>UWZB01000002.1:94061-186076 GCA_900536885.1 Peniophora sp. CBMAI 1063
AAGTGGGTTGTCATTGGTGACCACAACTATGGCGAGGGTTCTTCCCGTGAGCACGCTGCGCTCGAGCCGCGCTTCCTCGGTGGTCTCGCTGTCATCACCCGCTCGTTCGCCCGTATCCACGAGACGAACTTGAAGAAGCAGGGCATGCTTGCGCTCACCTTCGCCGACGCCGCCGACTACGACAAGATCCGCCCCGACGACCGTGTCACTATCCTCGGCCTCGAGAACTTCGCACCCGGCAAGAACCTCACGCTCCGCGTGAAGCACGCTGACGGTGCTGAGGAGGACATTGAGCTCGCGCACTCGTTCAACGAGGGTCAGATCGAGTGGTTCAAGGCCGGGTCGGCCCTGAACTTGATGGCCGCAAAGGCGAAGGGCAAGAACTAAGCTTTCAGCTCTGTTTGCTTTCCGTTCGTCGTTGTCCTGCTGCTTTCTGGTTTTCTGGTCGAGTCTGAGTCTGTCGATACCGCACGTCGCTTGTTACTACCCTCTCCTCAAAGGCGCCCACCATCGGCGCACGCATCCGATTCCCCACGCACGCTCACTCGTCTGCCTCGTTCTACTACTCTTACTATTCCGGCTCTGTCCTGTTGTTTATGCGCGCGCAATGCTATGTACTCTAACTCCGGACGCTTCGCGATGTGTGAGTGTGAGACGAGGCAAGTGTAAGCTGTATATAATACCGCGAGGTGCATGAATAGTCCAAGAATAAAATCCACTGCCGTTGCGAGTTGTCTGCGAGAGATGCTGCGTAAGGTTTCGAGCGCAAACACGTTCGTGATGGCAAGACGCTCCTCTGACCCCGACGGCCATGATCCATGATGTTTCTAGATCTACGGAGACCTTGCGGAGAACGCCACCTTTTTTCCATCTCGTGCAGATAGCGATCGGACGGCTCGCCGATGGTGTAAACTCTTCCGTCCAGCACGTACATACACCGGCGGCATGCACGCTGCACGCCGCTGCTTGACTCGAAACTTTCATCGCTCGGATTCGGCTGGCTAGGCATGTCTGTCAAGGTAGCAGAGCCTTACTCTTATGAGCTCGAGTCTCTACCCAGGGTCGAGCCGGGAACTTCGACAAACCCGACGACCGCAGCTCCCAGTCGCGTCGCGTCGACCGATGCGCTCGATGGCGAGCAGCAGCGCGAAGAAGATGCTGTAGCTCTGCCGCCGGTGGATGGAGGCATACAGGCTTGGACCTTCGTAGTCTGCGCGCTGCTCCTGGAGGCGCTTGTATGGGGCTTTCCGTTCTCGTGAGTGGCGCAAGTTTCCGGGCTGTACGCAAGCAATATTCGGGCACTCATGCTATGCAACAGCTATGGTGTCTTCCAGGAATGGTATCTCTCCTCGCCAGACTCTCCCTTCCGTGGCGCGAGCGAGTCAGCTATCAATGCGATCGGCACAATCACGCTCGGGATACAGTACATGGAGAGTTTGGGCGTCATGTTCTTCACTCAGAGGTACCCGCAGTGGACAAAGCCGATGATGATCGCCAGTTTGATCACCTGTGTTGGCGCGTTGACTTTGTCGAGTTTCGCCACGCAAGTATGGCATCTCATCGCGCTGCAAGGTGTCGTGTACGGTGTCGCAGGAGGCGCTCTGTACATGCCCGTTATCCGCTGGGTGCGCACACTCGATATCAGTATGTATACATATTTCTGATCGTGATGTAGATGTCCGAATGGTTTGTCGACGTACGTTTTCCCACTGCAGGCGTTCCATACCCTTCCTAATTCCGTGCTATATAGCGGCGCTCATTTGCAGCCAGCTTTATCTTTGGAGGAAGCGGTCTTGGCGGCGCCGGGTTCCCCATCCTGGCCAATGCTCTGCTTCAGAGTGTTGGCTTTCGCTGGACATTGCGAACTATGGCAGTCATCGTAGGCGTATTCGGTGGCATTGCCCTCATTGGCGCGAAGCCGCGCCTGCCTATTGCTCGCCATACCACGCCTGCACCTCTGGACTTCTCATTCGTGACGTCGCCCGTATTCGTCTTCGTGGTAAGCATATGATGTGTCTGGACCAAGACATGTGCTCATTGTACCATCAAAGGCTGTCACAGTCTTCGTGCAAGGGCTTTCGTACTTCCCCGTGTCTCTCTACATCCCATCATACGCAGCTTCTCTCGGCTTCTCGAGCTTGAACGGCACTCTGGCTCTCGCGGCCTTCAACCTTGCCTCCGTGGTGGGACAGGTCCTGTTCGGCTACTACTGTGATAGGGGTCCGTACACAACCGCCATGATCGTCTCTTCAATCCTCTCGGCGATCTTCGCGTTCGTGCTGTGGGGCTTTTCCCACTCGGCCGTCTTGATGTATGTGTTTGCTGTGCTCTTCGGTGGTATTGTACGTGACAACGATTTGTTGGAGTCGTTGCCATGGGCTAATATCTGTCTGCAGAGTGGTGGTTTCAGCTCTGTCTGGCCGCCTGCTGCCGCAGACATCTTCAGTGAGATTCATTGCGCCTGTCTAATAAAGCGCTTCTCTGACTCTGACCCAGGTGCTCAAGCGACGTCGCCTTTCCTGATGTTCTCGACGGCGAAAGGCCTCGCAGCGATCACTGGCCCTTTCATTGCAGCTGCTCTGCACCCGAAAAGCGCGTCGAATGACCATGAAGCCGGATCCGGTGGGTGGTCAGGCTACGGGTTTACAGGTACGCATACATTCTTCTTGCATCAGGAAGTGCCCCAGTTAACATGGTTGTGCAGCAATGACAATCTTCGTGGGGAGCGGCATGATAGCATCCGCCGTGTTGTCCGGTACCGTGTTGGCACTCCGGAAGAAGGGCAGGAAATCGGAGTAAATGTGCAATGTATAGAGCGACGTAGACCATCATAGACTCCGAATGAAGCTCCCACTACTATATGGTCCTTATCACATACTCAGGAGTATTGAACGCGAGGCGCCCCGAGTATAGTACTCATCGCCGTTCAGTTTGTGGTGTGAACAACGACGGCATTCACCGCAGCGCGCCTGCGCGCCTGCGCGGTGCCGCGTTCCGTGAGTGAGGGCGCGTGGTGAATTGACCATTCACAAAATGCCACTCTCGTCCTACCTCCATGAGGCTTTCATTACGATGTGCACCAATACGATCGAGTCCCCGTTCATACTTACGGGCTAAGGCTATCTTGCTTCGAAAATTTCGTGCACATTTATGTAAGTCGGCCGAAATGCTGATGGTGTAAACTGCGGTAGTAATGAGCACACCCACTTGCGGAGTGCGGCGTGTACCCCGCGCGCTGTTTGACTCAGACAATCACTGCTCAATAGCCTGACGACCATGTCCGTTAAGCTGGCAGTGGTCACGGAGCCCTCCTCATACGAGCTCGAGCCTCTTCCGAGTGATGCTGGGATCTCGACGATTCCGACAACCGCAGCGCCCAGTCGCGTAGCCTCAACCGACGTTCTTGAGAGTGATCAGCGCGAGGAGGATGCAGTCGCGCTTCCACCTGTCGACGGCGGCATACAAGCCTGGACGTTTGTGTTCTGTGCTTTCATGTGCGTCGCGCTGCATTCGTGAGCGTACCTGCGTACTGAGCGGCGATGTACAGCCTTGAGATGCTCGTCTGGGGATTCCCGTTCTCGTGAGTGGCGCTTCTTACGGCTATTCGAACAACTCCTCACGCGGTCAAAACAGCTATGGCGTATTCCAAGAATGGTACCTGTCCTCTCCAGATTCACCATTCCGCGGTGCAAGCGAATCTGCCATCAATGCTATCGGGACGATCACCATCGGTCTCCAGTACATAGACGGGATGCTCGTCATGTTCTTCGTGCAGAAGTACCCGAGATGGACCAAGCCGATGATGATCGCCAGCCTCGTCCTTTGCGTCGGCGCGCTGATGCTGTCTAGCTTCGCGACGCAAGTTTGGCATCTTATTGCTTTGCAAGGCGTTGTCTATGGTATTGCTGGTGGTTCCTTGTACATGCCTGTCGTAGGCTGGGTAAGCTTTGCTCTTATGTACTCAGTCTTAGTCTAACGTTTTTCTTAGCTCAACGAATGGTTCGTAACGGTGCGTTCTGATCGTCGGGGCTGGGGCAGCAGGGCATGATTTGACCGCTTGTACTTCTGACAGCGACGCTCCTTTGCGTGCGGGTTCATCTTTGGAGGCGGTGGACTCGGTGGCGCGGGATTTCCCCTTCTTGCCAATGCCTTACTCCAACGCCTCGGATTTCGTTGGACGTTGAGAATCATGGCCGCACTTATAGGTGCACTAGGCGGACTCGCACTCATTGGAGCGAAGGCACGACTTCCTGCCGCGCGCAGAGCTGCACCGGCACCTTTGAGCCTCTCGTTCTTGAGATCGCCAGTCTTCATCTTTGTAGTGCGTATACACGGTTATCTCCACGTGAACGTGAAAGGCTGAAAGAGCTGCAATAGGCCATCACGGTGTTCGTGCAGGGACTGTCGTATTGGCCCGTGTCTCTTTACATCCCGTCTTATGCAGCATCGCTCGGCTTCTCAAGCCTCAACGGCACCCTCGCACTCGCTGCATTCAACTTGGCGACCGTTGCTGGCCAAGTACTTTTCGGACTCTACTGCGACAAGGGCTCGTATACGACAGTGATGATCGGATCTTCTGTGCTCTCGGCAGCCTTCGCATTCGTCCTCTGGGGGTTTGCACATTCACTGGCGCCCTTCTACCTCTTTTCCATCCTCTTTGGTTCTATTGTACGTCTGTTGCATCTGTCTCGTCGTGCAATACACTGACAGACACACAGAGTGGAGGTTTCAGCTCCATCTTCCCGCCAGCTTCCACCGAGATCTTCAGTATGCGACGTTGCTTCATCGCCGGTGTGCGTACGCTGAGCTTGTTGTAGACGCACAGCCGACAGCGCCGTTCATGATCTTCGGATGCGCGAAAGGTCTCGCAGCCATCGCGGGGCCGTTCGTTGCCGCTGCGCTCCACCCGAAGAGTGCACTAGAGGATCATAGTGCTGGTGCTGGAGGATGGTCAGGCTACGGTTTCACAGGTGCGGATGGTTGAGCTTCTGATAGTCTGATTTCAACGTACTCATTCCTTTAGCGATCACTATATTCGTCGGAAGTGGCATGGTTGCATCTGCCGCATTGTCGGGCACAGTCTTGGCCTTTCGGAAGAAGAATATGAAGTCCGAGTAGAGGATACATGAGCTATGGGTATCATAGAGGTTCTGCTTTGCACCCAAATACCGATTATCATTTACGATAAATTTCACGTTCGCCGAGTTCATGGGCGAGAGTACACGGAGGCTCGCCACACGACGCGGCATATTGATGCGACAGAACGGAAGCCCGGGCCGAAGTCGCGGTCAGTGCTGGCGCGCACTGTCGCGTCTTGCTTCGCGTCTCCACCATGATCCCGACGGTTGTTCGTATGTCCAAGGCCTCGCGCCGGCCGCTCACATCAAAGATGGCCAACAAAGACTACTACAAGGGTGCGTCGCCGCATGCATGCACAGACTTCTCAGAATTGATTTCTGTCTAGGTACACGCCAAGCATGGTTGCAGCCGGACTTGCGGACGGGCCCACCGGGAAAGCATACAAAGCATGGAGGGTACCGTTTGATCGAGGAGCAGGTCCGCGTTTTTGTGGCACCGCCGTTGGAAGACATCAATAACTCGAAGGTGCGCATATGCTTGCACAAGAAGTGAAGGTCTTGCTGACTTTTACTTCGCCTATCCTCTTCTTCCCTCGTCCCAAATTGGACTTAACGCGCGTTTCATTTGGTCTATCGACAATTACGCTGCTTATTTGTGACCGTTTGGCGTGCCGGCGAACCTCAGCTCAAGCCATATGTCGCCTTCAACGCCAAGCTCACCGATGATCAAAAACAGGACGTCCTACCTAGCCTGCCTCAGGGTGGTCTCAACGGGAAACATCTATTGGCACTGATGCGTGGAGAGGTGTCAAAATCTGATAGCTATGGTGCTTTCGAACCCGCGAACAGTCTGGCACTCGACTCGGCAGCGGCAACACCTGTACCTTCACCCGGACCTTCGGCTCATGCATAGAGCACGCGTTTTGCGGCTCACTCTTTGTATATAACGCATCCTATAATATACCTCGTTCTACGCTGTCTTGCTCCAGCACATTTGAGCCGCTTCTTCATGGCACCTGCAATGCACGGAGGCGATCCTTGTTGCAAATGGTACGCCCTCGACACATCAACGTGCAATGGTCGAGTCTGCGGTGTGAGTTACTCGTACCGTCTCTGACACACACACTCTCTCGCTACAAGCGCAATCACTCCAAGCCGCGGTTCAAGCTCTCCACTGTTCGACGCCTGCTGCCCGTTAAATTCAACGGCTCGAACTCATCTGACGGATCGACGTCAAGCATAAGTATACGCAGCGGATAGCCAGAACGTATGCTGTTCCGCGTATCTGACAGCACAAACGCTCTCTCGAGCAACTGTATCTCTCGCAAGGGACCTACTTCTCAGCGCTAGTAAGAGTATTTCACGTACCTGTGGTTCATTCTGACTGTTGTTCAAGTGTGCCTCAAAGATCTATCAGCGCTAGCCTCGGCCACCGTCTTCATGAACACAGTGATAGTCACAATATTGCCAGATGAACTGTTAGACTTTGTCTGGAAATGGAATCCTCTCGTGTTCTGACGAATATTGGCTAATGTGGCTTACTGAAGCTTCCTGCAGCTCTCAAGATCCCGCGACTGGCGGATCGGAACGAACACTGCAGGGTCGCTTGAACTAGAAGGT
Organism: Peniophora sp. CBMAI 1063; assembly: GCA_900536885.1. Taxonomy (NCBI): domain Eukaryota; kingdom Fungi; phylum Basidiomycota; class Agaricomycetes; order Russulales; family Peniophoraceae; genus Peniophora; species Peniophora sp. CBMAI 1063. The sequence continues at coordinate 100,760 of UWZB01000002.1, forward strand.
TCAAAAGGGTATTGGCCCCAGACGCGATACACATGTCTCCAGCCTCGTACGGTCCCTGAGCGCTTGAGCTTCGTCGCTCTTCCGAGTCAAGGGTTAAAGCGCTCGTTACTCAAGCCCTCGGGGCGCCGGTGAGGTCCCCTTTCTCCTTACTATCGGGAACCAATGCATCGCCGCCGTACTCGCGTTACTCATGTACTATATGGGACTCCTAGCGCTGCGGGCACGGTGTCGGTGCCGCCGCCAGTGATGTGCGAGGCGCTGAAGATTGAGTTTTCGCACAGGCGGGCTCGAGGGAAGATGGCCGAGCCACTGCCAACTTCTCCGTTCTCATCACACGCCGTGGACCGTGGTCCAATATGGCGCAAACTTCCTCAATCGTCGACCGAGGCCTTATCACAAGCTCAGCAGTCCAGTAACGCGCGTTGTATGCCTTAATCGCTCGGAGTAAGATAATCTACGCGAGCCTGCGATCAGAGACTCGAGGATGGTGTGCTGGAAGAAGCCCTCTCTCGCATATGCTCGGGTCGCTGTTATAGGCTGAAGCGCATTTCTCGTACACTGCGATGAAGATGGTCGATATGCCCATGTAAAAGGCGCTTACGGGGTGCCCGCTTTGGGCTTAGAGCAGGAGAAAGAGGATTGCACAGGACAAATCAGGAGGCGTCGGGCCGTTCGCGCGCGCTCATCTCTTCAGACACACTCGCCCGACAGGCCGCCGTCAAATCATCAATTACATAAAAACCCATATGCTCCGGGATATGTCGAGAAGAACCGGAAGACCAGCTTCGTCATCCGAAACCATTGTGGCCGAGAACATGAGAAGTTCGATGACATACGATTCTCGCGCAGTGATAGCTGAGGGTTCGCGAATTCTGAGAGACCGCTTCGACATCCATACCTAATGTGTTGTCCTACGAGCTCGACGCTCTTGAAATGCGGGCTCCATACGAGAATTCATATCCTACGCTGCACCGAACGGCTCGGACGGAAACAACGCCCGGAAGGCGCCGGTTGATGCCGCTCTCGGCTCCGGAAGCCGGCACGTGTGGCGCAGTTTGGCGCTCCACACTCATCCGTTGTCCGCGCTCGGCTCTATTTTTCTTCCAACCCGCATCTCCAGACTTCTCCGCACTCCGCCGTTCCTGAGCGCTCGAGCGCTCATAGACGTCGTACTGACCATCCCCACCTTCTGTCTTCATGTTTTACGAAAGAACATGTTCGAGCGCCTTCTATCAAGGGAACAATGGGACACTGGAGCCGCATTCTCTGATCGGGCGTCATAATATGGCGTCCTAGAAGAAAAAGTTGCTTCCGACTTGTCCGTGCGGACGTACGATGCTGGCATGCCACGCTCGGCGGCTGCTTGCTGTACGCTGATGTCATCCCGACGTGAGGGTCTGTTTTATAAGACCCCCTCGGACAGTGTGGATGTTTCTCAAGCTCCCTCGCCTCGCCCCGCACTCTTACTGTCTGGCGTTGAAGCTTTTGAACGACCCCTAACGATGGCTCTATTCTACATGTAAGTTCAACAACCCATACGCTGTCGTCCACATTGTCCTCATCAGTTTACGCAGGCAAGGAGTGCCCATAGGATGGGTCTCCATCATGCTCGCTCTCGTAGCGAGTATGGGTGGCTTCATCTTCGGTTATGACACCGGTCAAATCTCCGATATCCTCCTCATGGACGACTTCGTACTCCGGTTCGCACAATGTGGCACGCCGGGGGACTCTTCGACATGTCACTTCTCCAACGTCCGCGAGGGTCTCATCGTTGGCCTGTTGTCAATTGGCACGCTGATTGGCGCGCTCGGTGGTGCACCGTGCGTCATCTCAAATATCGTCAGTACCTTCACCGTGTACTGACATTCTCGATGCTAGTACGGCGGACTTCTTTGGCCGTCGCCGCGCAATGCAGATGGAGTGTCTGGTCTTCGTTGTTGGCGTTATCATCCAGATTACGGCTGAGCACTCTTGGGTGCAAGTCGCCGTCGGACGATTGATCTCTGGCTTCGGTGTTGGCGCATTGTCCGCTGCCGTCCCAATGTACCAGGCCGAAACAGCCCCCCCTCAGATCCGTGGAACCATGACCGCGACATATCAGCTTTTCATCACCTTCGGTATCCTCGTGGCCTACTGCATCTCTATTGGAACGCGCAACATGGATGGTCGTGGCGCGTGGCAGACCGTCATCGGCATCGGCATCGTCTGGCCCGCGATCCTCGCCGGTGGTATTCAGTTCATGCCCGAGTCCCCTCGTTGGCTCGCCGCTCACGGTCACGTCGAGAAGGCCGAGCGTGCGCTGGCTTTGTGCCGTGGCGTCGACCCCAATGCCGAGGACTACATCATCAAGAAGGAGGTCGAGGAGATCCGTGCGGCTGTCGAATACGAGAAGGACACCCGGGCCGGATGGTTGGACTGCTTCTCCCCCCGCGGAAAGATGCTCTACCGCACCCTTCTGGGAATGAGTCTTCAGTCTCTCCAGCAACTCACTGGTGCCAAGTACGCCCATTATCGCCGCAGGGTCCCAAACATTTCTGACCCGTGCCCCACAGCTACTTCTTCTACTACGGCGCAACGATTTTCCAGTCTGTCGGCATCTCGGATTCGTATGTTACGCAGGTGATTATTTCGTCATCTTACCGTCGTATCAAGCGCTCAAGCGCGAACACAGATCATCCTCGGAGCTGTCAACTTTGGCTGCACATTCCTCGGTCTCTACGTGATGGAACGATTCGGCCGTCGCATCCCGCTCATCATTGGTGGCGTCTGGCAGTCGATGTGGCTCTTTGTGTTCGCTGCCGCCGGCACCGCCAAGGACCCTACGACTAACGAGGGCATCGGCAAGCGTACGTCTACCCGTACATCTGCTTCACTTGGCTCCGTACTGATCTCGATATAGTCATGATTGTTTCCGCTTGCTTGTTCATTCTTGGCTACGCCTCGACTTGGGCCCCTGGTATCTGGATTCTTATCGGCGAGACATTCCCCACCCGTACCCGTGCAAAGCAGGGTGCGCTCGCGACCGCGTCGAACTGGCTGTGGAACTTCTTGCTCGCCTTCTTCACGCCCTTCATCGTCGGTGATATCGGGTTCAAGTACGGCTTCATCTTTGCCTGTAAGTTGATCTTATCATCCTTGCATCTCGCAACTAACGGCTCTCTCAGCGTGTAACTTGGCTGGTGCCGTTGTTGTCTTTTTCTTCTTGTACGAGTCTTCGGACATCTCGCTCGAGGCCGTTAACATGATGTACAACGACCCCGCATGCAAGCCGTGGACCTCACGCGCATGGGCACCTCCTGGCTACGCCAACCGCCACGATCTCATCGAGCAGACCCGCGCAGCCGAGCAGCACAAGCCGCTCGCAGGTGCGCAGGCCGAGCACATCGAGAAGGCCGGTGAGCCCAGTGGCCTCAATGGCGAACACCACGAGTACGCGGCGAAGGCATGAGCGTCTACTTCCGTGTTTCGATTTGTACACGCTTTGTTCGCTATCCATTCTTGAAGTCTGCTCTGCGATACATTGAACTGTCCCGTTTTGGTTTACGTGTTACCCTTCACGCACCTAATAATGCTTTGCTACGAGAAATGTCTTTCTACCTAGGGCCTATCTATCACTATATAGTTACCCTATTGTATGACAGTGTACGATATGATGATGTTGTCTTCAATGTTCACTTTCGACGTGCGCACTGTGTAGATCTGCCAAGTCAATGTTGCCTAACCGTCGAAGGACAACAGGCGCGTATTGAAGCGGGCCGAGAAGCTACTGTGATTTGAAGGCTTTCAGGAGGCTAAAGCGCCAGTGTCTCTACACGAACGGCTTGTTCTCTATCCACCGCTCAATGACGAACTTCGTCAGTGCAGGTTGATCCAAAGACACCTGGTAAACTTGGTCAGCTAAATGATTAGTCGCACAAGCTGTCTTCCACATACGAAGTGCCCTGCCTCGGCGTAGGTCAGGAAGGTAAAGTTACCGGCCCCGCCTGACCCGGCGACGCGCACCGTACCCGCGGGCGACTGTGCCGATGGCCATGGCACGTCTTCCGCGGCGCGAAACTCTGCTGAAAAGGGGGACTGAATGAGTTTGAGGAATGAGAGCGTTCCTGGCCAGGCGACACTGGCGTCTTGCATGCCAACATTATCTACGTGTTGTGAGCGCTACAGCGGCGACGTCGACGCAAGGAAACATGAGCCTGGGACGTACGCAGAATGCGGATCCCGTCGGTGAGCAATGGCTCGTACAGCCTGAAGTGGTTGAATATGCTGCGGCAAGTCTACTCAGCGCAAACCGACTTCGGGGTACGTTGCTCCGACGTACTGGTCACCGTATTCTACGAATCGCATAAAGACCTACGCGGATAGCGGAGTCAATCTGACCATTACTTGACGGTAGCATAATAAGCTCACCTCGACATTCACAGAGAACCACTCTACGTCATGAGGAACGCCGAGTACTGCTTTCGTCTGGTTTGAACGGAAGAAGTCGTTCATCCAGAGGAATTCGGGGTAGCAGATGCCCATATCGCCCTCCTTACACTACACTTTGTTAGAGTGATCCTGAGGGTTAAGAACACTGAAGTCCTTTACGCACTGTCTTACGGATATCTTGCAAAACCAGGCCATGCATATCTCCATCAAACATGCTGCTACAGAACATCAAAGCGTCGTTACGGCTCTTGGCAGTCGAGGTTAACTCATCCAGCGCGTAGTCGAGCCTGTCCAGGCACTCCGGGAGGAGTGGATACAGAGATGCGCAAGTTGTTGAGTTGTATACGTTGTGCAGTTCGCACATGTAGTGCAACGCCCAACCGTACCAAGCTTTTGGTGACTGCTTTTGATCAGTGCCTAACTTTCGTCACAAACTGGAGTGGGCGTACCGACGCCGGGTTGCTGAGCGCCAAGGACTTGAGGTTGATCGTGATGGCACCGGGTCTACCCTCTCCGCGCGCGATGGCTTTGTTCTGCTCGTGTATGACAGTTGCGATATGGGGCACCCATATACCACCATAAGAGCCACTCGAGATCACGAATTGGTTCCTGTGTGCGAGCGTCAGTATGACCTCTCTTTTGACTGGCAGGCTCTTAGGCTTACTTCGCGAGGTGAGGGAACAGAACAAAGAACTTCTGAAGGAAGTCATACGCTTCGTACGCGGCTTCGCGGCTGTTGTTCACGATGGGTCCATAGGAATACCCTACTCCAACCGGCTGATTCGTGTCAGCACAGAGCACACAACACAAGGAGCAGAGGACCAACGTAATCCAACGCCAGGAGATTGAACTTCTCCGTCCATCTATTCGGGTTGGGCACGGTACCGTTCTCAGTCATCTTGCAATGTGATAGACCCAGGACTGGATTGGCGAGACCGCTTGTCCCAGGGCCACCCCCGATAGTAAGACTAGGCGAGGGTGTTAGAAAGGCTCAATAACACTCTGTAGTTGAGAGGACGTACATGACAGGCGCGTTCTCAGCGTCTTCCTCGGCCTCGAAGTACCTGGTATCACGAGGGTGACTTACACATCATGGTGATCGGAATGAGTGTGTGTACCAGAAGAACGAGCGCTGAGGTGTCTCCTCTGTATCGTTGCTTAGACCAATGTAGCCTGCATGCGAATGAGTCCCCGGTACAATGCTGGGGCAGATACTCTCCGCCCGAGAAATCGAGTGATAGAAAGAAGACGCGTCATAGATAGAGCCTTGTTGTGTCTTCGTTGCCAGAGCTGCAGTACGAGGTGCTATATTGACCCGAGACGGGCCATAACGGTGGACCAGACTCAGAATCAGGACCAAAGTGAAGGCGCCCAGTATGCGCAAGCCACGGCGGCGTGCTGACGTGGCACGAACGTTACGTTCTTGCGACGCGACAGGCAGGAGGAAAGCGTCGTTCCCCTCCGGCGAGCCTTTGAGAGCTGCAGAAGGCATGATGAAGGGAGAACGCAAGATGGGTTGCAGCTATCTGTGGGTTCCTTGTGTACGGAGCACACGGTAAGCGGTGCCATCACTTGAGACCGATAATATCATCGTCGCTAGTGGTAGCTTATATGCCTAGTCTCGGACATGTGTGGGGGTCTATGCAACCATTGACGCGTACACAACAGTGAAGACGGGAAGGGTCAGTCGGTATGGCAAGGGGGAATGACCGACTCGATGCTTTGTTCAGGACACTGGAGGTGGTAGTAGGGAGATAAGATGCCGCGGCATGCGCAATATGCATTGCATCACGCGCGCCCCTGGGTTGGTGGAGGCGCAACTCGCTGCGTGATGAATAGGCTGCGCCCATAAGACTTCTGAGACGTGAATGTACACGGTAGACGACAGGATCAACGTTGGCTTGAAGCTTCACGCCTCTCAAGATTCCAGTGAGCGATGACGAATGACTATCGCTAGCTCCAACATATGCGAGTCAGTCAGAAGTGCTCAGCTTGAATATCAATTGTTGTGTCCCACTCCGGGCGCGTACGATCCCTCAATAACTGTGGCGAGCGGGAGCACGGAAAATGCCGAAAGGGACGCGCTTACAGTAGCTCGTGAGAAGCTGGAGCGGCATCTCGGCCAAGTCAGGTGAGCGCCGGCTTTTGCCGAATGGGGCGGAGATCGCTCAGCGTCTGCTCGTCGTCGTCCTCAACGCACTCAACATGGGCAAGGGTACGTCTCGCCGTTGTTGGATATGATAATTAGACGAAATATTGACTCTGCAATGTATAGTTCACGGTTCTCTTGCGCGCGCCGGTAAGGTCAAGTCGCAGACCCCGAAGGTCGAAAAGCAGGAGAAGAAGAAGACGCCAAAGGGCCGCGCAAAGAAGCGCATCATCTACAACCGTCGGTGCGTAGCGACGAGCTCCTGTCAAAACAATTTAACTGATATTTTTCATAGCTTCGTGAACGTGACCACGCTCCCCGGCGGCAAGAGGAGGATGTGAGTGTCATTTCGCAATATTCCGTCGCACATCTCCTGCCATCGCCCCCCTCGTCTGATGATACAGCAAAAAACAAGCATAGTTCACACTGAAACTACCGTGTTGACACACAAGCATCTAACGTCTTTCGCTCCTATCTGATCCTCTCCCTCTATCCGCTCCAATATTTCTGAATATCCTCATGCTGACTCGATCTCCTTCAGGAACCCCAACCCCGAGAAGTAAACGTCTGTCGACGCCAGGCACCTGTTTATTCTCGACTCGCTCTGCACCCGCACATCCACCAGGGTTGTATCACTCGCCTCTCGGTCGTCATTTCCCTCTGTATCCGCATTTCCGCCTGTCTATGCATCCCGCGCCCTCTCAGTATGCAATAAAAGTATGCAAACAAGGATAATGCCGACTGCATGTGCAGCGTCAGCTTGATTCGAGTCGTTACGCGAAAGTACAACATGGGTTCAGAAGAATAAGGTGGTAATGCTCAGAGCAGGGGCATTCGAGAGGTTGATGGAACCGCCGCTGAGGGCAGGCGCACTAATGGAGGCATAGTCTTCGTTGGCGCTGGTCCTCACAGCCGACTTGGGCGACGCGATGCTCACACCAGATGCAGGCGTCAGGGTAAGGCTGCTGGCCGCGTTCTGCATGTTCATCGCGACGATAGCAAACGGTTTTCCTTTTGGGAAATCGAAAGCCAGAACGCGCCATTTTGCCTCTGTGCCAGAACTTGACGTCGTGACGCTACGGACCACGGCGCCGATGGGAGCGGCCTTGGTGAAGTGCTTGAGGACGTAGAAGCGCTTGGTGACGCCCAGGCCGTGGAAGCCCGTGCTAGCAAAGTTCGGGTCGTAGTAAATGAGGCCGTCGTTCCAGCCCGCCGATGATTGAGCGACATTCAGGCAGTTTGCGTTGGATGAGGGGTTGCAGTTTCCGATCTGGTTCGAGAGCGCTGTCCACCAGTCCCTTCGCGTCGCATGAGTCATAGCCTAAGACGATGAGGTATTGGAATTGTACCAGTGGTTCTCCTGCGCGTTGCCCAGCGATTGAAAGATGAGGTTCGCCATGCGCAAGCCTCCCATCATCGTGGGATCGTACTCCGACCCGTAAGATACCGATGACGTTGGGTCCGTACTGCTGCTAGCAAAGCCTATCCAGCCCGGTTCAGCACAAGCGTCCAATCGAAGCTGTGTCCTTGCTCACAACAGATCTCAGTTGCCCAAACCTGAGCGCCACCACTCAGCGAGCGCGCTTGGTTCGCCATCGTCAGCTGCGTAGCGCCATCGACAAAGCCATACTGGTGGTGGACCACCGCGGCAACGGCACTCCCTACGTTCGAGTTCAACCAGTTCGGTGCTTCGGAGGTGAATTGGGCTATTGAGTATTCAATCCGGTCAGCTCTCGCCAGACATCTCGAGCAGAAGTTCAACATACACTGCGTTGAAGTCTCATCCCCAATGACCCGAGTCGAAAGTCCGGCATTGCTGAACGATTGCGCGATCGTGGTCAAAACTTGAGCGCGCTGGCTAACGGTCACTATCATCCCTTCCTGACCGCAATTGGAGCCAGAGCCGAAGGAGTTGTCAGGTTCACTAGTGTTTGATCAGTTGTCTGTGGACATCGCGCTGTCTCTGCGATCGACGTACTTCATAGGGGAAACGTGCGTGATGGTGACGCCCTGCGACTTCCAGTGGTTCACGACGTCCGTCAGGTACTGTGCATACGCCTGAATACGGCTCGTAATGAGCGTGCCGCCACAGTTCTTGCCGTTGGAGGTGAAGGTCGTTGGCTAGACAACGAGTATCAGCGCCGGCTACTGTCAGTGCACTGTGCGTCACCGTACCGCGCTGTTCACGAAGAGCGTGATTTGGGGGACACCTTGCCGAGCTGCCTCCTTGAGGAAGAAGGTGCCTGCCGCATCGACAGTCCAGTCATAGTTTCCGTCGCTGTGATGAACGCGTCAGCTATGCGCAAGCTGTGATGCCACTTACAATCCGCTTTACCTCTTGTAGGGCGTCTGAGGAGCACGATCAACAGTAGTGACGCCAACTCCTCCTCCTCCAAGGTTGTAGCGGTAGTCGGTCAACCCGAGGCCTACAGAGAGAATCAGGTCACGGGTGTGGATATGTAGGGGACAGCGCGCACCAGTGTTCTGGTTCAGCAGCAGGTCGCTGACGTTCTGCTGCACGGAGGTCGGAAACTTCGCGATGTCGTTCACCCACCACGCGCCACTCGCGCCAATACCATTCACGGTCTGAAGATTGGTGTTGGTTATAGTGGCCGCATGTCCGACGGCATAGAGAGTCGAGGCGGAGGCGAAGAGAGTAGAGCGAAGAAAGACCATGTTGACCTCACCGCAAGCTTCACCACTCCCAGAGTACGCTTATATGAACAGGAAGCTAGTAACATGACGATGCTCGGGATGATATGCACGACCTTCGCCAACAATACGGGCCGGCACTGCACCGGTGAGAAGGCACCTGCCAACTAATGCTTGTGTCGAAGGCATGGCAACTTCGAGTCAACCGACCCCGATGCCCCCATATCAGGTCGACGAGGTACAATCGAAGCCGCAGGAAGTGAACATAGTACATGATCACAAGATACTGTACGGTATGGCAGTGGCGGAACAGAGGCTTCTTCACCGCACAGACCGCACCGCAAGTCCGGCGATGATCCGCATAGATCCGCGGGAGATCGTCACATCTCCAAGCGTAAACCCGAAATAGCACCTCGTCTATAGCTTATTTCCACATTTTATCAGCTACGCGCACAACATCTCCGAGCATCTGCACGTCATGTACTCGTATAATCTCCACGCCTTGCTGAACCGCTGTAGTGACTGCGGCAGCTGTAGCAGCATCGCGCTCGCTCGCGGCCGTCTCTCTTCCTTGATACGCGCTTTGCTCGTCCGCCTCCTCGAGGATCTTTCCGAGGAACGACTTGCGAGATGTGCCGATGAGCTGTGGGAAGCCGCGTAGAGGGTTACGGGAGCCATCTGGAAGCTCATCCGCTGTCAGGCCTCCCGCGCAACGCAGGAGCTCGAGGTTCCCGTCTATCGTCTTGCTGAACCCGACTCCAGGATCAACCATAACGAGCCACCGTCGCACACCGCCCGACCAGCGCACTATGGCATCAATCTTCTCGCTCAGCTCCCGTGTAACACCTTCGAGTACCGAACTGTACTGGCCATAGTCCTTGTTCTGTCCGGCGGGGCCGCGCGAGTGCATCAATACGACAGGGACGGCGAATTCATGTGCGAGCGTGCGCATCTCCTTGAGTGTGGTGGCCGACTCATTCGTCAAGGGATACTCTGGTCCGGTGAACGCGTAGACATCGTTGATGCAGTTCGCTCCGGCCTCGAGAGCGGCGCGTGCGACGCTTGGCCGGAAAGTGTCCACGCTGATAGGTACGACGGATACGGCAGCGTCGTCGGATGCGCGGAGAGCCTCGATAGTCGATACGACACGGCGAGTCTCTTCTTCATCCGAGACGAAATCGGCACCAGGTCGCGTCGAGTACCCGCCGACATCAATGATGGACGCGCCAGCTGCCACGGACTTGGACGCGTACTCTAATGCTGTGGATGTCGAGTCGTGGCTGCCGCCATCGGAGAAGGAGTCTGGTGTAGCATTGAGAGTCGCCATGAGTCGCGTTCTGTGTGGCGCAGGGAAGGCCCAGTGCGTTGCAGTGGCGCGGTATTGCGGATACGCGGCGATGGGCGGTTTCTGTATTCCGGACGTCGCTGGGAAAGGCATGACTCGTGCCATGGGAGGCTCTTCAGCGGGCTTTGCTCTCATCACATCGGCCAGAAGGTCTTTCATGGGTCGCTTCAGTACGGGGTGAATCCAATCGGGGATTATGCTGCAGTACCGATGATGAGTGCTGAACATGTTTGGCAATACAACTGTACGTACTCGCACAGGGGTCTAAGCACGAACTCGCGCTCGGCCATACGAGGATGAGGGATGACCAGTTGGTCTTCAAGATTGTCGAGGGTCGCACGTGCATTTGCCGGTCTGGTGTCAACTATGGCGTCGTTGTAAAGCAGAATGTCGATGTCTACGCATCGAGGGCCGTTGCGCTTCTCCTTGACGCGTCCCATCTCGACCTCGAGCATCTGTAGTGTCGAGAGAAGGGAGTGCGTGCCGAAGTTCGTGCGGACCTACGAATGCCAAGTTAGGTACGCGCAGTAACACTGACTAGGGAGGTGGCGCACCATGACTGCACAATTCGCAAATTTGGGTTGGTCCGTCACATACATGGGCTCCGTCTCGTACATGAAGCTGGTGTCCACCACATGAAACTGGATGGCAGCACCCGGACCGCTCTTGAACTGGGTATGCCACTTCTCCAGAATCTGTAGCGCGGCTTCGATGTTTGCAAACCGATCTCCGACGTTCGAACCCAGGGCTAGGGCGACCGTATTCATATCGTTGCCGGTGACCTCGAACGTGTGGCCAACAGACTTCAATAGAGGTACGAGGTTAAGCGGCCCCTCAAGAGGTGACGAAAGTCTGTTGGCGACCTTGCGAAGCTCGGGGTAATCGCTAAATGTTCGCGTCATCTCGACTTCTGCTGCCTCGGCGAAGACGATGGCCTTGGGTTTTCCGGCACGAACAGTGACGACCGCCTTGGCGTCTTGGGCTAGAAGCAGGGACGCCTTGGCTACGAGAGATGCCAGCGCTTCGAGCGAGATGAACTTTGATGATTCAGTTGCCTGTATGAACCTTATCTAAGAAAGTGTCCGTGTACTGGTGTGGGTGGACGACTCACTTTGCGTATGTGTTGCCCGAGTCTTCGCCAATCAAAGACTTTCCCTTCACGCTCAACGTCAACGTCAAAGTGAACGAGCTGCTTGTCTTCCCGCTCGCAGGGGTTGAGCCCTACAATCAGGTTGCACGCCAGTCTGTTCAAGGTGAACCGATCCCGTGCGAGTCGTGAACCATTGCGAAGACGGTGACTGTGTATGGAGACATCATCTGCATAAGGCAGGGCGCGCGGCTTAGCAAGGGATATTTCCGCCTCGGAAACGTCAGGAAATGTAGAAAAGCAGGCGTCGAAGAGAACATCAAGCAGAGCTTCGAGCGATGGGAATTTTGCGCCATCGTCAACGGCTTTCAGCAGCGAGCGAGAAAGAGTCCCGTAATTCACAGATTTCTCTACATCATCGGAAGCGGCAGAGGGCTTGAGATCGTGCGGAACTGTGATGTTGACGATCACGGGCTGCTTCTTGGGCTCGCCGTTCTCGTTCGGCCATTGTGCGCCATCCCCGACAGTGGCGACGAGGTGCAAGTTGCGGAGCCGGACAAAGTCTCGTCGAGGCTGGCTGCCGACAGATCGTTACTTTCGTAGTTCAAGAACATGTGTTTAGAGTATTGACCTCGAGCTAGGCCCTGGAGGCCGCGGCATGGTGATGGCGGACGCGGTCAAAGTTCGAAGATCAAAGCGCGCCGCGGACGCGTCGGCCCCTGATACCGAACGGCCATGTCGCTCAGCGCGTCCCTTGAACGTCTCTCCAACTACCGCATTAAGAACACACGCGCTTCGCGGGATATATTCGACAAGGGTCGGCCTATATTAGAACAAAGACTAGACAGTCTGGGCGATGAGAGTGCGACTTTCATGCCGCCTGCCGCCCGCGGTCGCGCCTGACGGGAGCATGACCAGAATGGACTTTCCTGGAGCAATTCGCGCTTGCAGCCATTGACATCGGTCGTCTGGACACCGCCGAGGTATGACATAATATTGGATCTAGTAAAGCGCGTACTCACACAGTCCCGTAGCAATGCCTGAACCTGCTTGCCGTACAGTTTCCAGACTCTCCTCGAGTTCAATGTCTGGAGGGTATCCTGGAGGAGACAAGGTCTCCCGCCAACGCGCAACACTTCTATGAGAAGCTACTGGCGGAAGACGGAACAAATGGTGTACGTTTGAGCACCTCGCCCGTGGATGGTGGTACTTATATATATCCCAGGCCGCGTGGAAGCGGCTAGTAGCTGTACTGAGAAGGCAAGGACAGATTGACAAGGCCGTGCGAGAGTTGTCGGAATACCTGGACACTTTCTACAACGATGTTGAAGGCTGGTTGGAGCTCGCTGACATCTACGCATCATGCAACCAGTATGTCTTTGCCTTGCCCTGTTGTCTACCATCTTCTTACTTGGTCAGGTACACATACTCCCTCCAGTCACTATCCCACGCGCTACTCCTTGCGCCTCAGAACCCATTTTACTACTTGAAGGCCGCGGAGACTGCATACACGGCAGGGGACGTCACACTTGCACTCAAGTACTTCCTCATGACGGTCGATATGACTGATGATACCGGTGACAAGCCTGCCAAAGACTCTGTCCCAACCGGCATCACGCTGCGAGCATGGTATGGCGTTGAACTTGTGAGCCACTTCGTACCTATTGGATTTGAGCGTCGCTGATGTTGGAGTACAGTGCACGCGCAGGTTACAGGCGGAGAACAAGCTTGCCTCACAATCGGAGTCCGACACCGCTGCGTCAAACCATCTACCAGCCTTGCATAAACTCGCGACCAAGATGCTTGCAATGGCGTACGGATCAAAAGATGCCGCGACCTCGGTCGAGGCCACACGTAGATTACTTGCATAGAACGAGTCTCCTATTGTATCAGCATGCGTAATGCTCATATAAATATTTTGTAAAGCTCTTCAAGCGCTGTACCCCAAACTGCGGCCTGAGCGCTGAGATCGAGATCGCATTGGGGATCTATAACCCTAACCCCAACACATGTTGCCAACGTGTGGCACGACAGAGACGTGTCTCGAACCCCATCCGGCGCGCCCACTGCTTGCATCGTGCCTCATCGTTGCTCTTCCTCCGCCCGCCTATTTGGAGGCAGTCAAGATGTTCTCTGACCTGTCGAACTTTGTGAAGACCGTGCGCAAATTGGGCGTACGACATGTGCGTTCCCCAAATATATGTATCATTCTTGAACTAATCGGGTTCCGTACCAGGTTTTGCTACAGATGCTCAACTTTGCTTCGGTTCTGGCGTCGGGCCTGATGATGTGGAAGGGCCTTGGCCTTGTAACCAATACGGAGTCTCCGATCGTGGTCGTACTCAGGTGCGTGTTGCTGCTTCCGTTGCACGGTTCTGTACGCGTCCTAACTCCGCGTATTCGAACTACAGTGGCTCCATGGAACCAGCGTTCTACCGCGGCGACCTCCTCTTCCTCGTAAACCCTCCCAATACTCGATACCAAACGGGAGACATCACGGTCTACAAGATACCCGGACAGGATATTCCCATCGTCCATCGCGTGTTAGAAACGCGTGACGTAGTGAAGACGGTTGACGGGTGCGTATTCTACCCTCTTTAGTGCTACGATTCCCAATTGAAGCCGCCACGACATGCAGAGTCGTCGAGTTGATACCCAACCCAAACAACCAATTGCTACTGACAAAGGGTGACAACAACCCCGGAGATGACATCGAGTTGTACCGCGGGCTCTCACATCTCGAGCGGAAACATATCGTTGGTAAAGTTCGCGGGTCAGTGGTCTTCCTTGTGAAAAGCAACAAACACCTTTCCTAACGTGCGGGCGTCTGCAGATTCCTCCCTTACGTCGGATACGTCACCATTGCTATGGAAAGTGCTCGGTCTGAATTTCGCGAACGAGCCAAGAAACTTACGATCCTGCAGAATGACTTCCCTCAACTAAAGTACGCGGTCCTTGGGGGACTGGGATTATTAGCCTTGATCCAGCGAGAATGAACGGAGCAAATGGACTTTGATGTATTTCTAGTTACCGCTTACCTCTGTTAGGGCTCTATACCTATTTATTCACTGGGCCGTCCAATAGAGCCTGCGCAATGTCTGCGATTGCCTCGATGTCGAGTCGACTACTATCCAGGAACGCTCTCGGACATAGTCGGCCAGTGGATCTACACTAAACCGTGCGCCGACCTGCTCTGTTCCTCTAAGCCGTCTATCAGCACACCAGATCTGGTTCGGAACGGAATCACATTTTTGCACGGTCTATGTCGATCGTGTCCAATAGACTTATTTTTGGCGGATGACCTCTCCGCGTGTCATGGGACCAGCCTGCGAAATGATCTCAACTCAGAGACTTGACACCTTCATATAGCTGTCTGGCTTGAATGTGCTCTTTGTTGAGCTGCACTCCTACTCGCCCTCAATGGTTGCTGGGAGCTGCTAATAACCACGCGCGATCTCCCTCTCGATCCAAATATAGATCGTCCTCAGGTGAGGTCGCAACGTCTTCTTCCTCATTGGCCTCGACATCTATACCGGCACGGTAGTTTTGATCTTCCTCCCATGGACGATAACGTTACTGCCCCACACCCCCGACTGTCGCCCCGCTCTCACCGGCGCGGGGGTCCGAGACATCATCATGCGCGCTTCCAACGAACGTCCTATCACGCCTTTCGGTACCGCAGCAAACCAGCGTGGATAGCCGCCTACAAATACGAGCAAGGGTAGAGCAAGGCAGCTTTCGAGCTTGTCTCTCGCTTCCCCCGCTCACGCCACCATGAGCGCCGACAGCAAGCCCTTACCCTCCTCGTCCGCCCAGGGCGTCGATCCCGAGAAAGCCTCCGTGGACCACGCGGAGAACCCGAACACGGATGGCACGTACCACCAGTCGAAGCTACCTCCCCGCATCTGGTACAAGGCGCTGGTGACGAAGCTCAGCCCTGAGCATTCTGCTGCTGTGCATGCAGACGCAGACCAGGTCGTGTATACGGAGGTCGAGGAGAAGAAAGTGCGAAGGAAGATCGACAAGGTCGTACTTCCTCTCATCGTCTGTTCATACATCTGTACGTGGCTCCTTGCTCTTCCCTGAAGTGCTCTCGCTGATTCGCACCGCAGTCAACCAATTCGGTGAGCGCCGTGCTGCCTTGGCTCCCACAGCTTGTAACTGAAGTGATCCTTCTACATAGATCGTACGAACATGTAAGCCGCCGCTTTACCTGCGTAATCCTGCGATTGACAGTTTGCTCGTGGTACCAGTGGAAACGCTCATGTCCTCACGGCTTTCAATGAGAACTTCGTGAGCGCTTACGAGTCATCGACGTATACACGTTGCTGATCTTCGTTCAGGGAATCACGACAAACGCGCGATGGACGCTGGCGTTAAGTATCTTCTATGTCGGTTATTGTACGTCCGATGTACTATCTTGGCCTCCCACGACTAACAGAAGTTGTAGGTCTATTAGAGATGCCCGCGAATGGTACGGAGATACCCCAACAGATCATATCAGCGTCTTCTAACCCAGTCTCTTTCAGTCTTGCAGCGTGCCATCGGCGCGAACCGCTTGTGAGTTCAGTGCCACACATACCCCATGCCAAGCCAGCTCATCCCTGCGCACAGCTTCTTCCTCTCCCTTGGCTTTTGGGGATTGGCTTCGCTCTCTTTCGTCTACTCGAAGGGCTATGGCGGTTTGCTCGCACTGCGTGTTCTGCTTGGGATCGGTGAAGCGGTACGAGCTCCGTAACGTTGCGGCATCTTCCTGTTGACTTATCAGAGGTAGGGCTACTACGCTGGGATGATCTACTATCTGTCGTTCTGGTATACCAAGTACGTGAAGGCCAATGAGAGCACTGGAGTGTTCCTGATAAACCATATGCAGGCGCGAACTTGCGTTCAGGATCAGCTTGTGCATGACTGGCACTCTCCCTGGAGCAATCGGTGGTCTTCTTGCGTTCGGTCTCGTTCGTGCACACACGTCTGTCTTGACTGGATGGCAGTTCCTCTTCCTCGTACGTCCAGTCTCAGCCATCATGCACACATGTACTCACGTCGACACATACAGATCGAAGCCATCCCGGACCTTTGCATGGCCTTCATCCTCTTGTTCTTCCTCCCCGCTTTCCCCTTCACAGCGACATTCCTTACTCCGCGTGAGAAGGCCATCGCTCAGGCTCGCCTTCAACGCGAGCACCGCCCTACATCGCATGGCGGCATGACCGGTTGGCAGGGTTTCAAGGCTGTCGTCCATGATTTGAACGCGTGGCTCTTCGTGGTCATCTACACGAGCTGTATGTGTTTCACAAACTGGCCGAAGGTGCTCGGCTGACATCTTCCAGTCAACGTCGGCGTAGCCACCATAACCTACTTCCTGCCAACTGTACGCTCCCACGTTTGTTGCCGCATTACGCCACTGACAACCTTTATTCTGCAGCTCATCAAGCAGTTCGGTTTCAGCCCGATAAATTCCCAGGGTCTGACTGTCGCGCCCTACGTGGTTGGCTGGTTCTTCGTCGTCGGCCAAGCATTCCACAGCGATCGCACACACGATAGAGGATGGCACGTCGCCTTTTCTGCCACGGTCGCGTTCATCGGATACCTGATCCTCGCGACCTGTGCTGAAGCGTCCACTGGCGCGTCTTACTTCGCGATCTTCCTCGTGATCGGTGGCCTCTTCAGCATGTTCCCACTCGTCATGTATGTGCATCCTTGTACTGGACCCAGAGCAGCGATTGACAATGCTTGCAGGAGCTGGGCTGCTGCGAACTTCTCGCCGACTTCGAAGCGTGGTGTCGGAACGGCCTTCGTGGTCTCTATCTCCAACTGCGTGTCAATGTCAGTACCTTGTATCCCCGTCTGCAGTGACCGTCCATCCATATCTGACTCATATACTCACAGAGCGTCGCCACAAATATACTTCGACGACGACGACAACTACCGCAAAGGCCACGGTATCGCATGCGGAATGCTCTTCCTGTGCATCCTCGCGACTATTACGCTGCGCACGCGTTTGGCACTCCTGAACCGCCGTAACCGTGCTATGATGCAGAGTTTGGAGAGTCAAGGGAAGTTGCCTGAGGTGAGGGAGGATGAGGAGATTACAGACTTAGACCCGAGATGGGTGTACATGACTTGATGAGGGGCAGATGACGAGGTGAAAGAGTGTATACGAAACCATGACATTTTATGTATACTAGAACATCGTGAACACTGTTGTCTCTCGACCGGATAACAAATACCACTATTCCAGAGTCTCGAAGGAGATGCGGACAAGCAACGTCGCGCCCGTATCTTTCCCTTTGGGACTGAGCAACCTGACCATACACAATCCTTCCTCAAGATACTCTGTTCGAGCAACGAACACGGCCTTTCGCACGTCCCTCCTGAAAGCGATGTTCTCGTCTACAAGGATTCTATTCGGCATCGTCAGCCATAGCTTCCTCGAGCGAAGAGGAAAAGTCACGTACCGAATGAACGTCAGATCATCCTCGTCATACTCGAAGAAGAACTCTTCGTTGTACATGAAGTCAGCGCAGTGCTGGCGCTTTGAGACGTCATGACACTTGACGGTCTTGCTGCGCCACTCTTGCGTTTTACCCGTATGAAGAAGTTGAGCGCGGATATAGACGTGCAGGTTTGACTCGGCGGGAACTAGGTTCATTCGATGTCAGTACTTTCAGCAGTGGGATAGACCATTCAGAACTCACGTGAACTAAGCCCAATCACCTCCCACTTCATCCTCTCCCTCCGCGGCTTCTCCTCCCAGTTTGCGCCGGGCAATAACCTCGGCGGCTTCAACACATATCCCGGCGTGCCCACGAACATTGCCTCGTTCAATTGTGTTCCGCGATCATAGCTCTGCCAGTTCAACGCCGCGATGTGACTACCATTGCCCCAGAACTTGATAGGGTTCAAGTTCGTACTCTCAATGCGCGTGCCACGAGGGTATACGCGGCGCAGGTGACGCGAAGCGTGTTGGATCAAGGCGGGACGGCTTGTTGGGGCAAGAGAGGAGAGTGTAGATTCGGAGATGTTGATCATAACATTTGCCGGTTCGGTCGGATCTGTGTGTTCGACAATGGGGTCAGACACCCTACAGGCGACCCTAAGCCATAGAGGATAAACTACTGACCGACGTTGAACCAGCCCTTGGATGGCTTCATGCTGCGCGCATATACGCCCAGCTTCGCAAGCTGCTCCGAGATCTTTGGTGGAGCCTTATCCTTCTCAGACTTGACGACCTCTTCCTTTGCCGCCTGCTCAGCAGCCACACCCTCCTTCTCCTTCTCCTCTTCATCCTCACTTGAGCTCGAGCTGGACTCGGATGCTGGAGGCGTCTCGACTTCGTCTGCAGGTGGCGCTTGCTCGGGGTAGTACTCGACCATGACGAGGATCCTGCCCTTGAGTTCTCCGGGTGTGATATGTGCTCCGTCTTCAGTAGCCACAGCAGCGTCGACCAGCTTCTCCCCCCAGCACTCTTTCATGATCTTCACAAGCTCGACCTGCTCATCTGCGTTGACGTGACACTCCAGACTGGCAAACACCGGCCAAGATCCTTCGCGAACGCTCGTTCCTATTGTCTCGACGACCTGGCGCAACGGTACCGAGGTCGACCAAGTGTAACCGTGCGTGACGACAAGACCGGGCCAGACGTCTAGCTCGACGCATCGCGCGTGGCGCAGGAGAACGTGTGCGTAGGTCAAAGCAGAGGCTTCGCCGAGCAGTTGACGCGAGAGGAGATAGGTGTTGTGGGAAGACGATATAAAGTAGTGCGTCAGAGGATGCGAGTGGTCGGCTGGAGGCGGCACCACGACGCCCTTGCGCAGGAGATCCTGGCTAGACTAGAAATACGAGTTAGTATTAGCGTGGGTAGACACAAACAGGAACTGCGTACCTCGCCCTGCTCTTGGAGGTACTGCTCGATTTCGGGGCTCAAGCGCACGTATTTGTCCTTCGGAGGGCTGACATGGATGATCGTGTCCACGCCCTTGTCGTTCTGCAGGTGCAGCAGATCCTCAGACCATGATGCGAGGTGGCTCATATTTCAATCCAAGTAGGCTTAGAGATGTGTATTGATTCAAAGATAGCGATGTGAAGGGAGGGTGCTCGAGGAGAGATATCCGATGAGCTTGAGCGACATCCTGTGTAAATATAGGGTTAGCGAGGGTCGTCATCACCGGCGCCGGCGCGGTAGCAACAACGCCGCGGGATGTGAATCAACTTGTGGCTCTGCATGTCCAAATGGGGTAAAGTGGCTCAGGCTCAGGGGGTTTGTGTCCGCCCGCAGCACGCGAGCGCAAATACCGGTCTGCCGGGCAGCGCAAGAGCAAAGATCATCATGTGTGCGTGTGTGCTAGCTACTTGTATCCTACGACATACTCGAAAGCATAGATAAAGGCGCGGCAAAATACGAAGTCCGCGGGGTATAGGGGAAGACAACAGGTAGGCGACAAACATATCCTCCTCCATGTCCGTAAATAGTGATGCACGTCCTCATGCGCCAATCATGCCAAAGCCAAACATCCAACCAGCTATATCCCTCCACCCTCTCCTCACGCCGACCTCGCACCCAGCCCACTCCCTGCCTAGCCAGGCTACGAATCGAGCATCCGAGCCCGACAGTACCCCTAATTCCAGCGCCGAGAGCGCGCTGGCAGGCAACATGACCCTCGAACCCCTCTCCTCAGTCGGCGGCAAAGCCCTCGCAAGACGCGCGAGTAGTAACGCAGCATGCGCATGCACTACCCTCAAAAGAGCCAATGATGTCCTCGCCCGCGGGCTGAGCCCGTCATCATCCAACCCTTCCTCGTTTTCCACAAGTTCGAACGTCGTGGTCGATGTTCCCGCCTTACTACCGGTACTAGGACGTCCGATTTGGCTTGTCCGGCTAGCAATCATCCCGCTCGCCCTCTTCAGCGCCGTGTTTCGCGTTTTTCTAGGCCGTGGCCCTGTGTCGAGTTCTACCGCGTCTGCCTCGGCCCCATCGGGTACGCCCAGTTCGTCTGGTCCTTCGAGACGCACAGCACCGTCGTCTGCTGCAGACCAGTCGCGAGAGCGGTTCCATATCCCGGCACAGAGGACGCATACATCTTCATAGACTCGCCACGTGTCGGCCCAGCGGAGTTGAGGAGCCGAAGGCGGCGGAGAGGACCATTGCGAGTTTGATGGAGAAGAGGATGACGAGCTTGGGTGCGAGGGGTCCGGACAATGTGCGGAGTGGAAAGCTTCCGCGTCGAGAGACAGGATGCGTTCGAGTTCTGTCCACTGCTCAAGAGTTAGCATCTCTTCAGTCAGTGTAGATCGGTGAAGTGACATACTAATCGAACATCACTCCAAGTGAATCGTGTGGTCTGCAGCCTATGCGTCGAGCCCCTGGGCGGTGCGCCTGGAATAGGTCTTGACACGAAGAGTGCCGGTCGCGTTCCACTCTTTGGTGTCAAGTCCACGACCAAGTCGTAGTACTGTGGCCTCTCTAGGAAGAGAGCGTCTGTTGTGCACGCGATCCAACCCCTTCCTTCGCCCGTTGTCTTCTCCAACCTATCTAGATCATGCAATGTGACCATTCCAATCAGAGGTACGCCATCCTTCGCTTTAGGGGATAGCTCGAGATGGGATGGCGGGGACAGTTGCAGACGCATAGCCATGTCGGCCGCGGCCCTGCATAGAGCGCCCGCACGGGCCACAGGTGGGGCCGTGTAAAATAACACTCGTTGGCGGCCCAGAATATGCTTGTAGAGCGCAATGCTCGACGGGCCAAGTGTACGCAGAAGCGTGGGTAACGCTAGAGCCGGATCCTCCTCTCCACAGTCCCTCAGCTCCTCTTCCCACCCGTTCCACTTTCTCTCCTCGTCGGCATGCCTACGTTCCTCAAAGAACGCACGTGCAGGCTCCCATTGTGCCTCTGAAAGCGTATCCATGTCACCGTCCTCCGCTCCAGCG
The DNA here is from genome assembly GCA_900536885.1 of Peniophora sp. CBMAI 1063. NCBI lineage: Eukaryota > Fungi > Basidiomycota > Agaricomycetes > Russulales > Peniophoraceae > Peniophora > Peniophora sp. CBMAI 1063. Next base: position 122,351 of record UWZB01000002.1, read on the forward strand.
TAGATTGCGTCAGCTAAGCCCGATAGAGCGGCGAGGTGTCGCCATGGTCGCGGGCGGGCCGAAGGCGCCAGTAAGAGAGCCAGGGATGCAAGTCGGAAACCACGGTGTCCGTGCGCTTCGGTTGCGCGGCGGTTGAAGACGCAAATGCCTGGGTGGCCAGCATGGGTGAAGTAACTATATAGAAGTATCAAGAGTTGAACGGGGAGGAGAGCGGGAAGAACGTACATGACGTCGCGGTCGACGGTGTGCAGACCAGAGGGGAGTACGCAAAACTCAACGCCATCCAGATTCAAGTCTAGTACATGTTAGCACCGTAGCTTGCGGTAGTCGCCAGACATATATGTACCGTCATTAGCTTTGGCGGACCAGTCTACAGTGTTGCCCTGGGTAGGATGGAACGAAGCATGGAAGATCGCCACTGCGCACAGACTTGAGCCCTATTCATTCTACCCAAAGTAGCGTAGAGACATACCGACATCCTTGGGTACAGTCGAGCCCGACGCAGCTTGTTGCATTCTGCGCGGCCGCTCTTGAGGCGGGGAGCGCTGGGATGATGGTCGCGGTACCGGATCAACCTGACCGCGCGGGATCTTCGACCGAGAATCTTGCCTCCGCCCGTCACCATCTATGGCCGCGCCACAACCTCAGCAGGTCAACATCGCTGACCTCAGCCTGCAACAATTGGGCGAAGTTCGAAAACAGCTCGACGATGTGCGTCATATCATACCCTGTTTTCTGTTTGATGATGTCCTGAAAGATGTGATGGCCGTTTCGCAGGAGCTGCAACATCTTACCAGCTCGTTCGCCCAGCTCAAGCAGGTCCAGGCCAAGTTCAGGTCGTGTATCGAGAGCTGTAAAGAATTGAAACCTCAAAACGCCGGTACGTGACTTCGGTCTGAGTACTCGTGTGCTACATGCTGATGGTAGTATCCAGGCAAAACCGTGCTCGTGCCGCTCACCAACTCATTATACGTCCCTGGAAAGATGAAGGACCCAGAAACGGTGATAATCGACATCGGGACGGGATACTACGTGTCAAAAGTACGCGTTTCTTCTTATATACCCTAGATGTCTTCCATCACTCGATCGCGTGCTTACATGTCCGGTCACAGACGCGCACGGAAGCGATCAAGCACTACGAAGGCAAGATCGACTATCTACGTGGGAACCTCGAGGCGCTCCAGGCTGCTATAGAGAGGAAGCAGGATAACTTGGCATCTGTGTCTAATATTCTGCAAGCTAAGCTACAGGCTGAGGCCGCGAGCGCTAAGGGTAGTAAAGACAAAGATTGATGAGAGTTACATTTGCCCTTGCCCGTCCGCGACGGCGCATTCACGCTACCCTTGATCGCTATGCCTCATTGTCTGCGCACTGCCAGGGAACAGCCAGGGAGTAGCACGCCTCGATACTGCCATGCAACGATGGCAGCCCTACTACCAAGTAGTGCTACGCAGCCCGTCGTTCTCAGGTCTTCGAGACTTTGCCGCTTTACGGGCCGGTTAGGTTCGTGTCTCGCAGGACGAGGCGGCGCGGGTGCTGTGCGTACCGAGCTACTCACCAGGACATTTCATTAGATTGCGCCTTTCTTAAGTTCCTCCAACACGTATGCATCCAAACGCTAAACTATCGCTGCCAGTATTTTCGTCCATTGCAATTCTTCAGACCAAATTGATGCTACAACGAAGTGAACTTCATGTAGTAGACTCATCATCATCCCGGTCGTCTACTAATCGCCAGTGCGATGCCAATGACATACTTGGCTGCGAGGTCACTTGTCCGGGCGAGCTGACGATGCCTGGTGGTCGGGTTGTCACCATCGGCGCGATAGAGGGCGAAGTCGAGCGTCTTTTCCACGGCGTATGCTCGTTCGCCAGATGTCGGGTGGATGAAGATGAACCATCGACGTCTTCGGGAACTGTCATCGTGGTCGATGGAACACCGTCGTCTGCGTGTGGTCGTGATGGCGGGGTGGGATTATCCCGATCATCGACCAATCTCCAAACCGGTGGAACCACGTCCATCCCGTCTAGCGGTGCGCCTTTGCCGCTGTGAGGTTGACATAAGTCCGATCTGCCAACCACTGTCATAGAAGCACCAGGTGGACTAGAATCTACGCGCGATGCCAGGTCTCTCGCTGGCCCTACGTCGTGACCTGACACTGCTGCCTCGGGTGTTTGCATGTTCAATGAGCCTAGAGAGTGCGTAGTCGGAGCTGATGCGAGAGTTTGGGAAAGCGAGTTGACCCCGGGAGCTCGTATTACAATGGCTTCGGCCAGCGGCGGCTCAGATGCCGTGGCACCTCTGCCCTCAGATGAGTGCCCCTCCGCTACATCTCGCTTGGTCGAAAATCTCACACGCGCCTCGTCATGGGGGTGGGGGTACGTCGACGATATGGAGCCAGAGAACCGCAGCATAAGCGCGTTCGAAGAGTACTGTGCGTCCGTCTGGTAGGGAAGCAGTGTCATCCTCTCAGGATTGTATCTTGCACGTCCATATCTGAATGAGCGTCGATTCTCGTATGCGAAGCCGATGGATGTCTCAGTAGTGTCCGGATTTCGATTGATCATCACGAGCGTGTGAGGGCCTTCTTCCGGGATTGGCTGGGTCCAGATCATGACCATGCGCACATCCTCTCCAAGGCTTCCAAATACCGACGCCCAGTCCTCGCCTATCCGGGAGACATAGATGGAGAGAGACCTCATCCCGCTCGTGAGCCATTCCTCGCACAGTAATGGTTGCACGCCCTTATTCTGAAACGTCTCAGCCGCCCATCTACAGCACATCTCGAAGGTGGCCTCTGCAGGACCGAGCGACATAGGACGACGGTTATGCGCAGATGACTCCCAGAACGCGCCCGTCTTCCACGAGCTGTGTATAGCCTGTGGTTCGGGTCAGCAAGATGTCGCCATGACAGCATATGTAACAAGCCCAGTACCTCGACAAATGCATCCCAGACGGGAACAGATATGACATTGCGAAGCTGTGCAGGGAAAGCAACACGAGTACCATCCGACTCGTTCAATTGTATGGCTCGAAATGCGTTGAAGCTCTCCGAGGTAGGGGCTTGTTCGCGAGAGAGCGACAGTGCCCCATCTCGAGAGCTAGGGGGATCCGCTTGAGGATCACCCAAATCGTCTCGAGCCTCCGTCGACTCTTGCGTTATGGCCATATGTCCCGGAGTAGACCGCCCCATGCCGGTATTGTCGTCAAAAAGCGGAGGCAAAGCTGGTAATTCGGGCTCTGGCGTCGACGCGTGCGGAGTCCTCGGAGGACTGGGAAGCCTAGAAGTTGCTGTTTTACTTGTCACATCACCAGCAACAAGACCCGTGGGCTCATGAAACTGAGATCCGTAGATGAGACGGCTATCTTCAGCACGTCTGATTGTGAGATATTCGTGCAAAACCTCTCCTCGAGATGGTGTGGCACGGACCACGACCATGCGTACGCCATCTCGAAGTGTACAGAAGCTATGGGTCCAGTCTTGTCCGAGTGGAGACATCGTCACGTAGACACAGAGCGATGTCGATCCATCCTCCCACCACTCCTCACAAAGATACGGTCGAACTCCGTGCGCCTCGAACGTTCGCTTCCCCCACGCACGACAGATTTCGAACACAGCTTCAGAGGGGCTGAGGTTCAGGGAGGCCCATGATGAGTTTGAGTCCCAGCAGAAACCGGTCGACCAGGCGGTCCGTACGTCCTATGAAGTACACGGTCGTTGTGAGTACCTAGAAGGCGCACTGATGAGAGAACACAGACACTTACCTCAACGAATCTCTTCCAGACGACATCGGATCTCACGTTACGGAGTTGCGGTGGTCTGGGATGCTCTCGGTTGATGTCTGCGTCGTCTAGTGTAATCACCGGGAAAGCGTCGAAGATATTATCGGGCACCATCACCGATCTCTCGGATGCGACTTCAGTGACAGGCGAACTCGGTATTATCGGCTCGTCAGATTCAGAAAATGCGACAGTAAGCGGCTCTCCCGTATGCGGACGGCGGCGAACTGGGTAGGCCGAGTTCCGAAGAATACCAGGGAGAGGGTGTGCCTCTCGATGGTGCGGACTTCTCGCGACATAATACGTTCCAAGGGGAGGCGAAAAGGGAACATAATAGGCTGTGCCTGTTGATCTATGATTGAAAGTTCAGAGTAGATTCCATAAATGCAATCAGTACGTACTCTACTTTTGGCGTCTGTCCATAATAGGGCAGTGTGCGCTGGAGGTAGTCGCGTACGATCGGGGACACCCCGGTAGCGCCATGCGGGATGATGAGGGTGCTCCGTACACTATCCGACTCAGATGCCTCCTCTAAGCTCTTTGGGTTCATTGCTCCGCCAACGCGATCCATCTCCCTACCGTAGTGACGAAGACTGTTCAAGATCGCTAGAAGGTAGAGGAACCCAAGACCAAGTACAAAGCATATGAAGATGCGTGTACCAAGCGTGACCCCTGCAGATGTAACACCAGATTGAGAGCTTGTGCTGGATGCCGAGAACCAGACGAAGGACATGGCAGAAACCATGAAAGCGATGAGTGACCACATGAGCCAGATCAGAGGCATAGCTAAGAGCACCCAGACGTTCCAGATGGTGTTGGTCCCGGCCTTTCGCGCTTCCTGCAATGCTTTGAGTTATGCATCACACAGACAGAATAAACACCGGTACCCGAGCCCAATTGACCGCCCGGCGCAGTCGTCTCTGCATCTGACTGAAGCGCACAATGTACATGGACGAATACACGATGCTCCAGAGAGAACAGAGCAAAGATGCCAGCCCGGCTGTGCGTGTGACCGGATCATCTAAAGCCCCATCTAGGGCGAGTAAAGCTAGGATAGACCTGTAGGACTTCGCGTTAGAAAGGTCGCGGTAACAAGGCGAGCAATCTCTTACGCGGACAATAGTGCGGACACGACGGTGATCGACTTCCACTCCTCCAATAATGAGCCAACAAAACTTTCCCATGCGGTCTGGAAAGTATGTACGACTGGTGCCGTCCCGCCATGCCTGGATTGCTGTCCGACCTCGCTAGCGACATATCCGCCGGCCGTTGAGGCGTCTTTCTGCGAGCGGGGTAATACATCGGACATGGTGTAGGTAGTCTGGGTTGGATCACCTCCGAGGAAGTACGTCCTCAAGTTTGTGGCGACGTGTGGTTCGGTAAGGCGAGCAACTTTGGAGATGTTCTCAATGCGCGACGAGTATAGGAAAGGTAAGCCGAGTAAGAGCAAGGCATGTATCTTCCCAGGCGCGTCTCTGAGGAGCCTCACGACAATCTGTGTGTATAAGATAGTCCTCGTGCCCTCGGACATAATCGGTAACGCCGATCGTTGAGTGTGAACGTTGCAAGGGTGGACGAGTTCTGTGAGCGGATGGGGAGCTGAGACCTTTACCAGCGGAACCCAGCAAAGCGTGACAAGCGCACGACAACAACGCTGTTGTAGCTCGTAGCTCAGCCCATGCTGGATTCGGATTCGTCTGTAAGATCACCAAATTTGGTGCAGGGAGACGATTAATTCACAGTCACCTGTCAGTCATCTTGTGCATCGATGTTCTTCCCTGTCATTGGGCAAGGGGTTATAGTGCCTGGCATACGCAAGGCGAGCGACCTGCAGTCGGCGGATATTGATGCCCGATGATCAAAGAGAATACGTGCATTGAAAACGGCTTATAACATTGCACATCTGCGGTTCAGTACATAGTCACAGCATTAGATTTGTGCTTGCACGCTACGAGGGGCGGGCTTGGACTTTCGCTCAGCTGACGAATTTACAAGGGATGCCAGGTTATCATGTATTCATCAAACTGGAATGAATCGACACTTCCGGCATATGAAGCAAACTGGGCATGGTCATGACCTGCATGTCAATCGTCAAGGAAAAGACGTACAAGTGCAGTAGAAGACACTTACCGGGGTAAGGCGCGTTCGTCTGCAGACCGCGATAACCAACTATGCCCTTCGCCGACTGTGCTCAAGGGACAGTAGCTGCACTAGTCGATCAAACGAGACCCAGAGCGTCTGCTACGTTGCCCAGTGTGCAGCAGTTGTCGAAAGCGTCCTTTGAGCGGCGGCTTCGGTATAAGGTCGCGGAGGTCTGGTGGACTTTGCGGGAGGATTGGTCTAGTACTGCTGGCGTCCAGCATCTGAGCATGTGGCGCAGATTCCGGCCGGCGGACAAAGGACGCGCGGCGCACAAGGCGGGGTGCGTTCGTATAATTCGAAGCATACGGTGATGCGCCGACAGGGAATAGGAGGGTCGATGGGAGCATCAAGTGTGGTTGGCGAAGTCGCTAGAGCGACTGGTTGAGAGTTGCGTGCGGTAAACAAGCCGATGCTCGGTGAAATTCTGTCCGGGCGTTCGTCAGCGTCAAGGCTTTATAGGATACTGAGTGCGAGAGGTGCCTCGGGCCGAGCGCGTGTGGACAGATGATCGACGTCTATGCGATGACACGCTCTATGTACCTAGTAAGGTTGAAGACACTCACAGGGGAGGACCGGTCCTGCCATAGTTATGCATGAGGGACTCCTGAAGGGCCACCACGAGAATTCAGCGTGCTGCTGCACCAGCCAATGTCACTTGCATCTATGGAGGCCAGGCGTAGAAGCTGTGCCATGCGGGAGCGATGGTCATGGATGTCCAAATCAAGGCGCGCCTACTTCAACCTGCGGCCGGCTGCCACGGCATTGCCACGCCCTCCTGCCTTAAGCTCTTCGAGATTTGATCCTTCGCACCACACCACTGCCTGTCCAATCCAGTGGGGTCGCTGTATATGTAAGGTGCAGAACGCGCTCCATCGTTGAGGTTTTGAAATATGTTCGTCGAATTAGTATACACGACACGGCAATTGCCGGCCGCGCGTGGCTCGGGCTCCAGACTCAATCGCTGGTTGTTGTGCCTCTTGCTTCCACCCAGCAACTCGTGTAATTTTACCCTTCGGTGCCCTATCATCTCCGGCATACTCTACCTCCTTCTACTTGCATAAATATACGACGAATGACTCAAGAGGAGGCCACTGCAAGCGCTGGCGTATCTGAAGCCGAGGAGGTGGAGGCTTCCAGCGGGGAAGGGAAGAAGTTGAGCATGGAGGAGAGGCAGAAGAAGCTGGAACAACTCCGCGCGAAGATGGTGCGTTTACTCCATTAAGTAACACCCACAATATACTGATAATATTCCAGCGAAGCTCAGCGCGCGACAACCGTGCGTCTGTGGTGGAAGAGTCGACGAAACTGAAGACATCAGTCCGGGACGCGGCCAAGCTGGAGCGCCAACGGAAACTCGCCGAGACGCTCCGTTCGCAGGCTGATGCGGAGGCACGTGGGGAGGATGCTGAGCGGGCGAAGAACTGGGAGTGGACGGTGGAGGAGAACGACGAGTGGGAGAAGAAGCTGGCACGGAAGGCGAGGAGAGCGGATTTCGAGTTTCATGGTGCGCTCTATTGGATTATAATCCAGATTATCGTGCTCACCACGGGTACAGATGATGCACATGCCGCGAGGAGGAAATATAAGAAAGATATTGACCGCCTGAAGCCGGACCTGGAGGCGTACAACCGCCAAAAGGAGATCGCCCTCGGCCTCGCGCCCGGCACACTCGCAAAGGGTGGCCAGGGCTCCTCTTCCGGCGCATCATCTTCTGCCCTCTCGACCTTTGACCCGAGCGGTGGCGCTGGCCAGCTTGTGCCCTCAGATACCGCACGGCAGCTGGCGTCCGAGTCGTTGTACCGCGACGCGAACAGTCTGCTATACGCTGACAACAAGCCGAGCGAGGACGCTATTGACCGTGTGGTCTCAAAGTTGAATCTTGATGCGGACAAGAAGCGCAAGTTCTCGAGGAAGCGGGCGAACGAGGACGAGGGCGATATCACGTATATCAACGAGCGCAACAGGATATTCAACAAGAAGGTGCGCTGGCTTGTACTTTCGTGTTGCCTGCTCTGCAAGATTACTGACGCCCTTGCCTAGATTGCGAGGTACTACGACAAGTATACTACGGAGATCCGGAACAGCTTCGAGCGTGGCACTGCGCTCTAGACGTCTCATGTATCGCTATGGTCATCTCGTGTTCTCTATTTGTACTTTAGGCCACGGACATCATTCGCCGTCAACTACAGCTTTACTACCCGACGTATTTCTCCTCGCGAACACATATTGAATGGGTCCTCGGTGCCCTCTGCGCTGCGGTTCCATTTTCTTCGACTTGGCGAGTTCACTTTGAATTGAGACGGGCCTTTTCTCGCAGTGGAGGATGAAACCCAGCAATGACGTGTGGGCATTTGCAGTAAATAAGAATATAGAGGACATATGTATACAGGAGAACAAAGCCAGAGAGCGCCAGAAGTCCCAAGGACCGCGTACGTAGTACGACTGGATGCAGGATATCTGAAAGGCGGGTGTTAGTGTTCGGTCTTAGGTGGAAAGGCGAAGGCAGGATGAGGGGTTCAGTATTGCAGAATGGGATCAGCAGATGGACGAGTCCATAAGACTGTTGAGCTTGATATGTGATTTTTGGATCATCATAAGAGGGATGGGAGGGCGAGCCAGGACGGGGGGTATCGATGAAAGCTTACCTATGACCATATAGCTAGAGTAGCCTGCACACTACAGACAATACACAGTGCCGCACTCAGCACAGCATATTTGAGCTGAGGCCTCGGTAGAGATGACTAGGGGACGAGGGAGCAGGTGAAGGACAGAAGTCAAACCACCGCGTCGATTTTTTTCGACTTGAACGTCACCGGCAAACGCCGTCAGCCGCCGGTCCGAACTCCGATCATGGCGTCTCTCAAACGCAACACATCTCTCCCGCCGAACACTCCGTCTCTCTACCTTCCATCACTCATGTCCACCGCCGATCCTCCAACAATACAAACTCCAGCGCCTGCTGTACCCGTGTCTGAAGCGAAGAAGAAGAAGAAATCCCGGTCCGAGAAGCGCGCGGCGGCTGCCAAAGCTAACCCCCACGAACGAACTAAGACGGTCGTACGCCGTTTGCCGCCGAACTTGCCGGAGGATGTGTTCTGGCAGAGCGTGCAGAAGTGGGTGTCGGACGAAACTGTGGTATGGAAGAGCTTTGTGCAGGGGAAGCTGAGGAAGAAGTACGCGTTTATGATGGCATGTATGGGAGTTGTGGCGCTGATAGTGGGTTGAAGGATGAACAAGGAGAATGTGCACTCTCGGGCTTACATCGCGTTCAAGAGCGAAGACCTCGTCGCTGCTTTTAGCCGCGAGTACGATGGACATGTATTCAGGGATAAGGCTGGTGCGCTACTTTCACTCCAGTACTCTGGGATCATCTTGATGAGGCTAGTCAAGGCAACGAGGCGCAGGCCGTCGTCGAGTTTGCGCCGTTTCAGAAGATCCCGGCCCCGTCTGAGAAGGTGAAGAAGGATCATCGCATTGGCACTATCGAAGAAGGTATATGTTTGGTGTACCTGCCAATCTTTGTTACGACGCTGACATATTTGTAGATGAAGAATACCAGGCGTTCCTTAAGACCCTGGAAGAGTCTACCACGAAGGCTATGGATACCGAGACACTCCTCGAGACACTAAGTACGTTGTACAAATGCCCTTGGACTCATGTACTTCGCTAATCACTGCATGATCATAGTCGCATCAACCATCGCCGCACCCCAGCCTACTTCAACGCCCCTTCTTGACGCGCTCAAAGCCGAGAAGTCCGCTCAGAAGGATAAAGAGGCTATCCTGCGCAATCATGCGCACTACAAGGAAATCAAGAAAGACGACAAGAAGAAGGGCGCCGCTGCAGCCGCGTCTACTGCTACGGCAGCCGCCACCGCCACCACTGCACCTGGAACAAACAAGGATGCGCCGGCGACTCTTGGTAAACGTGCAGCGAAGAAGGCGGCGGCCGCGCAGAAAGCTGCCGCTGAGAAGGAGAAGGGCAAGGAGAAGGCGGCGCCTGCAGCGAGTGGAAGCGGTGCCCCGGCGAAGTCTGCGCCTCCTACACCGAAGAAGAAGGGTGCCGCTGCGGCTGCTACCACCGCCGGCACCGCCGCCCCAGCCGATTCATCGACGCCCGCAGACCCCTCTGCACCAGCTGCTGCCGCATCTACTTTGGAGCCTGCCGCACGGAGACAGCGTCCCGTCATCGCAGCTTCGTCTAGGGCTCTCGAGGCGGCATTGAGTGGCGCTGGTGTGCAGAAGAAACGCGAGCCGAAGGATAAAGGCAAAGAGAAGGAGAAGGCGGCGGATAAGGATAGCAACCCTACTACTGAGGCGTCAGAGGCGAAGAACAAACCCCGTCCGCCTACAAGTGGGAAGGTACCTGTGTCGATCGCGGCAACGCCCGCGAGTGGTGGCGGCGTATTGCCCGCACCGGGGATACTCCAGCGCGAAGCGCCGAAGGTCATTGCCAGGCCTGCTGAGCCGGCTGTGGCTACTCCCAATGAGGGCGGTGCCGCACCGTCTGCTCGTGGCGGGAAGCGTGGTGGGCGCGGAGGAGGTGGCGGTGGCGGTGGCGGACGCGGCGGTGGACGGGGAGGTGGACGTGGGAGGGGCCGGGGTGGACCACCTGCACAGGGCGATTGAGCCGCAACATATCGCGCGATCATACGCGGTTGAGGTACCCTTCTCGAAGAGGTGTGGGTCTACAGTTGCCCTCTGAAGGTTCTGGGACAAACCCAAGGTTTCACCAAAGTGGCGACTATTCCACGCGGGCAGAAGTCCCAGCGCGTCGAGAGGCTCGACTGGGCCTCATCCTGACAGCCTATGTCGACGGCCAGACTGCACCCGGCCGATAGAACTATGATGACTGGTTGCGTATTGGATCCTTACCGTAAGGCTACTGAGCGTTGTTGTATGAACTCGAGCGGATGATTTCACTTATTTGGTCAAATGGAATTGAAGGCATCAATAAGCACAGATATAGTACGAATTAGAATCAAGAAGAGTAAGACATAGCACACAGGGAAAAGACTATCATAACATCAAGAATGTACAGGGTATAAAAGCGCCACCTATCACGCTGAGAGGACGTCGGTCAGTTCACCGCCAGCAGCGCGTTCGATACCGCGCATCATAGCCTGCAACTTCTTCTCACTATCGTCCTCGCGCTGCTTCTTACGCGCACGACGAGCGCGAGTGTCTCCCTCGTCATCGTCACTACTCTCTACGCCAGGAGCCGCACGGCGCTCGGCCATGAGCTCCGCAACGAAACGAGCGATGCCTAGCTCGCCGACCTCAGCGAATGCCCGGGGGCCCCAGCGCCACTCGTACGCATCGCCCTCGTTGTCGTTCTGCGCTTGCGAGGCTGCGCCACGTCCGCGCTTGCCCGGTGCACCGCCTACGCGGGAACGGTCGAGGTATTGCCGGCGGACGAGGTCACTCAAGAATGAGTCGACGGGTGTTGTACGATGTGGCGCCGTCGCTGGAAAATCAACCACGTCGCCTTCGCGCAGGCGTAAGCGCCGAAGGGTATTACGGAGGTCGCCTGGGCTCAGTCGGTCAGAATCGAAGCTCGCAAGTGGACATGGCGAACGGCTCACCATCACTGACAACCTTTCCGTTCACGAGGATAAGTGCAAGGACGACGTGCATAACGCCGAGAGCAGCAAGGTGGTCGCCCGTGTTCCACGCGAGGATGCTCCCGTACGAGCGGGCGCCGACTTCGCCTTCGTCAGTAACGTCAGGCGCGTCGGCCATCTCGGCCTCGAGCACAGCAGCGTCGGTGTGTGCTGCGAGCTCAATCAGGCCGCCTTCAAGTGTCGAGCGCAGAATATAAGCTTTCGCGCCAGAAGCGGCCGCACCACGCTTCTTTGCGCCACCAACTCCGTCTTGAGTCTGCGATTGGGAGGCCTGCGTGCCATTTGGTTGAGACTGTGAAGGACCATCTGCGCCACGTTTGCGCTTTCCAGCATCGCCACCTCCGAGAGCGGTGTCTTGTGTTGCTGCACGGGTCTGTAGCTCGACGAGTTCCATACCGAATATTGTGCGTAGGCGTTCTTGGGCGCCGTCAAAGACATCTTTGAATCCTCCTCGCTGTGTGCCCATGACTACGCAAAGTAAGAAGCTAAACCGAGGATGTATCGGAGACCTGAGTGACGACGCGTACCCTTCTTGGAGATCTCTTCGCGCTTCAAGGGAATACGACGTTGCTCATTGAAGATCGCAAGGCGGACAAGAGCGGCGATGCGCTTTTGTAAGTCCTGAATAAGATAGGAAGATAAATTGTTAGCCGTTTGATACGCTGCCCAAGTAATACATCCACCTACACCGTCGACTTCAGGCTCGTCCTCTCCAACGTCCATGTCAACCTCCTCCTCTTCGTCCTCTTCGACGACCTCAGTGCGCCGAGAACTCCTTCGCTCAGCTTGCGACGCATTCCTTTGAGACCTGGATCCACTAGCGCGGGGAGCCATTATTCAAGTCGTGATAGTCAGTCTGATGGTGGTCCAAGACGAGACGTGTTCTGCGACGCGACTTGCCAGGACGCGGTTCCTGGGATACCGCGACGCGGTCACGGGAGCGTGGACTGCTTCTGTTGATCGCATTTTTTAGCTTGTTTCGCTCGCCGGCGATGTTGCCTCCGAGCCGTCAAAAGCTTATTCGAGGCATCCGCTGCACTATCCTGACTCCCGTGTATCTCTTATCCATCTCTAGCAGCAGTAGCGCACGTACTGGGCTGCCATACGTTGCGAGGGTAGCGATACGTTTTCCCTCCTCAGTCACTCTTCTCTGCCGGATGATCGAGCCGCGGCTTCGCTCAACCTGAATTCTGGAGCAGATATAAGCTCGTAGACCTCCTGGACCTTCTGGAATTCCAACATACGAACCGAATGCTTTGGTTATCCCGAGCGGGACCGCGGCTGGACGGCATTGATATGATTGGGATCCTCTGCGCCATCTCTGCATTTGATGTGGACCTTCGTAAGTGCGCCGCCGCAGAGATACGCCTGCATCTGAGGTCTATATCTAACGCTCTATAGCCATGAGCTCCTTATATGACAGCCTACGTCTCTGATATCTGGGGTGCATATGCTGCATCTTCTACGTATGGCCTCGGGAAATTGATACGAGCCGGAGTTGTGTACGCAACGTTATTGCAACCGGCGCGTGGCGACGGTGCCAGCGGAGTTGAATTATGGGTGCGCATGAAGTCCCCCATCCGCGCCCTGGCAATACGCGCGGACCCTCTCTCGATCGCGCGCCCGTACCGGCACAATCGCCATCTTCTCCGCGGGATAAAACGAGGCTCGACGCCCACTCATGACGAGAGCTTTTCCTTCCCTCCTTCCCCAGGTTGTCCACTCCACCCGGCGGGCTGCTCTGGCCCGATAGCTTGATGTATACTTCGCGTTAGATCTCAACCCGAGCTTGTGCTGCCGTCTATGTCTTCGAACGATACGGTCGACGGCATTCCGGTGGCTCTTCTCCCACTTCTGGAGGCGGGATGGAGCACGTTCTATATGTTCCGCGCGACTGTATACCTATCTAGTATGCGACCTCATCTGTCCATCCGATGATACTTAAGCTGACGAGTCTGCCACCCAGTCGCTAGCGTCACCTTTCTAATCTACGACCATGTCGTACGTCTACTTTCGCCGATTGCCCATTGCTCGAGCTCACTGGCCCGCAGTTAACTCTGGGGGACGAGGTCGAGTACATCTGGAAAGCTCCGAGGAATATCACCAAGTCGTTACCCTTCCTTACCAGGTAGCGCCGGTACTCGTGCTGACTGTACTTCAGATACTTGTTCTTGTTTAATCGGTACATGGTTCCCATAGTCATATGCATCTGCATGCGTGGTAAGTCGCGCTTTCCACCTATAGATGCAGTCGTCTAACTTTGCCGAAGCTTTCATCGGGGTAGAGAGTGCACCGCTCTCCAACGAAGTGTGTCCTTCCAAACAACTTGACTTAGCACAGTCACTAACCTGCCTGACAGTTGTTCGTGTCGTCGTTCCTGGATGCATGACCCTGTCACTCATTCCACACAGCTGCAAAGTCTGGTCTGCCGTGTCCATAGCTATCAGTCCGATCTCTATAGCCAACGGCTCTTGTGAGTGTTTCTCGTCCCATCAAAAACCGCGACGTCTCTCATCCTGCCCTAGTCATCATTCTGTTACGACTGTGGAACGTCTGGGATCGGCGTATGAAGCTGCTCTTGCCGACATTCGCTCTCTTCGTCATCACGCAATGCATCACTGTGGCTATGGCCGTTCGGCTGGCCATCAAAGACTACAGTACGTTCCCGTGTTTGCATTTGCAACCGGCCTTCGTTGACCGTTTGTCTACACGACAGACGCCTCGTTATACTTCGTGTACACGCACACCTGCGTCTTCCCGATGAAGATCAATTATGTCAGCCTGTGGGCACCGGCCGTATGTTTGAATCTGCTGTGCGAGTACATCTGCATCTGACGTTCCTTGTACAGGTCGGGTTTGAGGTCGTCCTCTTTGCGGTCACTTGGTGGAATGCGCTGTCGCGTCCTCGCACGAATGACGTCGCACTGGCGAGACAATTGTATTGGGACGGCTCAATCGTCTTCTTTGTGCGTCTCAGGTTCGCCTACGCGTTGAGTTCGTACTCATACCGTCATAGGTCGTGTTCACACTGAGAGTGATGAACATGGTCATCTCGATCGTTGCTCCTGTGCGTTCCCACTGTTGTATTGACAGCCCTATTACTCACTTGTCGATAGTTGAGTTTGACTATGCTCGGTCTCTAGTGAGTACCTTGTCCTCGTATCCCGCTATGCGTTACTCACGCGTTCGTGTAGCTTCGTCTGGGCCGCGAACACCGTCACGATCAGCCATCTAGTCCTTAACCTCCGCAAAGTCGCCGTCGAGCAGATAGAGGCGTCCGTGGTCGGTGTGCCCAATGGCACGCCTGCAGACTCCATCGGCTACGTCTCGCCTACTATGACGTCCTCTCGTTCATTGCGCTCACAGGAGATGCCGAGCTTGCAGTCCGGATGGGGAACGGATGTGGAGACGGGGGAGAACTACGAGTTGAGGTCGCAGATTTCGAACAAGTCGTCAACTTGAAGTCGATTTCGTCATCAGTAATGTACTATGTGACCGTTGATGTGGCCGGGCTTGATACGTCACTTTCACCCTTCGTATGGATTTCCTTACGTGAGAGGGTGCGCTGCAGATAGCTTTGCGCGAGCTACGAGATACGCTACCCGGCTCATGACGAAGACAGTGAACGGTCTTTCGTCGGGATGCCTCGTTCGTGCCTTTGCAACCTTTCAGTGTGGGTAGTTCTGACCATCTGTGATCTGTGTATGCCAACGTATGTGCTGTGCTTTTCAAATGCGCCACGATGAGCAGTTCGGTTGTCGCGGGCGAGACGCGCGATGCGCACATTCGCTCATCTTCAACGCCTCAACGACAGATTCCGTCGGCGTTGCCGCTACAGCGATAGGATACAATGACTGCCAATGAAGCAAAGTATCAGGGAGCCGTCGAGTAAATTGCAAAAGATATCAGTATCTGGTACAAACCACGTGATCAATGCGGCTCCGAAATCCGACCGAGAGCATCCGCGCTTCGCCGGTCCAGCTTCTCCCCCCTCTCACAGTACGTTATAAGATGTAGAGTAGGCCAAAAAGTGCGTCGACCGGGAGTCGAACCCGGAGCTAGGCCACACCGGAATATGGGAAGACCCAATGTTACCGCTACACCATCGACGCTCGGTTTAGATCGGCTCAGAAAACATCCTGTCCACCAATGTGTCTCCCATCCACGGTCGATGATGAACAGTTTCTAGGCCCAGCGGCAACCCAAATACAGTCGTAGATAGAGGAGTGTCGAGCTCTTTTGTTCTGCGACTCTGATACATCTGTACGCAGTCAGACTGCATCTTCTGGCCTGATCCGAGCCACGCGTATTGCGCTCAGAAGATCCTCATACGGCGACTGACTCACTTATACTTTACTACACCTATCTAAGTACGGACGGTCTCGCTTACAAAACGCCGAAGTGGTTCTGGCGGGGGTGTTGAGTAGGAATTCCTAGCGAGAAGTAAATGGCCGTCCTCTGTGATTGAAGAAGCCGGTTGAGTCGCCGAGCTGTGTCAGAGCGTCCGCTTGTGCGGCCGGACAGTTCTAGCCACAGTAGCTAGGCGAGCTCTCTAGGGTCCTGTGTTACGCATGAGGCGGCCGAATCTTTCCTTCGCACCGAGTCCTTAGCGTGCCCACGATCTGCCACGCCAAAACAGCCAGTGACAGCTGCGGCTCGAGTGAGCATTCTATGTGGCTTAGAAGTTGTCTTCGGCGGCTTGGGGCTCGTGGAGATGTAAAGGTCGCGATCATGGCTCGGGTTACAGATGCTCTGCGCGTACACTCGAGTGACTAGGATCAGTGTGATAAGCGCTTGTGGCGGGGGTATTCTGCATGATTCCAGATCGCCTGAAAGAGTAGGTCTCAAGATGACGAGAGGTCGATCGCATAAGCAATTCTTCGAGTGCCATGCCTTTTTGAGTTGACATGTGGCGGTTAGCTGCGAAGCAAAATGACAGAGATGCGAAGACTTCGTGCTCAACTTGAAGGATACTGCCGCGTTCACGACACGGCCCAGAACCAGCGGACGAGGACCGTGGAAGTGCCCGGCCCGACGGCAGAGCCGCATGCTATCCAAGGTTTGCAGAAGGCCTGTATGCCTGAGTCGATGGCTCAGTCAATACCTTCGGGGATGCGTTTGCGGCAGTAGACTCCCGCGGACGAGCGTCAATCACATCGGACGATCAACTTCAGTGTCGACTTCGTTGGCATACGTAGAGACCAACAATCGGCGGACGACAGAATATCGGTCAGTCCCCTAGGACACGGTCCCACTGCAACTGAATTGGCACGGCACAGGCGCGATTGAACTACTTGGAGTACAGAAGTTGAAACTTGATACTGTGCGAATATCACTCAAGTCGGGAGCGCATCCGACAGCGCTCCGACAAGATGGAGATGATCGGATACACCGTTACAGTCTGCTGAGTGGGACGACCCAAAAAGCTTGTAAGACTTGTAAGGAGTCGGCCGAGGGTAGCTGTGTCTGCGCAGAGCACAACAGGCTCGGAGACGACGGGAAGAGCAATTCGATTATGTCAGACTTTCCCGTCACCAAGCATCGTGCATCGTGATGACGACCGCAGGCCAGTGCGCCAAGCACTTGCCCTCACACCACCATCATGACATTATTGCTCCCACCCATCTCACCCTCGCTTGAACGAGCCCATTTACTGCCAGGATAGAAAGGCAGAGTTATGCGCGATTGGCCGTCACAATCTAAAAGGCATTACCGTGCCAAGGCCACCGCTGCATTCGTTGTTCGGTGACTCTGGCCCTAAATGCTCGAAAGCTTCAACAGCGCGTGCAACGTTTTGCGCCACAGCCTGAGAATGGAACAGCCTACCTGAGCTGGTCTCAAGTTCCCTCGCCTGGCGGCTGTCAGCGACCTCTAGCGCTTGTCGGCGGTTGTCGGGCCCCTCATTCCACAATCTGGCTCGCTCAGGTGTACCTCTTGCATTCAGCATGCAATGAACGTTCTCACTGTCATCTGAGCGCCCCGAGCTGGAGCACGACTTGCCGAAACGCTCTCACTGAGAGCTGCATGGTCGGCCGCGAGCACCGGAACGAACGATCAGGTTGCGGCTTGTTTGAAGATGGCCGCTATACTCTTGCTGATATCGACTCCGGGTATAAAGAGTCATACATGGCGACCTCGCTCATCAGTCAAACCCCGACTAATCAGCATCCTCGACACCAATCGACATGCGCTCTCTTGCATCGCTCGCCGTCATCGCTGCTCTAGGCTATGAGGCTCTCGCAACCACCGTCCAGAAGACCCTCACCATAGCTGACTCGGAATTGAACCCAGACGGCTTCTCTCGAACGTGAGTAGATTGCTCATATGATTGTACTACGAGGTATTGACCGTCGGCGTACACAGTGGTGTCACAGTGAACGGCCAATTTCCAGGCCCGGTTATCACAGGCAACGTTGTAAGTGTCTGTACTATTCCGACTGTCGACGGTCACTCAAGTATGACAGGGCGACACATTTGAGATCACCGTTGTCAACAATCTGAAGGACGAGCACCTCCACACCGTCACTACGCTAGTGAGTTAGGACAGTACTTCTATGTCCGAAGGCACGCTGACGCATTTCTTTCAAAGCATTGGCACGGACTCTTCCAAACCGACAATAACCAGATGGACGGTGTGGACACAGTGACACAGTGCCCCATCTCGCCCACGCCTGGATCCAATGCGTTCACGTATAAGTTCAACACCGGGAGCCAGGGTGAGACATCCTCCGTTTGCAAGGCCATTCGCTGCAAGCTGACCCTCTTTCTTTCTCTCAGCTGGGACGTACTGGTATCACTCGTGAGATCGCGCTCTCTCCCTGCAACTCCTCCCGCTGATGATGGCTTTCATAAGGCATTACAAGACTCAATACTGTTCGTAGCTTATAAAAAAGATGAACCCCTGCAGATTGAGGCTAATGGGTGACACAGGCGATGGGCTTCGCGGCGCCCTGGTCGTCTATGGTGTGTACCACCTCATGTCCCAACGCTCTTGATCGAGGCTGATTCTCCGCCGTCGGTAGATCCTCATGATCCCCAGAAACATCTATACGACGTGGACGACGAGTCCACGATAATCTCTCTCAGTGATTGGTACCATTTTGCATCCCCACAGGCTCCCATTATTGGTATTGTGACTTTATACACCAGCGTGGCTACGTGCTGACATAACGCCAGTATTCTTCAACTCTACTCTCATCAACGGAAAAGGCCGTTACCTAGATCCATTTGGCAAGGATCTGACTAGCGAGCTTGCTGTTGTGAATGTGAAGAAAGGCACCCGCTATCGTATGCGCCTGATCTCCATGTCTTGCGACCCGGTAAGGGCATCTCGATTTGAAGCTCTTGAGGTCACGTCTGAATTCTGCCCTGTAGAATTATACATTCAGCATCGACAAGCATCAGATGACCATCATCGAAGGTAAAACACGTTCACTTCTTGCATGTTCAATGCTCACCCTTTTTCGTGCAGTTGAAGGGACGAACGTTCAACCACTCGTAGTTGACCAAATCCAGATATTCGCCGGCCAACGCTACTCATTCGTCCTCAACGCCAATCAGCCTGTTGATAACTACTGTCGGTGGCATCGCTTCCTATTTCCACGTGTGCTCGGCTGAACACGTCATAGGGATTCGTGCTTTCCCCGACTCTGCGAGCCCCAACATGATGGCACAGACGTTTGAGCACGGTCTCAACCAGGCTATTCTCCGCTACAAAGGCGCTCGCGATATAGAACCAACGACCACCAACTCCTCGACCATGCCCCTCGTCGAGACTAACCTCCGCCCACTCACGCCTATCCCGGTACCTGGAAAGCATGCCGTTGGTGGTGCGGACTCGACCTTGACGCTCAACATTGAGTTCGTGAGTCCTATACTTCATCTTGGGCCGTGAACCTTTTGTTGACAGCAGTTTCTCACAGGACGACGCGACCGGGTTCGCCGTCAATAACGTTCCGTACACTGCACCTTCGGTCCCCATCTTACTGCAAATCCTGAGTGGCAATACGAGCGCGCAAGAGTTACTGCCGCAGGGCAGCATCTACAATCTTGATCCCAACTCAGTTGTCGACATCGTCATGCCGGGAGGTTCCCGCGGAGGGCCGGTAAGTAAGACCTCGCGCTACCTGGATACTCCAGTACTGACTTCCCGACAAGCACCCTATGCACCTTCACGGACATAGCTTCTGGGTTATTCGTAGCGCCGGGAACTCCAGCTACAACTTCGAGAACCCAATCGTTCGCGATGTCGTCTCCATCGGGAACAACCCTACGGACGACGTCACTATCCGGTTTCAAGCCAATAATCCTGGACCCTGGTTTCTCCACTGGCGAGTCCTTTACGCCTCATTGGGTTGTTCGATCTAACCTGCATATCAGCCACGTTGATTGGCACTTGAACACCGGCCTAGGCGTTGTTCTGGCCGATTCAATCACTGAGGTCGCGTCTCATGTCCGTGTGAACTGTATGCAAACTCTGCCCCCGTCGAAATGTCCTTCACTGATTGCGCCCTTCAGCGAACTGGGACGCTCTATGCCCTACCTACAACAAGTTCATTGCTACGCATGCCAACTCTCTATAGACGAAATACCGTTCTTCTGACTGTCTTTCTTGTGAAGCCACCATGCACTTGCGATATCTAGCTTCTATCCGCTTATTTTCATTGTCTTCGCTCCATTGTATGCCACTGCCCTATCTTCTGTGCAATATTTGTGTCTATGGTCCATTGTGGATGTACAATCTCTGCTATTGTTCTTGGAACGAATCCGTGATGACTATACTCAGGTTCTCCGCGTATGTCCCCGGTTCAGGTACCAGTCCATATGATCAATGCTATCAAGCGCAATAGTGAGTGAATCAGATCTCAATACGCGTCTTCAGGACCTTCTATGATTTCATGTTCGACCGGACAGCATATGATCACAGATGCAAGACTTCAAGCACGGTACACGGGCGGTACGGCCAGCGCTTGGTCGTGTACTTGAAGAATCACCTGCCAGCTGGATACATCATATGTCTGGTCAGTCAGGGCTCTATACGGCGTGTGTTCAAGACTCACTGTCCAGTGCAGACCGGAACCAGGCCAACAAGCCAGACTTGAGACGGGTGGACATCGATGCGGAGGCGCTACAATAGAAGAATTACTGATTGGCCCCGCGACTTGAAAGCACACTCACTTCGAACGCTCGACACACCCATGCGGCTACTTTCTTGACGAAGCGTCCTAGAGTCGTGCCGTTCTCGCCAGCCCTCTTATCCCATAGACAAAGCTGGTCTTCGTACATGATGAAGTCTTTCGGCTAACAGACGCTAGTGAGAATGCTGTTCCCGTAGTGGCTCTGATAACGTAGGACCACTACAGATGCAATTCTACGCACCGCGAGCACAAGTGTCGTCTTCTGGATCGAACTGAACTGCGCGAGAGTATCGTTGACGCCGAGCAATATGTCCGTGTTTCCTTGCGCGGCGCTGGCGAGGTTGATGCCTACATGCATGTACTGCGTGTCCTGGCTCCTAAGAAAGAAGATGGGCATAGAGAGGTTGCGGTAATGCGGCTCGCGCTGCGCTGCGGTCCCATCTGGACGGGGCATGTAGAGTGATTGCTGCACGACACGCCCATATGCGCCCGTATTCGGCAGATAGTCCCATAACAACGCGTCGTGAGCGTGGCTTGAACCGATATATTTGGGACAGTATCGTGCATCTAGCCTGATACTCATATCCACGCCGCCCTGAGCAAATATAGGAGAAAGACCGTGCGATGCACGATCGCCGAGAAGGCGACGAGAAAGTTCGGCAGCTCCCTCCGGGCCGAACGTCTGGTTGATGAACCCGTATGTGAGATGGGTGTCAAGCTGAGTGGCATAATGTGAGTATTATCATTATGAGAATCTGGATTGCGGCATCGTACTATATGAGACATGCTCAAGAGATTCAGTGAACCGGTTACGAGTAGTGGATGCTGCTCTGGAGGCCATCGACGACTCGAAACATATATACACGTTCACCACGGCGTGCGGTGAAGGAGGTGAGCACATATCCTCAGTAATATGAAGTGTGGCGAGAGGTAATGTCTCAGCACCGTTGGCGCTTACTGTGGTACCGCTATGTGGTGAATGCCTTGGTTGAAGCTAGGAGATTAACCCGCCACCCGACTGACTGCGGATCACCGCTTGTTGTCCGCTCGATGATGATGCTGAAGGCAACCTAGGAAGGCATCAGACGGTATCCCAATATGCCTATTGACGCGTATGCACCGTTCTATAACCACGACGTTCGTCGGCTCCGCGCCAAATCGCGATGAAACAAGCCATCAGGCGCGCGGTGCCACAAGTCGCGGACCACAGACCACTGATGGAAGCGCCGCCGTTTGCTCACTGGCACAACATCAGTCGCGGTCGTCCATTTGCATCTCGAGGAACAATCGGGAGGTCCATCTCATTGGTACGAGGTCTGCTCGTACTATGCAGCCTTCTAGTCCCGTCGCCTCCTGCTTGTCAGACCAGAAGGAAGCCATATCGGGCGAACGGCGGCTGCCATTGACAGCATCTAACATCGAGCAGCTTCCGCGAAGTCCAATAGGCAGAGAACTCTTGATCAGTAGTGGCTTGGACGGCGGAGAATATGCCAACTCGCGAAGGCGCTTCTTCAAGACAGCCGCATGAGGTGCCCGAACGAACGATCAAGATTGCGCCACGCTAGAAGATAGTGCGCGTCTACGAGCGTAGGCCACAGTCAGCGACTAGGGGTGCAGTGCGCTGATGACTGCCAATACGTTTGGGAACGACTAGGTGTCCTCGGGGAGTGTACATGTATGACGGCGGTTCGTGGTGGTTCTTTGGTGTCCGACGGAGGGCATAGGTGCGCCACGTTCTGAGAGCAGGGGTGAGAGTGATCCATCCGCTATATGGGTGCAGCACCGAGATGCCCCCGCATGCCCTGCTGGGACCGTGAGCGTCGAGGGGAGACGGTTTGCGGATTTGAGTGCATGAGCGCAGAAGCGCGGACCATGATATTTTGGGTGCTCTCTTGCTCTGCCCTGTGCCAAAAGACTCGAAAGCATCACGCCATAGCTGACCCCGTACGTTGAAATAGCAGGATAACTACTACAGCGGTGGTATCGACAACCGGCAGGGCACGTAGCAAGGGTATGCATGCGGGGCGGCCAGATGTTGCTGGTCGTTGTCATGGCGTATGTTGGCGAAGGTTGATGGGGAATCAATGGTCACTGCTATTGACAGGTTTATCTCCTTCACGTCTATGCCATGTACCGAGGGGGACAGTGGGGTAACCCGAGGTGGTGGTAGAATGCACGAAGACGGATGAGTGGCGTCGGCCCGGAGGCGGATGGGCTGCCGTAGGGTGCCGTACGGTCTGCGGCGTTTGTGGGCGCGGATCAGAGGTACGGATTGATCGACGACCCACGACCGAGCGCCCCTAAATGCCCTTTGAGGAGGGTGATCGGTACGTCGAGTGCGACGTCGTGAATATCGATGACCCACTGCAGGCCAAGGCGGTGTATGTAGGATCCGCGGCTGACTATAGGATTGAGATATACGATCTGGGCTGTGCGGACGAATATCCACAATTGATATAGGCCGAGAATATGTGGAGTGTTGATGTTGATGATGTAGTTCGAATTCGGGACGGAGGCGCGGAGAGCACAGCACGGCGCAGGCTGGCTGATCGTGGCGACTGGCTCGCTGATGGCAACAAGCGCGCACAGTATACTACCTTACATTTTACCCTGACCGTCCACGAACGTCGAGCTGCCCGACGAGCGCCATGTCTTTCCTCGCGATCCGCTCCAAGTGGAAGGCAAAGTCGAAGGCCGTTTCGCGTCGGCTGGCGCAGGCACCCACGCCCGGCCCAGCGCGTGAGCAGCCGCCTCCGAGCGCTGTCAGCACCGAGTCGTTCGAGTCGCCGTTCGTCGTCGAGATTGGCGCGTCGCCCAACCCGGACAAGTCGCCTCAGGTCGACCTCGAGCTCAGCACCGAACCACTCTTTCCGTCCGGCATCTTCGCCCGGCCAGGTTCAGTCTCGAGTGGCTCGCAAAAGCACCTGTATAATCCATGGGTGGCGAACTCTCGTAATGGGGTGGAGGAGATGGTCATAGTGGGTGGGGATGCAGCTGAACAGGTATGCACTCTCCGTTACACTGTCTGCGCCTCGCACAATTGCTTACGCGCCCAGGACGACCCCCATGCCTGGGTCGATGAGGTGCGCAGTCATGTTCAGTCATGACACAATCTGATAGCTAAAGTAAGTTCAACAGCCTGAACCTCAACGGGAAGGACAACCGTCTTCTTGGGCGAAGCGGGGAGGCAAGGCGGCACCGACGCCGCTTGTCATCCCAAACGGGAAACAGTCTCGACGCGGTTCTCGACGCGGTGGACCGCGATCAGCACACGACGACGACGCGTCGGTGATTTCGGGCATCACACTTCCGGGCGCTCTCATCGGCAACGCCTTCAGCGTCAGTGGCGCAGAGCAGAGTGCACGGCTCGATGGTCGCCTGAGCAGGCGTATCACGCGTATAGATTCGGCGACGTTACCCAGGGGTGACCATCCTCTCTTGCATCAACCTGTGGCTAGGCGCTCGAGTCTGCCCGAATTCGAGGCCGACAAGGATGCCCCTCCAGTTCCGCCACTGCCGCAGTCCGCCTCCAACCGACCTGACAGCGGCGTATTTTCCAACTCCAACAAAAGCAGCAGACGCGGCTCGCGCCAGTTGTTGCCGCCGGAGACGCCTCCCATAGCGAACGTCAATCGAACGTCGCAGCGCCTCCAGCCAGCGGAGGGTCATGCTATGCACCGAGTCTCGCGCATCTCAGAGGCGTCAACCCCTTCGGCCATCTCGCCGGCAGTGTCTTCTGCATCTCCTGATATGCGCGAACCGTCTGAGAGAGATATTGCTCTCGCCAATTCCCTCAATCGTCTGAACCGGAAACGTTCGACGAGCTCGACGAACAAACGTAAGTGTCCAATCCTTTGCACCAATATGCTACTGACAAACTCTTTCTAGCGATATACGAAACGTCACTGCGTCAGCGTTCGTCGCGTTCTGTCCAAAGCCTATTGTTGCATCCGGACAAGTTTCACTCGAAGCCCTCAACGTCGTCTCTGCCTTCAACAGCCGACGAACCCGAGTTCTCCGCGTTGCCTTCTGCGGCGATCATCGGGCGGCAAGACTCGCTCGGTCGGTTACCTGCATTTCCTGAAAGTGCACAACCGCCGGAAACGGCTGGTCAAATCACATCGCAGCTCCCGGGTGTTTCGCCAGATTCGCCAGAACCCTCTGCGCCACCGTTTACACCAGATCTCCTCGACGGCGTTCTCTCTTCCGCGGTACCCACAACTGCGCTTCAAACTCCCGGCCTACGCTATCCCGAGACACCCTCAGACTTCGCGCCAACTTCTTCGTCTCCTGGTGTATCTCGTGCCAGCAGCGCTACTCGTAGCTCCATGCGGCCTAGCCGCAGAGGAAGCACCAGGAAGAGCAAGCTCCTCCCCCGCCCAGTCAGCGCGAAGCCTTCGGCGGCATCTGTTCGTGATAGCATCGCGCGTCGTCGAAAATCGCGAGCACGTTCGCACAGTCGTGGTCCGGGCGTATCCCCTCGTGGACTCGCACCCCCGGTGGTAGCGCTGCCACCTGTGGAGCTCATGCCTACCCATGGAGGTCCTTTGGCGAGCCCCAGGGCGCGCTCGGAGCTCTTCGTTGCAGGTCATGCACGAACCGCTTCGGGTGAGAGCGTGGCTAGCTCTCGGCGCGGCCGCACACCCCCGCCCCGCCTCATTCCCAGCGTGCCACCCGCGCCGAAGAACGCGCCTCCACCGCCTCCACCCCCACGAAACGCGTCGCGTCCGGGCGGCTCGAGAGGTGGATCTCGTCAAGCGTCGCATTCCCGTCACCCAAGTCCCCAACCACCTACACGCGACGCTGTACCACCCTTGCCATTGGGAGGCGCGTCAAGTGGTACCGCGGACGACGGTTTGCCAACGCCTCCTGCATCAGCGGAGAAGACACCTACTGGACCACGTTCGCGACCAGGACAAGGCTCCTCTGTCCCACCTACTCCGCCAGCTAAAGATGTTCTGTTCAATGCGTCGAAATCCACCGCCCCTGTACACGCCTCTCAACCTGAACGTACTGCTTCGCAAGAGCTCGGGTCCGGTTTCCCCATTGCGCACCCCGCAGCCGCGTTCTGCGCTCCCGAGTCAGGCATTCCCGCAGTGGTGTCTACGCCACCACCCGCGTCGAATGTCTTGCCCGTGGCGACACCTCCTCGCACACAGACACCGACACATCTTGAGGCGCAAATCGTGACCGCGCGCCGCCCTTCTGTCGATAGTATTGCACAACGCTCGCCTCCACCCGCGTACGAGCAGACGCAGACACCACAGACACGAGGTCCGCGTCCACCACCGCTCCAGGGATCGCCGACTCCTGCACGTCGCGCTCTACTCCCGGAACAAGAGCCTATTCCCTCAACGCCACCGCACATGCGTAGCCGCTTCGATTCATCCCCTTCTCCAGGGCGTCCTGCTGCCGCGAAGACAAGCATTGATGCAACGCCGCAACGCCTGGGAACCCCGCCGCCTGGATCACAGGCGCCTTCAGCGTATCGCCGTTCAACTCAAACGCGTCCCCCTGGGCCTGTTGGTCCACGGCCGAGTGGTCCACGATCGCGTAATGCCAGCGTGAGCACGGGCCCACGTCCACAGGGCCATCTCCTCACTGCGTCTACTTCTTCTGTCTCTACGGTGTCGGCATCCATCTCTGCCTCAACTTCTACCTCCTCACTTCCCACGGCAAGCACATCGCGCTCAAGTACTACGGCCCGGCGGCCGAGTACTGCAGATACACGCGGTGGCCCCCGTTTCCAGCCCGAGCCGGTGCCCATTAGGCCCTATACACTAGAAGCTGCACAGTGGACGTTCTCAAGCCAAGAGCTGCAAGGTCTTGTCACACGGGCGATCAAACAGAGTGCAGAACCCGGCTCAGTCCGCGTTCTCCCGCTCGATGTCCTCGAGGAGCAGCTTCCGAGCGACCTTGCGAAGCTCGAGGCATACCAAACGGATTTGAAGACGAAATATCGCTTGCTCGTGCGCAAACGCAACGCGCTGCTGACTGCAGCGGGCACCAGTGGAGGAGATAATGCTCAGGCGAAGTTGGAGGATCTGCGTACGGTGACCGGGCAACTGGACGAGATCGCCGACGCAATGTACGTTGCTCGCGACCAGGCTGCGCAGCTACAGGTTCTCGCATCCAATCACGCAGGAAGTGCTCTGGCGATCGCACTGCGCAAGATCAATGCGGCCTTCCTGAAACGTACGAAGGACGTGCAGGACCTTGCGGCCCGTTGTGCGGCACTCGAGCAGGAGCGCGATGAAGCATGGCGCGCAGCCCAAGCAGTGGCCGCTGATCTTGATCAACTAAATGATACGTTGGCCGAGGGAAGCATCGCGAGCATTCCTGAGGAGGTGCGAGGCAGCAGCGAGCGCGTTGCGATGAGCAGGAAGAATAGTATGCGAGCGGCGCGCTCTGGCTTGAGGAGTCGCAGAGCGTCCAATGTGGCTCCTAGTAGCAAGCGCGCCTCGCTCACTGTGGCCAGCCCGAGTATATCCAGCCAGCGATTCAGCATGCAGAGTCGCTCGAGTGTGTATAGTCAGCAGGGACCGTTCTCCCCTGATTCGTCGCCTGCGCCGCCTGTCCCGAAAATGCCGCGATTGTCGAACTTATCGATGCATGCGGTCGCAACCCATACCTCATCCACTCCTAGTGCGTCCGCCCACGCACCGAGCGAAAGCAGTTCGCTAATAGCATCCGCAGGCGGATATAGCAACAACTCTGATCGTACGCCATCCTCAGCCGCGACGGGTGTGGAAAATACGCAGGCATTGCGCGACGTCATGCACATGCTTGGAATATCCGAGTTCCCACCTCAATCCCGTCGTCGGGCGAGCATGAGCGCCGCGCCCACACCCGCGACGCCTGCGTTTGCGTTCAACGTCGTTGGATCGCCAGTCCTGTCTCCAACCGCACCACTATCTGCGACTGCGTTACATCGTTCTCGCAGTGTAAGCGCGATGGATGCGCTAGGACCGAGCGAGCACGAGGCAGAGCGCGTCGCTGTCCTCGCTGCGCTGGACAATGGTCTCATCGACACGTAGCATCACTCATGATCGTCTCTGAGATGTCTGTCTGTATTCTTGTAATCGACCGGGGACTCGGCCTGGCGCTCCTTTTACGTCTTGTGTGTATTGCAACCCTCATTCTACTGCGACCCTCATCTTGCGTTCACTCGATATCCTTATTCAAGTTGGTTCAAACCTGATATTTGATTACCCATGTAGAATATTTCCTGGACATACATACCCTCCCTTCAACCCGCCATCAGTATCGACATAGGTGCCCTGCTTCATATAGGCCAGGTTGCCTGTCAACTTACCATTACTGTACTTTACCTTCTACTAATACACATGATCAGATATTTAACACCTATACTGTCTCAGGCCTGATGAAAACCGACATTCACACACCTGCATGAGACTTGTATGTAGGCTGCCTCAGGTACGGGTCACTGATGGGAGATTGCTGATATATTCGGGCTCAGCGTCGGCAATGTCAGAGTGAGTTGAATCCCCGATCTGACAGGTGCCAGTGATTACGATATCTATGTATTGCTGGTATGAAGACAAAGTTTATCCGACATATATTAAGCGCGACGAGCCTAGCTTGTCCTATGCGAACATGTATGGATATGGAAACAGCAGAGTTCTACAGTGCTGTACTATGTGCAATCACCAGTGTGCAGAGAGGGAGAGGTATGGTCTTTGAGTAAGAACGAACGTGAGCACGTTAGCAGAGTACGAAAGCGGCGATAACAATGGAAGTAAGGTAGCGCGGCAAATATGCAACATGCAGATTATATGGATTGTCGGAAGTGATATAAGACTTGGGTTGAAGGAGACATCCGGATGTTGAGGATACACGAAGAAACATGAAGAGCACGATATGATACAGAACAGCGAAGGGTATTTCCTGAATGAAGGATATAGATGTGACGAAGAAAACCGAAGTGAGTTGGAATAGTGTAAGAGCGTCAAGAGCGATTGTGATGAGACACGCCAGCGAAGTTCTTGAGCTTGTCGAGTACGGCAGGATCGCGCCGGCTACGCAATACCTGGTCGATGCTCTGGGGTTGGCGGAGTCGAGAAGTTCCCCTAGGAGGCGGGCCGTCATCCTCACTGTGCGGGGCTGGGCTGACTTCAGCCTTGGTGCTGGCACCAGAGAGAGAAATGCCGGATAAGCGTTTGAATACGCGGGAACTGCGCTTCTCGTCCTTCGAACGGCGCGGTTCTTCAGCCTGGGTTGGAGGCGCCAGGCGTGAAGGGGGCTCAGAGACGGGAATAGTAGGACCGGTAGGCGTTCCAGATGACGAGGAATCCTGAGCCGCGTCCTCAGTGGGCGTAACCGGAGAAGACTCCTCGATGGCACCCAGTTCGCCGTCGACAGCGTCCCTGCCAAGCACTTTATCCGCTTGCTCACGAGCCGCACGCGCGCGCTCGAGAGCGGTCGATCGCTTTCGTGCGGACATCTCGCTACCGCTCGCTTCAGAGGCGCTGGTATATGAGATGGGAGACGCCGCCGCAGCACGCATAGGTTGGTATCGCACGCCGGTGTCCGACTCGAACCCACGCCCAATCTTTTGCTCGTAAGCAGAGCGTGATGCGGCGTCCGTAGTCCCATCGCTGAGGGGTTCGTTGTCGGAGAAGGCAGTGGATGTAGGGGATGTAGGAGTCGGCCTGGCCGAGGATCCCACTCGGTCCGCCTCGTCAGCGAGCTGGCCCATGTTTGCGAAAGTGACGCTGGATCCATTAACGACAAGCCAGCGCAAGCCACGAATCTCGCGTTCGTGTCGACGTGCCGCACGCTCGAGCGCCTCGATCTTCTCCTTTAACGCGAGATTCTCGGACTGGAGGGCATAGATGTTGGCGGGTGTGGGCGCAAGAGAGGTGAAGCTGGCCTGTGTGGACTTCGCGGCGGCAGACGGGGAGGGCGAAGGTTTCTTGAGTGACGATGCCTTGCCAGATGGAGTCGCGCTGCGCGTCTTGGGTGCAGGCTTCTTATCAACGTCATCCGTGGGCCTTTTCACTCTTGAGGTAAGAGAGGCATTAGATGGGATAGAACGTAGCCCCGGGCGGGAAGATGCCGACGACACGGAAGTTGCCAGGGTTGATGGATTGGAAGAGACGCCGGACGTGAGGGAAACTGAGCTGATGGCCGACGGAGATACGCTGACGAAGGACGGAGTACGCGAAGGCACAGCAGGCGATGAGCTGGCTGGAACGGGCGGGAGATCAGGCAATGGACCACTTGGAGGGGTCTTGAGCAGTGTCGACCCTTTCAAAGACTGACGACGCGCGCTTTTGTCAACGTTTGTGGCGTCAACGGAACGGGATGCCGTTGCGCCCGCCTGAGAAATTGCATCGGGAACCTGCGATTCTGACGATGATCGGCGGCGCGTCTGTCAATGAGATAGTTGAGTAGGGTACAGGGACTTCAATCGAGGCACTGACATGAGGCGCACCCGGCGAACGGGAGGATGGAGAGGCAGGAAGGCCTGAACTTGGAGTCGTCGCCTTGGTCAGAAGCCATGAGCCGGTCTGGACTGAAGGCGAAGGGGGAGTTCCCGATGTCTGCTTCTGAGAGGGCTTGTACGCAGATGGATTGGACCGTGCGGATGGTCGCGTTAATGCCTGCCTCGAGGGCAGTCTCGTAGAGGTACCGGAGTCCGATGCGTTACCCGCCTGAGTCCCTGCATTGTCCGAAGCTCGTATCGAAGGTCGAACAGATGCGGTAGAGTCGGAGCGATGCACAGTGCCGGGCAATGTTGACTGACGGCGCGTAATGGAGGTGCTCGGTACAGAGCCGGAATTTCCTGCGGGGCTAGCACTGGCTGATCCTGACGATACAGGTAAACCTGAAGTGACAACAGACGGGTTTGGAGGTCTAAGAGACCGTCGAGTGTTCGCGGACGGCTCAGGATCGGACAGGACCTCCGCGTCTAGTTTCCGGGCGCTTTGGGTAGACGGCGTGCGACTCAAGTCGGAGCGGTTGTGTCGTAGGCGATCAAGAAAACTTGTCTTGCGCTCGCGAGGTGCCCGGGTTGCCTCCCCATCGCTGAGCGCCTGTGACGCGCGAGGAGCTGCACTCGTTCGCCGAGGAGTTGCATGGGATAGCCGGTTCGGACGCGGTGTTGCAGGGCTTTGAGTGCGTGGACCCGCGGAGCGCCCGGGCGCCTTCTCTTGTGAAGGTGTCGATACGGTAATCACCGGTCCGTCCTGTGCAGGATCCCCCACAGAGGAAGGTGCAGTCTCCTCAGACAGGCGTTGCGCGGATGCCGGCGAAGTCTGACGCGTGGAACTCGGGGTGATAGAACGAGTCGGCTTTAACGTCGCCGGAGAAGTAGAGCGCAAGTCCAAGACGACGGACTGGGAAAGCATCGATGGCGCACGAGACTGGGCCCTGCTCGAGCTCGTTACGTGCGAGTTGGTAGACTGCCGCGGACTAGCATGTGGTGAAGGTTGCGGTATGCTACTGGAAATAATGCGTCGGTTAGTGTGAACGCGCTAAGCTCAACGGCACGTGCACACACCTGCCTGAGCTCGACGAACTCTCCGCGCTATCATGCTTCTTCCGACTCAGTCCCAAGAAAGGCAGACGCCTCTTCGTCTTGGACGACGTCGGGCCGGTCTGCGGCTCCGTCACCGTTGTCGTCGACGCGTCGGCGTGTTCGCGCCAACGCAGCAACTCTGATAGTTCGGATGTCTTGGTCCGAAGCCTATGCGAGGTGCCCGTGCTGGATGTGCTGGCGCGTGGGTCCATGTTGGGCACAGCGAAAGTGAGGTAGTAGTTCAAAGGAGTGAACAGTCGTCTGTCCAGACCTTGCCGGGGACAGCAGGACAAGCAGGGACGGGAAGCCGCAACGGCGAGCGCGGGGGCACTGGATTTTGTATCATCGGCGAGGTGTCGTTATTTGTTTAGCGCAGGAGTGCCTTCACATGAGGCCGGCCCAGATTGTTGACCCGATCGAATCTCGCTCTCAACCCCGAGTCCCCGGCGTACCCCGCTGCGAATTGCCGGCTCTTTAATGAAGTCCGTCAGCGAGGTCTCCGGACCAATGTACCGCGGACTCCTTCAGCGCTCGAATACACAAGACTATGCCGCCCCAGGGCTGTGGTGGGCAGTATTCCCTGCCTGGACACTGTTTGCAGCTCTTGAGGCCGTTGCTAGGTTCCTCTCTCAGGTACCCCCTTGGCCACACCCGTTGGATGGGACCGTGGGTCAAACCTTCTTCCATACTGGTCAAGCTGTGCGTTGCCTAACTTCTAATATCCGCAACCCCCGAGCTCTGGAGATGTTCATCAGGCATCATGTTACCACCCGTATGGGCGCACTGTGGGTGTGGCAACGCTAGCTTCAGAAGTCATCGTTCTCAAGGGGCAGTATATGAGCAGGCGACGACAAGGGGCGCATTCGACTCGACGACAGAGCCACTGCGCATACGTACGGAGAAGAAGCCCGTAAGGTCCATACGCTTGTATCGCGCATCCCATTTCTGTCTTCATTACTGCTGCACGCATGGTCCTCGACTCGATAACATGAGTTGAAGGCGACTTGGTCTGCCCCATGTCGTATCGCAATCGGGTTGAGGCAATGATACCGTGGGCGAAGCCCTCTGGATTTCTTTCCCATCGCTGTTCCTGGGCGAACGGCCAAGTATCTGACTGTCAGATTATCAGTCGCTGTTGTAGCGAGTGCATGCATATGACCGGTTCTTCATGCGTCTAGATACAAGATGCCGATAGGTAGCTTAATGCATGTTTTTGCTGATTGCTCCAGTTCGCGGTATAGAAAGTCTTGGGGCTTTCGCGCTCGCCAGTCGCGAGATGTAACGGTGCGTAGTGGGCTCACGGCCTCTACAGTGCATATAACGAAGTGCAATCTACTCATGAACTGCAGCCGCAGACCTGACAAGGGGGTCTGATACGGTACCTTGGGCCCTATGTAGCGACGTACGACCCTCGACGTCTGCACTCCAGAAACAGCGGATCAGTCTGGTACGTTCTCACCTCGGAGCCGCTATCGGCCCACCATACAAAATCCCAAGCGAGGATTTTCAGGAGGGTATCCGACAATGTATAGGCCCTTGGATTCTCGAGTCACAGCTCTTTGTTGTACACCGCGCTGGGCACGCTGGTGAAGACCTGATTTGTAGTATGGATAGGATATTGGTCTCATTGCGCTGCTTCACACTGGATAACGTTGGATGTTGAAGTTGAACCACCGCATGTCACGCAGGATCCGCAGGCATTCCGTGGGACCCACAACAACTGTGGCATCTGCTTCCGTTAGCGGGTATCTAAGGATCGGCCCTACTTTTGGCTTTGCCTCCGTGAGGGTAGGTCATCGCGATATCTGTTTTCGGGACACCGAAGGAGGCTAATTGACTCCAGTTAGGCGTCTGCGAAAGAGCAAGGTGGCGAGTGCTGACTCAGATAGCACAAAAGTCGTATAAGCAAAGCCTGTACTTATGACCGATGGAGAGGCAAACACTACCGACTCGGACTGATAGCCTCGTGCTCTTGACAGCTCGCCATCATAGACACACTCTACCAGAAGATCTCGGTGCGACTGCGGTTATCTCGTCATCAACGCCCACGGCCTTGGTCTTCGGAGTCACCGTCGGAGACAGCCCCTCGGTCTCTCGGACGTCTACCATCGTCCTGCGCCACAAAAGCTCTCCATTCCCGGTCCTTTCTTCGAAGGAGGAGGATCGTATGCATCTGGCGCAGATGAACGCACTATCCTTCTACGCAGCGCATTCTTCCCGCCATCAGGCCGACTCGCAGCTTCCTAGAAGCGCATGCAAAAGCACAAGACATACGCGGGCCGATTAGCTGATATCGAGCATATGCCTCTTCTATTGTTGAGTTCGCTGACGCGGCCTACTCGTACGGTAAACTTCCAACCCTTTTTTCGGACGATCGTTTGTGAGGAAGGCGTCTGGCCGCCGGTCTCGGGACCATCTAGGAACGTCGCCGATGATGGAGGATAGAAGGGGATAGGCGGCGAGTATCAGAATGACAAAATTCCCACCCGTAGCTTAACTGTATGCTCCGCGAAGTCGAAGCCTTCATAAAGCCGAGCACAGCGCAGAAGCAAACGGGCTTTCATTGTCGGACAGAGCGCGTAGTCTTCCCGCAGCATCTTCAGCGTTCGCCGTCTTCCCCGACTCTTCTCCGCTCAGCTTGTCTGCATTCCGCCCGACGTCGCAGGATGAACTTTACGTTCAAGAACCGCTAGTCGAGGCTCAGGGATCCGGAGGTCTGATTGCCCATCCCGGCGAACTACGGGCGCGAATGAAGGGCACGGCGTTCTATGAGGTTTCTCGTACTTGGCTCTGCGCAGATCTACGGCCGGCCTAGGAGCACAGGTGCAGCGCCTCCATTCTATACGTACTGGTATCAAACGGTATTCCGCTTCAGCCGGTAAACGTGTATCGATAGTGTCGTATCTACGCTCTCCGGCGGATTCGTAGTGTATCCTGTGAGAGGGTCTGATGGTCATCGGTCGCGATCGAATATAGCCTTATAATCAAACAAAAGGAGCCGCATACCAGAAATCACTCGGGACCCTGAATGAATGCAGATAGACATTCCTATCGAATGGCTACAGAGGTGCTAAGAAGCAGTAGTAGTACGTATCAAGACCAAGGCATTGAGGACAGATGTAGGATGATGCGGAACGCAAGAAGCGGAAGGGCTCCATGTATGACAGCGATTGAATGCGAGTACGTACAGGACAGTGATGAGTGTGCAGATATTCCAGTGAGATATGAGATAAAGTGCGAGTATGATCGAGGTAACACAGGAGGGTGGAGAGCAGATGACGAGTGTGGGAGGTGTCGGCGGTCGTACAGTAGCGAGAGCAATGTGAGGGTAGCACGTGGATATAGAACCGGAACAGCAGGGTAGAGTTGAAAACACAAGCAGAAGTGAGCCAGTGCGAATCTTGGACGGGCGTAAATGAAGGATCATGGGTGTCGCGGCATGAGATGAGGTGAGATGGGCGGTAGACTTGCGCGAAATGGGCGCACACGGAGACTAGTTGTAGTCACTCATGAGCACGTCGCTCATGCCCGTATCGCTTTCGTCTGTGCTACTGGCATCACTTTCGCATTCGATGCCCAGCGGCTTTGGTGGTTCATGAGGGTCATGAACCGTCCAGATGCTTGTCTCGTTAATCCACGCGAGCGGGGAGTAGAACGCTGCGCTCGCAGCGTCGTACTTGTCGTAGGTTTGAATGGTCTTGAGCGTCGAGGCGAGTAAGTCACGGCCCTCGTCGTTCGCGCACTCCTTGATTAGTTGGCGGTAATGAGCGGGTTCCGGGCGATAGAGCCGCGGGTTGGCAATCGAGTTGGCGCGGTGACGAGCGTGCGTGAAGGAGTCGGCGAAGGGACGAATGTCGGAGAGGTAGTTCGCATCAAAGTAGCGATGACCCTTGAGTTGCTTGAGAGACCAGCGCTCGAACGGTCCAAGTTGCAGAAGCTGTAGTAGAAAGCGCGTCAATACGATGTCGAGCCCTGGTATAGACGTCAACGCACCCCGTAGATGCATTCGACTTCCTCCTTCGTGATTTCCTCGGGCAGGCCATTCTTCAGCCAAATATATCCCTCACCATCGCGCTCCGCCTTCATGTATTCGCGCAAGAGTTCGCCCTCGAACGGCGGCCAGCCAGTGGCAAGCTGGTACATCACGCATCCAAGGCCCCACCAGTCCACCTCGGGCCCGTAAGCCCCGCCCCAATATTCGAGAGCGTCCACCTCGGGTGAGCAATAGCCATCGGTGTACAGAAAATCCTTCGTATAGCGGTTTCCCACGCGGACAATCCCACTCTCGCAGATGTAGGCGCAGCCAAGGTCGCCGATGAGGGCGTCGTTGTTCGGAGTGATCAGGATGTTGGCAGGCTTGAGATCGCGGTGGATAAGGCCGATATCGTGGAGGTACTGGATTCCCAAAGCCTGTTTCGTATGTCAGCTACTGTTCTGTGTTCAGGATGAGAAATGGTTACGTACCACTTGCGCAACCCAGCGTCGCGAGTCCGCTTGGGGTACGGTGACCCCGCCGTGAACCCTGTCCCACATACTGTACTTCTGCAAATCCTATCGAAAGAGATCAGACGACAACTCGAGATGATATATCAAGACGCGACGTACGAATGCGAAGTAGACAAATTCGAAGTCCTGGAAAGCTCCATGCATCTGTAGCACAAACGGGGAAGGCGCCTTCGAAACCACCTTGTATGCCGCAATCTCGCGCTGCAGCGATCCCGCGACATACTTGTCCTCATCCGCGGCCTTCTTGTTGCAGACCTTCAGGCAAATGACACGCCCGGTCGCCCTGTCTTCATACGCCGACGTAGTGCCCGTAGCGCCCCTGTTGAGCACTGACAATTCGACGAACGGACCGGGCTGACAGCGTTGCATGGGTGGCCGAGAGGATGCGAGAGAGCCACGGCGGGCTGTGGGGGCAGTCCGCCGGGTAGAGGGCGGTGGCCTAACCGGATCGCCGGCAGACGCCTGGCGGACCTGACCGTAGGCGGTGGTATGGTTCACGATGGGCGGGGCGGGTGGCGAGCGAGGATTGGGGTGGCGCGGAAATTTGGAGGACCTCGGCGTGAAGCGAGGAGCGACAGGCGTTTTGGGGGTATCGTCGTGAACGAGGAAAAGTGTAGAGGCGTCGCTGTCAGACTCGTACACACTCGCAATGACAGCGGGCTGCTCGTGGTAGCGGTTGAGTTTGAGAGGGGAAACGGAAGTCTTGCGCTGTCTGGTGGCGGCCATTGTGGATATTGGTCGTTTGGCAATCGCCACAGCTACAGCGGAGGTAAAGCAGAAAGAACCGGGTCAACACGACGGTCGAGGTCGAAGAAAGAAACGTCGGCGAGGTGCGGCTGCTTATGTATGTGGAGAGTGTGGTTGGACACAATGTCGAACCAACGAGGGTCCATAAGCGAAGCTGATCTAAGCGATGTGGTTTTCCGTGATTGTAGTCCGGTTGACGGTCCGATAATACTTTGCCGCGTAGGATCGCACAGGCGTAGAGGTTGCGCTGGCAAGACTCCAGAAAATATAGCGCAGGTAAGCAACGGATGCCTACGGTGCTGTTAGGACTTCAACGCGCTGCTGAGACGGTGGTTAGAGCGCGTTTCCCATCGGATTGTCACAATTACGTACGATCGTGTTTCCAGTAACGTCTCGTGGACGGCGGTATACTGTTGCACGCCGCGGCCACAGCACGGACCGTGGCCCCGGCGACGCTCTTGACTCTCCTAAATGGCCCACGCCGCTTCGACTCCTTGGCTTTATGCATAGCTTCCTCCTTGCGCGCCTCACGTTCCGCCGAGGGCTGCATACTGAAGTACGCGTAGGTGACTTCCTCCAAAAGCGCATCGTCGGCAAGTACGGACTGCGCGACGGAATGCGGCCGCGCGCGTCGAGTGCGTGTATTGTGATGACGTGCGCGGGAAGTGGATGCCGCGCTCGCGCGTGCGCGCGTGCGGAATGACGAAGATCGACGTGGGACGCGGCCATCCGATCCCTCCTCTACTACGGGCGATAATTTCTGCGAGAGAGATCCATATCGATAGCTCCATGTCGAGGGTGCTGGTGAGCGGCGAGCGTTGCGGCTATGAGGACGCTCTTGGCGTCCGACCCGAAGCGTAGCGTATGCATCCGTGTACGAGTATCCCAGATTCTCCACATCGAGCACGATTGGTGCCGTGTTCTGCCTCTGCAGAGTCGGTGCAGAGGGGAAGGGCACCGAGTTTGAGGGCGCAGCGCGGACGGGCGTAGGGGAGTGCAACATCGCGATGTAGATCGATCTTGGTATCAGTACAGGTATACTGCCTTCCGCTGCTTTTGAGGGCGTCGAAGTGTACACGCAGGAGGTGGCGTGGCGACCATGAGGCTCTGCCTCGCTTTGTCCCGGAGGTGATGATGAGGTGCGTGGCTTGCCATATACGTTGTTCGGGAGGATCTTTGCGCAGCTCGTGTCTACTTGTGTCCGGAGAATACGTGTAGGGCTGTGTCTGCGGGAATGTGAGTCCTGCTCGTGATACGTACTATGTACATCGCGTGTTGGTGTTTCTCCCGAATGCTTCTCAGAGCATCACTGAGGTAAAGCATCCGCTATAGATTTTGTTCGATGTTGATATTGAACTAGGATAGTCCAGATGAGATCATTTGCTACAGGCTCCAGCAGAAGTAAGGCCTGGCGCTGGAGCTGGCTCGACTGCAGAGCGGCGCCTTGAGAGCTGGCCGTATGAGCCCCGAAGAGCCACATATATGCGTCCAAGTGCATGGAGTCTATCCACGACACCATAGGAGCAAGACTGGACGCGAATAGCACAGTCGATTACCGTCTCCGAAAACCCCCGAGCTCGTCGTAGCACGAGGCGAAGTCGCGGTTTGTCGCGGTCACGCCAGTTATCCTCGATCAATAAACGTGCCTGTGACCCGATGACGTCGCGCGTTCGGTTCCGCGCGTCCGTCGAACTTGCCACAAACCTGCGCTAAGATACGAACGTTATGACGCCGACGCCGCTCACAATCTTGCCTCCTACCCCCACCTCCCCCGTCTCGCAGCCATGCCCAGCGAGGACCTCCCCATTGACTTCAGCAACCCGGCCGTCCGGGATTATATGTCCTTGATTCGGTACGTCTGCACCGAGATGTGTATGTCTACCGAGGAGCTGAAGGAGAACATAGGTTGCAAGTTTTGACTCCGCTGTCGCTTCTCATCAACATTGTGACTGTTGCGATATGTTCGCTCGTCATCACCCCGGGCGTCGGTGCGTTCCCTCTGACGTGTTGCTGACGCAGTGCTCAGTCGAAGTATAGGCGAAATAACGAAATGGCATCCCGCGGCGCTGTCACCGCACACTTGGGTCATCGGCATCTACATACTTGCTATTTACATCTTGCAAGTCGGTTACTGCGTCATACTCGTGTTTGTGCGCAAACCTGAGACCAAGGTGTGCCTCTCTTGTTCGCAGTGGTACTTGCGATCGATGATTAACCATCTTGTTTTGCAGGCGACGGTAGTGAAGGGCGTTGGGCTTGCACTGGTACTATCGAATTGGGTCATGGCTTTCTGGTCTATTGCATGGGTAAGCGACTTCTGCCAAAACTGAGCCGTACGCTTACCTCGTTCTTAGGTATTGCAAGGCTTCATCATATCTACGATACTTCTCGGCCTTCTCGTCCTCATCTTATTTTACGCCAACCTTGTCCTCATCATCTATCACGAGCCGACATTCAAGCGTCCTCTGGATATAGCGTTCATTCATGCGCCCATCCGTCTCTTCTTCATCCTACCCTTCGGTGTGCTGTTCTGGTACTCTCTTTCGTGAGCACAATTCGTCTGTCTTCATCTATGGCCATTTTGCTCATACGCCTTCAGGATCGCTCTCGGAGTTGGTCAGGATCCCGCTCACCGCGACAACTACACTATCTGGCAATGGCCGGCATTTGGCATCCTCTTAGGGGTCAACGCCGTCGGGATGCTCATCATCGCCGTCCGGCGCGATATCGTCTGGACCGTGGGTGCAGCATGGATCAACGTCTCGCTGTGGTCCACGAGCTACAAGCCCACACCTGTCTTTGTACGCATGCCCTTCCCACTATTCCTAACTGTGGACTCTGAACTGACATGGGGATTTGTAGATCACTGCAATCATCTTCACGATTTTGCACCCTATCACCCTCGTCGTGTCGACACTCTACCATACGTTCTTCAAGAAGCAGCGTGAGGGCAGGATACGGCTTGAGGAGGAAGATGATGTTTTGCGTGCGCAGCTTCGAGCGGAGCAGAATGGTAGCAATGAAGTGGGAGCTGATTGGAATTGAGCGCTGGGAGCCCTTCACGATGTCACGATCTAGCATGACTCCATCTACTGTATACGTCCATGCGACTCTGTATCACTTTTCGTACGACTCGCTTGTCTCCCTAGTACAATCTACTGCACACGTCTTTGGCAGGATTGATCGTGTATGGGACCTACAAATGGCCTCCCAGCCTCCCGGGCATCATGCGCTCGAATTTACGACTCGCGTCTAGATTAGATCCTCGGCTCGTCCAACACCACGATCACTGCTATTCAGCCGCCCCCTCCTTTATCCCACACCCTCATGTCGTCAACATTGAACATTAAGATCGAGTTCGGCGGCGGCCTCGAGCTCCTCTTCACCAACGAACGAACGCACAAGATCGCGCTCCCCGCCCACATTCCTGCCTCTTCGCCCGCTGCCACAGCCGATGCGCCTGACGCGCCGGCGAACATCACTTTCCTGATCTATTGGCTCAAGGAGAATTTATTGAAGGAACGTGCGGAGCTGTTTGAGGAGAACGGGACTGTGTGCGTGCTATTTGCTTGTGAAGCTCAGGCAAAGAGGCTGACGTCAGTATAGAAGGCCGGGCATTCTGGTGTTGGTCAATGATACGGACTGGGAGCTGGAGGGCGAGGGCGACTACGAATTGAAGGATGGCGACGAGGTCGTGTTCATCTCGACGCTTCATGGAGGCTGAACATCTCGAGGAAAACAGTATGACCGTAATTTGTTTCTGCACCAATGAGGCCCTCTGACTTCTCATCATAGGTACGGCATGCGGAAGACAGCCTGTCATCCCTATATGTACATGATGGGATCGCCGTGATGGAAGCCTGTCAAGCAATGGTCTACGACTCAGATCAACTTGCAGAGAAGGGCACGCCGAGCGGGGATGTATACGATACGAATAAAGTGGTGGTAGTGTACAATGGAAAACGGAAGACATGTCATTACTTTGAGCCCCATCCCCACCAAGATGATGAACTAGGTGTCGAACTCGAGCTCGCCGCGCCGGGTGCTGCAGCACCCTCGGCCGCTCCGGTAGCCGCCTCGACGGCAGCTTCCTTCTTGTCCGCAAACGTCTTCTTCTTCAACACGATCTTCGCCGGCCTCGCGGCCCTGTCCACGGCCTCGGCCTCCTCCGCTTCCCGCATCCTGGCCTCAAAGTCCGCCCTGTCCTCGTCATGCTTCCGCTGCGCCGCCGCCGCAAGTTCCTCGCGAGTCGGCGGCTTGTGCGTGCTGAACGTGACAGTGCCCGCACAGATGGCTACGATAGTCAACCCCTGCGCCACTACACGGACTCGTAGCCATTTGTTGAACGAGCTGGACTTCCCCTTGCGCATCTGGATCATGGCCATAGTGAGAGCTGCGGTTGTAGCTACCGCGCCTATGTGAGGTATTAGATAGTTGTCCAATACCCGTACACACTATGAGCATACCTATGGGGACCAAAGGTTCTTCCTTCAACTTCCGCAACGCCTTCTCCTTGTACGATTCCGCGAATGGTGTATCCATCGTTAGGAGATTATAGACGCGAGGGCCGAAGCAGGAGAGTAGAGCAAGACCGTTGGGATTATAGCCTTATTGGCGTATTACGAGTAAGCCAAGTGTAGTATTCCTTCTGTGAATCCGCGCTACGTTTAGCGGCTCGTTTGCACGCCAGGAGAGTAAGGGAGCAAGTGGTCCGACGAAGAGACGCGTTCGGCTGGGATCGCGCCGCGAAGCTGGTGCACATGCTCCGTCATACCTACAAACGCGTACACGTGAGCTCTCCTGTAGAGTAGCACCGTGTCACTCGACTTCTGTAGTTGCAGCAGCCCCGGTGCGATTGGCGGCGGGGTCACAACAAGAAATGCGTACTCTGAGGCGAAGTCTGGCGTGGAGACTGAGCAACATCCAAACCCGCGGTCAACACAATTCGCAAAAGTGCGTTCGTCGCGTCACGAAAATCCGAACGCCTTTCGCCCCCTTCGGGGTGGCATACGAAAAAATTGGAACGATACAGAGAAGATTAGCATGGCCCCTGCACAAGGATGACACGCTTCTCCAGAGTGGTAGACCTACGGGTCTCAATATTTATTTTGTCTCTGCCGTCTTTCTTCTTATTGCTGCTCGCTAACGAGTGCAGGACGAATTATGGCGTGAGTCGTATGGGTTCGGGCGACGGGGTGCATTAGGATTGAAATTTGAGCTCGTGCGATACTGTCAAGCTGTATGTCTGAACATCGTACTTTGCCCAAGTACATAACTATATAGAGGAAGGCTACATTGGTTCGACTACGGTTCACATCCCAGTCACATTCGTGTCCTCTTCTTCCCCTGCCCTTCGGCGACCTCCTTTAGCCCCCACATGTCGTACATGAGCGAGCCTGCAATCCTTCAGTGTCTCGTCCCAAAATGAGATGGTGTACGTTAGACGTACGACGAGCCACCGCGGGACAAATGCCTGTACGACCCATGCCAGAGTCGACCGAGCGCCGATGTACAAGTATCTGCTTGTCTTGCGCCGGGTGACTTCTCTGACCAGACGCCGCGCGTAATCTCTAGCCTGCGTACGGCCTTGACCCTGCGATGACGAGGTATGAGTGACTGTTTCTGGAAGCAATCGAGGGTACGTGAAAGGCGTACCACCCCATTCTGGTAGGCGTCCTTTTGTGCTTGCGCTCCTGATGTGTACAGCGACCCAGGTCTGAGGTTGAGTGCGCCTTCCTCCGAGGTGCTACTGTCCCGGTTCTTCGAGTTGGCGGTAGCTCCCGTTATGACCTGACTCTAATTAGCGCGGAGGTCCTTCGTGTATACCACATGTGACGCATACCGTCGTCACTGATATACTACACCGCAGGTAGAGAATGTCAGTGGTAGACCAAAGACCTAACAGGAATCGACCCACTTGAATGGCATAAGCTCGATCCTCAACACGTCGCCATAGTAGTTCAACGCAGACTTGGCCGCGCCATACATGCTGACGTACGGGACGGGAATTGCACTCGCCGTCGTGCTGATGTTGACGATATGGCCGGCAGAGCTTCGCATGAGCAAGGGAGTGAATGCTTCGACCATTCGCACAGCGCCCCAGAAGTTCAGCTCGAAATCTTGTTTGGCACGTTCGATATCGATTTCAGCTGCGGGTGTGAGGTTGGCTGCGGAGAAGGCGTTCAGAAACTGGCGCGTGTCTGTGAGTACCCGAGTACTCCACCTGTGCCGCCACTGTAGTGTGTTTCAGGTTACCCGTCTCGAGGAAGATCATATAGATCTAGCTCACGCGTTGTTGACCAGGAATTCGAGTCTCCCACCGGTCAGGTTCTCGATCTCCGCCTTGGCCTTGATGATACTATCATGGTTGCACACATCGAGCTGGACGGTATCAATAAGCCCGTTCTTTGCGAGGTCTGGCATAGTGGCGATGTTGCGAGAGGTAGCGATAACACGAAAGCCTGAGACGCTTGAGTTTCTATACGGCAATCGAAGGAAAAGGAGCGTACCTTTGGAGCAAAACTCAAGCGCCAGAGCATGGCCAATGGAGCCTGTAGTACAGCCGGTGATCAGCACATTCTTCTTCTCGGTGTGTTTAGAGGCCATATTGAGAGTATGTCTGATAGTATGGAGCGGCACTCACTCTATTGGCTATATAGTGTCTCGCCCGCGAGTGCGTGGAAGGGCGGCAGCTTACGCGTCGACACAGTACCCACCTCCATTGGTTTGTAGATAGTCAGCGACATGAGGAAATACTCGGATATGCGTCGGGTTTAGCACAGCAAGTCGCAGATTACCCCTTTTGGAAGCAGCCGCGTCCATAGTTGATTGGACGTTCAGACAGAATTGTATCGGCCATGAATGTGTTGCTTGTCGAGTGACAAGCTGCGCACATTGCATTTCATGTGAAGAATTCGTGGTGAGAGACCAGCAAAACATATAGTCTGAAGGGATGTACATGACTCCGCGCGTACAGCGATGTTGAGATAGCAGGATACAGGGCGTACTAGGTGATCTTCTTCATCTCGATGTCCTGTCCACGAGTGACCTTGTTCAATCCCCACATGTTAATCATGATAGAGAGCTACCAGGTATTCAACGCCTTGGACAGGGGTGAAGAAGAGGTTCACGTACCGTAAGCCATCGCGGGAAGAAGACCTGCATGAGCCAAGCAAAGAACGTTCGATGCCCGATGTACAGCCACTTCTTGGGCTTGCGTTGGGTAACTTCGTTTACAAACTTGCGCGCGTATGTCTCAGCTGTCATCCGACTTTGCGCCTACAGATGCCCAAGAAAGTCAGCGACGGTCGTTTGTGCGGGCAGATGAGGGACTTTCCGATTCCTTCTCAACAGCCTTCCTGTGCGCCTGCAGCCCGGAGGAGTAGAGGGAACCGGGCTTCAGGTTAAGCACGAAGTCTTCGGCGTCTCGATTCCTGGAGTTAGTGATCGAGCCTGTCACGACCTATGAAGCATGTGAGCATCTGATGAGACCCAGGTAATAGAATATGTATACCGTGGTCACGGATATACTACACAGGACGATACGGTCAGTATAGGCGCTTCGGAACTATGGCGACAGTAGCCTACTTGAAAGGAGCCAACTCAACCCTGAGCACGTCGCCGTAGTGATTCAAGGCCGCCTTGGCCGAGCCATACATGCTCAAATACGGGATGGGTAGTGTGCCTCCCGCACTACTGACATTGACGATGTGCCCTTCGTTGCCTCGCATGAGAAGAGGCGTAAAGGCCTTGACCATGCGCACGGCGCCCCAGAAGTTCAAGTCCAATTGTTGTTTAGCGCGCTCAAGATCTATCTCGACTGCTGGAGATATCTCGGCTGTGGAGTGTCACTGTGAGCCGGTATCGTACGGATGCGAGAGCGCTTTCACCTGCGCCGCCACTTGTAGGCTGGGTATCAGCGATGCCATCGGTGAGCATACCGCGACATCACGCTCACGCGTTGTTGATGAGGAAGTCAAGCTTCCCATCCGTCAGGTCCTCGATTTCCGCCTGCGCCTTGGCTATGCTCTCCTCATTACAGACGTCCAGCTGGATCGTCTCTATGAGCTTGTGTTCCACAAGGTCGGGCATGGTTGCGAGGTTGCGAGAGGTCGCAATCACGTAAAAGCCTAGTGTGTGAAGAGATCGACAGTAGACGAGCGAATGAGACGTCCGAATGCGCAGACAAGACACATCTTGAGTTGGAGGATCGTAAAGTTCGTGGTGAACAATCAGGCTGACCTTGTAACTGGAATTCTAGCGCCAAAGCATGTCCGATCGAGCCAGTCGTACAGCCAGTAATCAATACACTCTTCTTCTCGTACTCCTCTGAGGCCATGGTGGTGGTGAGAAGACAAGATGTTCACTCCGTCACCAGCCGTCACCTCGTGTGCTACAACGGCCCACGGGCACTGCGGGCAGCT
Organism: Peniophora sp. CBMAI 1063; assembly: GCA_900536885.1. Taxonomy (NCBI): domain Eukaryota; kingdom Fungi; phylum Basidiomycota; class Agaricomycetes; order Russulales; family Peniophoraceae; genus Peniophora; species Peniophora sp. CBMAI 1063. The sequence goes on from UWZB01000002.1 coordinate 167,252, forward strand.
CGGGCATCAATTAACGCTAAATGAACCACGCGTGACGTCACGTTCAACTAGCCAGGGCGGCACCCTCTTTGCTGATTGCCGACAGAAAAATCTGTTGAGCCACACACGCAGTACGAAGGCCAGCGCGAGGCTGACAATGCGTAATATCCGTAGTGGGGGTTGGCAGAAGTGTGCTGCTGCACCAAGGCCCGCCACGTTGGTAGCGCATGTTTCGAGGGAGGGGACGCGTCGAAACGCACAGTGTCCTTTGACCGTGACGAGGCCGAGGATAAGGGACGCACCGATGAGCACACTCTCGGCAAACGCATCTTCGACCGCGACGTCCATGATCAGACGGCTCTCTGTCTTCAAGGGCAAGTCCCCTTCCACGCCTACCGGCCCTTCCGCTGGCGCCGCACCTGGTGCTCGCGACCTGGCTCAGTTTCTCGACTATCAGAAAGTCAGCTACCGACGCGCGGTGGAACAGCACCAGGCCAGACAATGGTCTGTGGTCATGGGCAACGAGGCCGGCGGTAGGTGCTTTGAAGGACTCCGTGTACAGATCAAACTGACGCTGTCTATAGACCTCGACTCGCTTGCGTCTGCCATCGCCTACGCGTGGTACGCAACCAATCATCTCCAACAACTCACAGTGCCTCTCGTTCAAATTGACCGGGAAGACTTTGCACTTCGCGCCGAGAACCTGCACGCCCTCGAGAGCGCAGGCATCGATCCTACCATCTTGCTCACAGCCGATGAAATTCCGGCACCTTCAGGCGAAACGTACGCGCTCGTGGACCATAACAAACTCGACAGTCGCTTCGCACTCGTCTCCTTCCCTGCTGCATCTGGATCCAGTCTCAGTCACGGGAGTAACCATTCTACGCCCGGCAGCCCCATCAGCGCCGAATCCAAAGTTGTCGCCATCGTCGACCATCATGCGGACGAAGGAGTGCACCTCGATGCAAACCCCCGGATCGTAGAGCAGTCTGGCTCATGCGCGTCTCTCGTCACACGCCTATTCTCCTCTATCCCCAACTATACCATTCCTCCTGAACTCGCAGTGCTGCTGCTCTCCGCGATCACGATTGACACCAACGGATTGAAGGAAGGCGGCAAAGCGGTTCAAGTCGACCGCGATGCAGCAGATTGGCTCCTCCCTCAGGCCAATCTCGACGCTTCGACTTCTTTCGCATCGAAGGATAAGGATTCGTATCGAGCCCTGCGCGACCTCAACGATACCCTGCAGTCGAAGAAGAACGACGTCGCCCATCTTGACACCCGCGACCTTCTTCGACGCGATTACAAGGAGTACACGTTTGCTCCTGCCTGGGCACCTGACAAAACCCTCCGCGCCGGGCTTGCGACTGTACCTCGTGGGCTGAAAGGATGGCTCGCCGATCTTCGTCCTTCGTCCGCTGGTACCAACGCGAAGGGCAAGGATAAGAGCAGTCCTGACTTCTGGGACGCTTGTGCATCGTATATGGACGAGCGTGAACTTGACGTATTGGGTGTCCTCACGAGCTGGCGCGACGATGGCAGGATCGGAAGTCGCGGGAAGCACCGGCGAGAGCAAGCATGGCTCTTGCGCACTGCGTCGGAATCAGACGAGTTACCGCGCAGACTCTGGGCGGGGCTCGAGGAAAGCAAGGCGTTGAAATTGAAGAGGAAGGACGGGAAGCGTTATGCCTGGTACAAAGACGGTTGGGTGGCAAGGGTGTACGAGCAGGGTGATGCTAGCGCTACGCGCAAGGCTACTGCACCGCTGCTGAGAGACATTGTGGAGGGACGAAAGGCTGGACTCTGAATCAACCAGGATACCTCCCGCATTGCTTCAAGATGGATTACCAGTGCTGGCTTCACTTCGTATAATCAAACTATAGACTAAATATCTCTCCTCAACCTATTCCTTTGTTCCAAACACAGTACGATATGGTAATAAATAATGGCACCACAAACTTCCCGTACCTAGCGGGATACATACAAGAGCATCGCACCACCAGTCATCCATGGTTCAGGCAGGGCTTGTCGCCACAGAAGCAGGCTTATCAAACTCGTACTCGAGGTCACAGTTGATAAGGAGGGCTTCACGCGCTTGCTCGTCGCGGTCTTCTTCGATGTTGTTCACAACGATGAGGGTGATCGCGAAACAGAGGGTGACTGTACAAGTATCAGAACGCGTGCCTCCTATCACTGGACCTGAAACGTACCAATAGAAGTGGCGAGCAGAAGCGTTTCGAAGAAGTTGGTTTGGTTCATCAGCTTCTGGCAGTCTGCGAATATCATCAGAGATCAATTCAGACGTAGAATGGGACATCAAGATGGGGACGCACAGGCAGTAGCATCCATCTCGCTCATTTGGTCGGCCATCGCCGGTCCCCAGACGCCCAACCTCTCTTCCATCTTTTCACCGGAGGCAAGAGCCACGCACTCGCCCAGCACATCAGCGCCGAGGGCGGCCCGCACTACGGTACGGAGGGCCGAACCGAATACGATTGCGAGGGCCGCGGAGAGTGAAAGCATCAGGTCGGCGTTCATCGACCGGAGGTGAGGGGGCAGCAAAAGCGCCGTAAGCTGCGTAAGGATACCGATGGTGTAGAGAGCGCCTAGGAAGAGGGAGAGGGAAGCGCGAGGTGCGGAGTTGTTCAGGGCATCAAGGACGAGTGAGCGAAGGAGAGTGGCCTGTTCTACGCGTTAGACCGTTTCGACTCTGGGACGTATGAAGGCTCGGGACGTACCGAGAGGGCGAGGTTCCACAGACCGAGGATCTTCTTCGCCTTGTCCTTCAGCGACGCGCGGTTCGAGTGGCGCGCACATGCCTTGAAGACGGCAGCTGTATGTGCAGCGTCAGAACCAGCAACATAGCGTGAGATTGGGCTCGAAACCACTCACGAGCACCGCCGATAGAGCTCATGCTTGCAAACATGATGATAAGTAGTGAGAACGAAAGAGTGTGGGGATGGCGAGAGCCGGGTTCAGAGAGACAAGAGTCAGGACAACCGTAAGGATGACCGGTAACGAGCGCGCCACCGACAACGACGACAACGGGGTCAGAGAAAGAGACAACTGCGCCTTTGAACAGAATGGTCTTTATACTTAGAACGTGCTATATTGTATTGCCATCAACTCCTCACATCAACAGGACAACAAGGAAGCCCTGCAAACCCGATTATTCTTGATCGTTACCAGCGCGGCGGTAAGCGGGTTCGTATCCGCAGGTTTCCCTGGTTGCTACGCGCTGTGATGTCTACTCTTTCGGAGCAACATCTGAAGTGCCCTCTCCCGCGATGATATAGCGGCGGCGTCGATCGGCATCTCTCGTCCATTGTGATTCATTGATACGTTCTCAGCGGGTTCAGGGAAGGACCCCGGCGTGGTGAGAGGACCCTTCGGATACACGACCTAGATGAGGGAGCGCGCCACATCAGACGAACGCAAAGGGCTAGCACGAGTGCGTAGTGCGCCCAAACGATGCTCGTCGAAGTCAGAGGAAGACGACACGCATGCGGATGTCTGTGAGAGAGCGCGAAGAAGATTTGCGGCATTCGGTCGGGAACCCGTGCGCTCATATACTGAGCATGTATCGGTACATACGACTTGGACGGAGATCAGACATGAGAGAACCACGCCTACTGCTAGACGTAGAAGCAACGCAAGAGCTACCTATTGCCAATTTCCACAGCCGGTGGCGTACGTTCCAAAAACTCCGTCGGCCCTCCGCCCCGACCCCTGAGTCAAAGATCCTGCCTTCGAGTTGAGGAAAGCAGTTCTCCTTGCTTGTTGTACCGCCTTCCAACTTCCAGCCATCTCGAGGTCTGAAGAAACACGGTACACCGCTACTCCTCTACCGACCCGTGCATCATAATCCGATAAAATGTATCTCCGCGCCGTTCACGCCGAAGGTCATCTACCGACGCTCCGCTCACTCGTCCGCACCCAGCCTCTCGGCATCTTCACGACAGTAATCGCCGGATCTTCTCAGTTCCCGCTACTACAAAGCACCCACATCCCGTTCGTTCTCGATGTCGCCGACGAGTCGTCTGAGACTGAACTCGGCACCCTACGCGGGCACATGGCGCGCGCCAATCCTCATTCGAAGGCGATGATCGAGAACTTGAGCGGGAAAAGTGAGGCGTCGCAAGTGTTGGAGAACGAAGTCATGGTGCTATTCAACGGACCCGTCCACCACTACGTCACGCCCAAGTTCTACACCGAGACTAAACCCTCGACGGGCAAGGTCGTGCCAACATGGAATTACGCTGCGGTGGAGGTGCGGGGGCGAGCGCGAGTGTACTTCGATAGTAAGAGCGGGACGGCAGGGGCATTCTTGGACAGGCAGGTCCGGGCATTGACAGGCCTCTGCGAGAAAGGCATCATGGGATACGAGAGGCCTTGGAGTGTGGAGGATTCGCCGGCGAGCTATGTGGAGATACTGAAGAAAGCGATCATAGGGATAGAGATTGAGATCACAAGTATGGTGGGGAAATGGAAGATGAACCAGGAATTGTCGGACGGCGATAGGAAGGGTGTGGTTGGAGGCTTCGAGGTGCTGGGTGGGGATGCGGGAGTGTGTATGGCACAAATAATACAGGAGAGGGCGGAGATCGCAGAGAGGAAGAAGGCAGAGAAGAAGTGACCCAACGGCAAGCCGGGTTTGCTACAGAGCGCCGCAAGGGATTCCTTCAGAGAGAATTGCATAATTGGGAAACCATTGTGTACGCATATTATTGGTTAAGCGGCTGTAGCCTCAAAGCAAGCTAAACATAGGGATGTACGATCTGCAATATATTCATGAGTATATCAGACACGAGTGCAGGGCAAGGGTGAAGGGACGCACATTGAGGCGTCAAGAACAAGATGTCCAGTCAGCGGGTTCAACGTTCAGTTCTGACCCCGGTCGTGAACCACCTTCTGGTCCTCCACTGCGAGCTTCCATCCACCATATAACCGGTTGACGATAGCACTGCGCTTCAGGACTTGCAGGTCCTTCTTCGCATCCGAGTACATCGCCTTTAAACGTTCCGGGTCGCTCTCCTCCTAAAATCCGGTCAAGCTGATATCTTTTCACATCGACTGTGCTTACACACCTGGAATTGCCTGAACGTGCTCTTGGTTCTCCTCAAGAAATACTCGCGGAAGTTATACGAGCTGAATGAGTTGGCAGTGTGCAAAGTTGCCGAATAGAGCGAGAGGATAGACCGTCTGGAGGGAGGAAGAGCCATGGCTGGTGAGTGTACGAAGCAAGCTGCCGCGTCTCCGCGTTGACACACCTGCGCGGTGCCGACGGCGGAATGCGGGCTCGTGATCGCGATCGGCGTGTGACGACATCGTGTGCGCCGCGCTCGAGACGTGTTCGACTCTGACCACGACGAGCATCGGGCCAAGCATACAGTACGCACGCGCTTTAGACTAGAGCAGCGCATAGAGCCGACATGCACCTCTCTCATTACTTAGAGATGTTCGAATACATTGACTATCAGACGATATACACCGGTACGTGTCCTGGCTCATGTATCTGCCTCAAATGTCAAACCGACCCATGCACAATGAACAGTGGGCAAACGCTGGTTCATCTTTGGAACTGCATCAGCTTTCCCTACGACATTATTCTACGATGCGCCATTTGGCCGCTTCTCCACACCCGATAGCGCTCTCGCCCTCGATGGGATCAAGAGCTGGATGTTCATGGAACTTGTATCTCCCGCGACCTTCCTTATTACTGCAGCAATACACCCATTCTCGTCAAAATCCTTCCCGGTACCCCTCGTCAACTCGAGCACAATCGAACCACAAGCGCTACTCACCGGACTCTACCTCATTCACTACCTTAATCGTGCCATTCTCTCGCCTCTTCGCACGCCTTCCCGCTCTAAATCGCACGTCGCCGTAACCGCCGCAGCGTCTTGCTTCAACGTTTTCAACGGCTTCTTGCTTGGCGCATACCTGTCGTCGAGCAGGACCGCCGCCTACCTCTCCAACGCATACAGTTCCCCTCGCTTCTGGATCGGCATCCTTCTCTGGATAGTTGGCCTCGCAGGGAATATCGCACACGACGAGATCCTATTGAATATCCGACGCAAGTCCAAGGCGAAAGGAAAAGAGAAGGAGGGCAGCAGACCAGGCGAACACTATGCCATTCCCCAAGGCGGACTTTACCGCTACATATCATACCCGAACTACTTCTGCGAGTGGGTCGAGTGGATCGGCTTCGCTCTTGCTGCATCGCCCCCACCCAGCGCGAATGCTCTGCCGACGCTCCACACAGTGATTACAGCTGTCAGGGAGAGTCCACTAGCAGGCTTAGCAAGAGTCTTCACACCGTTCGTCGACTCGTTCAGTGCACCATGGGCTTTCATGTTCGCGGAGGTTGCTGTGATGATGCCGCGTGCCATCCGGGGGCACCAATGGTACCACGACCGCTTCAATGGTACCTATCCGCGCGAGAGGCGGGTCGTGATACCATTCCTGTTTTAAGTTGGTGCGTTCGTTTGCCCATCAGATGGGCAAAACTCTGACCAATCCTCACAGGGAAGGGTATAATAAAGTAGAATACCGATGTACTAACGTTTATGCATATTGTATGGCGTCTGTGGCGCTAGTGCATGACCGAGCCTCCCAGGGAAATGATCTCATTTGACAGTGTCAGCGATTGATGTGTGAACAAGCTGTCACGAACGGACGTGCCAGCAGCGTTCCGATCGACGCATTTGCCCTTACACTTCGTACCACCATCATGGCTTCAAAGGGACAAGGCAATAAAACAGTCCTCATTACTGGATGCACAACTGGCTCGATCGGACACGCGCTGTCATTGGAGTTCCAACGGCAAGGTAAGCTTCCTTCTCCAACGCTGCCCTGTGCGAGTCTAACTTGACCCGTTTTCTCCTCAACCAGGCTTCAACGTCATCGCGACCTCGCGCAATCTAGCGACCATGCAGGACCTCGTTCAACACAAGCTGATCGAGGCTGTTCGGCTTGATGTCTGTAGCGAAGTCAGCATAGCCGCTGCTGTGAAGGAAGTCGCGCAACTCACCGGCGGAAGGCTTGATTATCTTGTCAACAATGCGTGAGTGACAGTGCTTGCCCCGTCCTATTCAACCACTAATGAGCTCTCTTCAGCGGAGGAGATGGTACATGAAGTTCTGCGCGAGCCAAATAGCTGTTATTGAACGCTTTCATAGCTTCCCCAGCACCTGCTACCGAGGTTGACATCGAGCGTGCCAAGCAAATATTTGACCTGAATTTCTGGGGCGCCGTATGCGTGATCAAAGCGTTCACTCCGCTACTCATCCGGAGTCGTTCTGGAGGTCGCATCATCAATATAAGCAGTGCCGCAGGCACTCTGCCTATCCCGTACCTCAGCATGTACGGCGCCTCGAAGGCGGCGCTCAATCACTATAGTGACGTCCTGAGGGCTGAACTCGTCCCGTTCAAGTACGTCTGATGTTGTTTAGCATTATAGCGGCTGACGTAGACATTCACAGTATATCGGTCACAATTGTGTGTAAAGTGGCGATGGACGTAGTCTGACTAGTACTAACGTCATTAGGTCGTGACGGGTGCCATCGCCAATTCAAAGAACAAAGGACAAGGGGAGGACTTCGTACTTCGAATTGAGCCCGACTCTCTCTACGCCTGGGCGTCGCAAATACATGCTCGCGCACATGCGAAGAGCGTAAGTTGATTCCCCAGGTTGTTCGCATCAGTCGCAGGCCCGGGGGGTCCTGACATCATATCGTCATTCTAGGTCGAAACCCGGATGACAGCGCAAGAGTACGCTCGCCAACTCGTTCACCATGCTACCCAGCGCAGGCCGAAGAAATGCCTGTACATTGGCCACCAGACGTTCTTTGCGTGGCTGATGGAGGCCTACTTTCCCCGCTGGTTGACTGTGCGACCCTTCCTCTTGTTTATCACGATCATACGCGATCTGATGCCGAACCTCGCTAGCTATCTATTATGATCAAACTATGGGGACTGGGCCCAGTCGCGACTCAGCACGACAGTTGATTGAACTCGGCGGCGTGAGATGGATGCAAGGCAGTTATAGCAATCATTCGTTACTTGTCCTAGACACCGATCCAGATATAAGATGCGAGCGAAGTCGTGACGTGACGCGTGTCAACGCCCGCTCATGTGCGTGGAACCGGCAGTAGCTCCAGTCGGTTGCCTCTCACCACCATTATGGCTTCAGGTAAAGGGAGCGTCCTGATTACTGGTTGTACGACCGGATCCATAGGACATGCATTGGCTCTGGAATTCCAAGTGCAAGGTTCGCTCGCGAATGACCATTCCATCGCACACCATGTGTGCGAGAGCCAGGCTGACCACTAGCGCGCAAACGTTGTTTTACAGGTTATTATGTCATCGCCACGTCCCGCAAGTTGGAAACCATGCAAGATCTCGTTCAGAGCAACGGAATTGAGACTGTATCGCTTGACGTATGCAGCGAAGATAGCATCGCTAGAGCAAAGAAACAGATTGAGGTGTTGACGGCTGGGAAGCTCGATTACCTGGTCAACAACGCGTGGGTGACGCTTCTTCGCTCACTCTCCCAGGCTCCCGCTAACTCAACTTGTGCAGTGGAGGCGACGGTATGCCTACTTCTACTTGCATTCAGCGCAGCTATTGTTGAAGGCGCCCAAGCTGGACCTGCCCCTGCACTCGAAATGGACATTCCTCGCGCGCAGCGTACCTTCGATCTTAACTTCTGGGGCACCGTGCGTATGGTGAAAGCTTTTACCCCTCTGCTCATGCGCAGCGGTGCGGGCCACATCGTGAACATCAGTAGTGTCACGGGCATAATTCCCATCCCGTACCTGAGCGTGTATGGATCGGCGAAGGCGGCGCTGAACCAGTACTCCGATGTACTACGGGTTGAGCTAACACCCTTCAAGTGCGACTGCATGAGTTTCCTCTCTTCCATCAATGTTGATATCCGTGCACAGCATCTCAGTGACAGCCGTACGATGTCTTGAAGTCGGGTCGTCTAAGAAGCCTGGTCTTACTAACCACTTGTAGGTGATAACGGGCTCCATCAGCAACTCAAAGAATAGGACGACCGACGACTTTGTGCTCAAACTCGAGCCTAACTCGCCTTACGATTTCGCAAAAGCAGCACATAGAGAGGCTGCTGAGAAGAACGTAAGCCCTCTCTGGGAGTCCCTACGTCATTAACATCAGGGTTCACCCGAACATTATTCTCTAGGCCGGAGAAAAGGGTCAGATGCCTGCAGCAGAATATGCGCGGCGAGTCGTACGGCACGTCACGCCCGGGTAAGTCACGGTCGCCCTATACACCATAGTCAAGCCACTCAAGACCGTCACATCCCACATGTCTAGTCACATCAAGCCGCACAAGTGGCTGTATGTGGGGCCGATCATATTCTTCGCCTGGCTTATGCAGGTCTTCTTCCCTCGTTGGGTCACGGTGATTTCACGTTCTACTTTACTGGGCTACATATATGCTTACACACTGGACAGGAATGGATCATGACGAGCATGTGGGGGCTGGACAAGCCTACTGGTGTGAGTAGCACCAAGCAGAGGAGGAAGAGGGCTTGAACGCGAGCGCTCTTCTCGATATTGACCGTTCAAGCATTCTGCGTGTTCTCTGATGATGTTCGAAAGCATCGATCAATACCCAAGTCTCAGTATCGGCTGCCATCTACCAGCAGATACCTGTACAGCACCGACTATGTAGAGTGTACCCATCCATCTTTCATCGACATACCAGGTGCTATCACCACCTTGGTCAATCCTTAGCGACGGCGCCTTCTGTGAATGTGATCGTCATCATCAGAACCATAGCATGGCTATATGCGATGGTCTCGTACCATCAGAAACTTCTTCATGAACAGTCCGATGTGGTGAGCAAAGCGACCAATGGTGTGTGGCTCCTTCGACACTCTGGTCTCCGATTGCTTCAGAAAGTCGCTGTGTCCAGGCCACTGCGAGGTCATGAGTCGCGACACTCTTGGTACAACATGCATACGTACCTGTACAACAAAGTGCGTCGTACTCACTCCACGGATGGCCTCCAGAATCATGTCTTCGCCACGTATACCGGGTTTGGCAGAGGCTGCCGCGGCGCCAACACTCACTCCCAGACCTCCCTGTCGGTTCTGAAAGAAGATCGGCATGTTGAGGCGCGTCTTTAGTGGTATCGGGTTGCGCAAGATGTTGAGCTGCTGAGGAACTATGATGCTTGTCGGAGAATCGACGAGGAAGTCGATAAGCCAGAACGGCTTTCCGTTCGGATCTGTTGTGTATGGAAGGCAAGGCGGCGAGTCGTATAGCGTGCGCGAGTAGACGAGGAACATATTGCCGCATGTTCGAACCTCTGGGCGATGATCTCCAAGCTTCTGGATGCGGAGGCGATTGCAAAAGTAATCTTCAATCCCTTCTGGCGTCAAGGTATAGGCGAGGTGGCCATCAGCCCACAAGCTCTGTCAAACGGTGAGCCAACTCGAAGCGGGAAGAACGCAATACACTACGCACTCTCATGTCCATGTTGATAGTCGTAAGGAAGTGCAAGAGGATGTCCTCGTAAGCGTAGGTGAAATCGAAGTGTGGCACCGAGGGTGTGGGAGGGTAAAGCTCAGTGTATACTCTCTCGGCCCCAGTCACCCAAGGCGGGATTATATGCGAAGCATGTCGCGGCATCCGAGTACGACAGTAAAGGTATGCAGTGATTGATTTGCTACAAGTGGCGAGCGTGAACAAACGATTGACACTTGCTTTGTTTACAAGCGATGGGCCTTGTATATGAAGGGGGTGCCACACACCGGCGAACACGGCCTCCGAGTCCGCCACTGGCAACGTCTCCCGGTCTCGGGCGCGGCGCAGTCAGAAGGTGAGCGTACGATGTGAAGGTGTGCCACGGATTGACATGCGACCTCATAGGATGGCTGCGGCTGGTGGTGAGGCCCCGCAACAGGGTGTGCCACAGGAGTCCAGACGAAGCATGAATCTAGCGCCCATCGTCCCGGCGCAATCGCGCCGAGAGTGGCAACTAAGCGTTTACGCACCAAAGCTTATCTCGTCGTTCGGGCCGTTCTTGAGTCATCGCAGCTAATGCATGCACTTGCATAGAGATACAAGAACTCTGTGTGGCGACTGTAGCGTCGCAGCCCATTTCCTCTTCAAAATGTGGCTGCTGGCTGCTTCGTGCGGAAGAACTCAACTGCGCACGAAGATCAGTCCAAGGGGCCGTATCCCATACGGATCGCACGCACCTTACCGGGCGCTCTCTTTGCTGGCGGAGTTGCAATCCCGAAGATTGCGAAGCCTGGGCATGGGTGACCCGCGACCAGGATATCGGCCTCATCGTTGAGGCGAGGCCATACCGCTGCGTGAAATCATCGATATCGGCGACTCCAATGGGGATATATCCTTGACAGAAGAGGCATATCTACACGAGGACGCACCCGTGGACACACCGAAGTGGTCGAGATTGCTTGCAGGGTGCAGGGTGTGCGAAGAAGCCGCCCTCAAAAGTCATCTCGCATGAGGCGTTCACTCAAACATGGTATGGTATACAAGTCAATACAACCATCGCTGCACAAGAAAGTCAGTCCATAGGGTAACAAACGGAATCAAGCCGAAGGAAAAGCAACAAGGATTATCTACGCTTCAACACGCCTGATGGTGCGACGCTCGCGCTCGCCAACTACCTTCACCAAGCCCTCATTCTCCAGCGCGGTGATTACTTGCTTGAACTCATTTGCGTCAACGTTGATACTGCTTTGGTTCGCGAGCTGCGTAACAGCGTCCGCCCAGCGCACGCCACGAGTCCCACCATTGGCAGCGAGCATATCCAGTAGCGCCTTGCGCATATCGTCGCGCAGCCTGCGCTGCTGTGCACCCGTACCGGTATTGAGCATGCCCATATCGATCTTGCCAGTCGTAGGGTCCAGCGCCGAGGTACGGATGGCATCACGCATCAGCCGGTATGACTCCTGTACGTCTTCCAGCTCAACTGTCGGTGAGAACCGCATGCGTGCGTGCGCCTCGGACAAACGAATCATGGATTCGAGTTGCCGTGTCGTCGCCGTGATACGTTTCTCGGCTGCACGCGGGTCCGCGCCCACGCTTCGTAGCTTGACGTAGCACTTCACCAGTTCTTCTCCGGCCTCCTCGGAGATTGTTGGATGGATACGCGAGCGAGCGTAGGTGATATATGCTGACAGCTCTTTCAAGGGCTGTCAAACGTGGATTAATGAAGGCTTGAGCGCATCGGCGACTTCACATACCAGAACGTCCTGGCCACCAGTATCCGGCATATCCTCAAGATAGAGTCCAACCATATGTTGAGCTAGCCTGCGGTCTGTGACCTCATCGACCTGATCGAGGACCAGGTATAGGAGGTCGAAACGCGAGATCAGGGTCGGCGGCAGGTCGATGTTCCGAGTGACGGGCAGGTTGACATCATATCGCGAACCGACTGGGTTGGCAGCGGCCAATATCGAAGTACGCGCATTCAATGTCGTGATGATCCCGGCCTTCGCGATAGATACCGTCTGCTGCTCCTGAAGGCGAGTTAGCGAGATGAGACGAGCAAATACACGTCGGCGCTTACCATGACTTCGTGGAGAACACTCCGTGTCGCCTCGGACATCTTATCGAACTCATCGATACAACAGACACCACCATCCGAGAGAACAAGGGCGCCACTGAGTGCGTGATTAACTGCGGGAAAAGGCCAGTGAGCATTGCGCGTACCTCTCAAGCACTAGCTGTTTAGTATCCGGGTCGCGGGTGACATACGCGGTCAGACCGACCGCAGAAGAGCCCTTGCCTGAGGTGTACACCCCACGCGGCGCAAGCTTGTGAACATGCTAATACAACAGTTAGTAGGCATTGATGGAAAGATGCGGGTTCTCTCACATGGAGAAGCTGTGACTTTGATGTACCGGGATCGCCGACAAGCAGAACGTTGATGTCGCCACGATAACGGGGACCGCCACCGCCGCCTCCACGAGCGATGCTCTTGTTGGTGCCACCGAAGAGCTGCAGCAGGATACCTTTCTTAACATCATCCATGGACCATACGCTAGGGGAGAGTGAACGCGAGAGCAGATCGTAGATATCGGGTCGCTGGCTGAGTTCCACAAGCCTCGCCTCCAGCTCTTCGCGGCGAGTGCCCTGACCATCACGCTCCTCCTCCTCGTCGAAGCCTCCGACACCGCCGACACCCGGCATGCGGTCACCCAAGGTCGGTCGAGTGGACTTATCGAATCCAAGGCGATCGTCGTGGCCAATGCGAAGGTGTACAACGTCAAGATAAGTCCGGAACAAGCTCTTGATGGTGCGCTGGCGAGGGTTGACGCGAACAGGCACGGAACGGAAGACGCCGGTGACGATGAGGCGGTCACCAGGCTTGCTCACGTCGACGAGCTCGTCGTATACGCTGAGTGTGACGGTGTGCGGTGTCTGACCATCGGGAACGGCGTCTGGCGTCTCTTGCAGGCGGATAACTTGGCGATCCGCGTATTCACAGCGGTTGTGTATGAGGGACATCGTGCCGACGGCTTGGCATGCCTCAGCGGCACATGCGCTGGGTTCTTCGATCTTGCCGCGGTCGATTTCGACTTGTACGGTGTGGTTGCAGTTTGTGCAACGGAAGAAGGCTTGCTTCATGTCCGGGATGACCGGTGTTGCGCGGATAACAAGACCTTTGATGCAAACGAGCTTGTCCGTGTCTAGATCATCGCTATCAGTGAGTATCCTCTCATGGGATTCAGAGTCTTACCGCCGGGATTGAGACTGCGCATGTTGACTGAAGGCAGACCAAAGGGTCTGACCTTGTACACGAGCGCGCCGATGTCTCTCAAGTCCTCCTGCGCATCCGCCTCGGTATAGCCGTCGCGGCCGGAAAGCAGGTCAGCCTGCGTGACTTCCTCCATATGCTCCTTAAGCATCTGATCCATAAGAGGTATAATCTCCTGCGGCCACTTGATGATGTGGCTGTGAAGCTTCTTCGAGGGAGGGAACGCAAGTAAATTGACGATATCGAGGTTCAGGTTCGTCTCGCCGGTCTGGCGCATGCGACGCATGTACGACTCGTACAAGACCTCCTCTCCTTCCTCAGGTGACGAGAAAGGTCGGGTAGGGAGGCCAAGGGCGCGATCGTGCGCGACTCGATATTTGCGTTTGAAACCACGCAAGAACTCGCGGAACAGCTTCATCGACTCGAAGATATTGATGGTTGTACCCCAGATCGCGCGGATTTCGTCAGGCTCGTCGGTAGGTTCACCCGCCTCTGTGAGTTGGGGTTGGTCCGTCTCCATAAACGGATTGTCAGATGAGGGAGGCGGGCGGCTGGCCCCATCTCGACGAGGAGAGTGTACGGCCTGGAGACGAGCGGGAGACATGTCGATTGTCGGATGGATATCGCCACGACGGCTTCCGATAGCACGAGTTCGGGTTGGTACCGCCGGACTCCTACAAACAAAAAGTCAAATCTGGGTCCAGTATTAAGGCACATAGTTAACTTACGACGGGAATTCGAGTGGCTCAGAGCCGGCATCTGAGCTCGGCCCGTTGAAGTTTAGACCCTGGACTCGACTTGCAGGTGGGCGCCTGACAGGCGTCTTGGTCGGGGAAGAGTAGTTGACTGGACTAGATGATCGCGCTATGAGAGGAATCAATATCAATGTATCGATCACTATTGGGTAAAAATATACTCACCAGCCTGCGGGGTGCGTCGTGGTGTCCGCGATTCAAGACCCAAGTTTCGCCGCGCAACCACCGATCCGGCGGGTGTTCCTGCTGCAGATGGCGTACCCGCAAGAAATAAGGGATCGGCGCCGCGTCGCGAGGGAGTCTGCTGAGCCTGGGAACCTTGTGGTGTGCCTGCCGCCGATGGCGTTCCAGGCGAAAAGAGTTGTTGCCTCGGTCCACGCGACGGCGTCTGCTGTGGCCGAGAAGCCGACCGCGTGGTGCGGGTCGAGCGAGGTGTACCATTCTGAGTACCATCGTCCGATGGAAAATCGAGAGGTGGAGAAGACATGTTTTCGATCCCGATCGAGGCTGCTCGTCGTCGTCGAGAACCAACGTCGTGAACACGCGGAGGCGCGCGCTTCGTCACGGTTTGCTTTGTGACCTCACGCGTATCCTTGTCACACTTTTTCCATAAATGTGTTTAAATTCAATATTCAATTGAGAGTCGGATGATCCTGTGTACACTATGTATCGCTTGATATATACTCTCATTCCTTTTAATACTCACATACGAGAGAAGACTACTGAGTCTCAGGGCCTGTTCGTCTTAACGGGCTAGCGTTTTGGGAGTACCATCTCTCTGACCGCATCACGCCGCGTCAGCAAGAGTATCCGCAGATAGTCGTGAGCATCCACAGACGCACCATCAAATCCTGAAGCGTTGACATCGAGATGTTAGTGATGTAGGCTCTTCAGCGCCGGAGATAAAGTTTTAATCGGCTGCCAGACGATAGCGCTACCCGGCGTGATGTCAAGAAATTTGCCTCCAGGGACTTCATACCTGGCACGAGGTCAGCCACGAAGGCCAGTTATCCTGAGAACAGATGCGGCTGCCCAAAGCATCCTGAGCAGCAACAGGGAAGAACGCAAAGATACTGCGCAAAAGTTCAGGCGGAAGCGAGACGACAGGATTGCAAGCATTAGCTGCGCGTCTGGATTCTAGGTCTATGCAAGTGTGGAGCTATTACAGCTTCTGCGTGTGAGTCATAGAGATAACCAAGATGGTTCGAGATCGACCTAGTTCGAGCAAGTATTTGCGTGGTAGAGAGCGATCGGAGTGCTTCGTGGGCGCAGTCTTCGCGATGGCGCCGCCGCGAAGCTGGGTTATCGCAGAAGGATGGCGAGAGTGTGACTGTAGTTCCGCAGCTTGGTCCGTCGTTGTATATGGCAGGTATGGATCTGGAGCAGGTCGGAATGCTGCTCGTCTGGGAGACGAGGATCTCGGCGTGGTGGTTGCGCAGAGATAACCCCAACCGGTCCGTGTTCACGTTCAGACTTGAGAATGTGACGTCACGCGCGCCCACTTGAACGTTCGACATCCGACTTTTGCTACGTTGAACCGCGACCACCACCTCGGATCGTGGCCAAACTCTCCCAACCAACTTGAGACATAGCTGCGCATAGGCTTTTGTTTGGGAGTTTACTTTCGGGCTGGATACATCATGCTGCGCTACTACATCTGGCTCAACGCGACGATACGGTATCTTTAGTCGCCGCTGGGTATTCGAATACGCCGGCCAAACGAAGTGCTTGCTGGTATAAACACTGTGAAAGGTCCCTTTCTTCCTAGATACGTCCGATGGCGTGTGATGGGCAGTCTATTACCGCGATAGGGCGCTCATTCGGGGAGAACAAGGTGATATGCTCCCTGGTGCACAATCGTGCAGGGTAGGTGTTATTTCGACTCCATCCTTGTCGACTTCGCCAGGTAGCCGGACTGTGCCACTGCGGTGAGACGGCTGCGCCGTATCTCGGTGCCACCACGACAGGAATCTATGTGGCGTGTAGAATCTTGTGAACCCCTCGAGGCGACAGCAGATCCTTGTTGCGCGGTCGCTCAGAGGCTCGGACCACTGGAGGTGTTCTTGGAGGTATAAGAGTTTGCGTTGGCTGCATCTTTGAACGGCAGCAACACTCGAACTTGACTTCTCCCACATAAATGTCTTGTCAGAACTCGGTAAGCCCAACAGCTCTTGAATGGAGAGCATTGCTCATTCCTGGGATAGAGCCCTTATATATTCGTCGATGGCATATTGGCCTTGACCATGGGTCCGGACTCAGCGCAGGTGTACCACTCGACGCTGTGGCGACTCGGCGACCCGCAGGTTCTTTCGACACAGTGCAGAGTCTATAATGGTCTCTTCATCATTCCTTGTGCGGCTGGTGTTGCTAGTTCTGCGCCAAGAATCACTTTGGCCGGGCACGACTATCATATCGTTGACTACATCCACACCGCGCTCGGAAGGACGTCGCGTGTTCTTTGCCAGGGTGTCTACCGCCCCAAAACCGTATCGACTGCCTCGCAGCGAGAAGGTCTTCTGGCCCCGATCTTTTTCACTGTCGGGGGACGCTTGGGCATCACATTGGAGGATGCAGCCAGGAAGAATACCAACATTCTTGACAACGCCGTATTTCACGCTCCGATGAGGAATAAGTCGACTGGCTACCTCTGCATCCACGTCAGTAGAAGTTCAGCTCCGCATGTTGGCCACTCACTTACACTCCTTATGTTCGCTAGTGGCCAGGATACCAGCTCCACGATGCCCAGGTTGAATTGAAAGACTCGAAACGACAACCTATCACGATTGGTAAACTGGCGCAGCGCGTCGCTAACTTTATAGATACTTTCGTCGGAGACCGCGAAGTATGTGTTTCTGTTGGCCAGTTTACATTGCATACTGACGCCTCATATGGTTATCCCAGAAGGGGGCCGTTGAAGACAGGAACTCGAGAAGTGACGACCTGTGGCAGTGGCCGCAAGTCACACCGTACATCCGTTCACGCATCACCCTCTTAGGAGTGGCTCACGTTTCTACCGGCCATTGGCAGGTGCTCGTTAGTATCAGCGGGGCGTGAATAGCGTCATGCCTGTGTCGTCGATGGGCATTGGGCACACGACTGCGACGGGGATCAGGGTGGCTCCTCTGCGTAGAATCACTACCATCCCGCTCTTCATCTTAGACATAGACGTGTAGATCCAACGGCGAAGTGCTTGTAGCTGTATGAATGTAATGCTGGCACCATGTCAAGTAATGCCGTGGACAGTACTTAGGAGCTTACGAGACCGTCTTGACGTTACCCCTTATTTAGGGTTAGCACGCTAGCTCCGGCGCCCATAGCCGCGTCGTTCTCTCCGCACGTTCGTCACCCTCGGCCAATTCTGTCGCATCTTTATTGGTTGCCCCTTTCGCTTGCCAACCGCAAATTGGATTGCCTTCTTGACATAGGCATCATGATGGCTCATTGTGCTCAATAACTCGCTGCTTCGGCTGCCTCGCTGTCGAGCTGTGGGTCCAGTGTTTCCAGCCCTTTTGCCTGCCCTAGTGCCTGCAGGATCCCGTAAAACTCAATACGGCGCACATGCGCGGAGGAACGCCCTGAAATGTCTCGCCGAGGGCTTACTGATGACTTCGCGCATCCTGTGCTGGTACATCGCGTGGGAAACCCATGATACAGCCCCGCGCACGTTCTTCTCGACTGGTCGTGTGCGTGCATTCGAGTGCCGCACACGAGCATCTTTCGCTATCAACCTCTCTCTCTCTCTGTGAGTCTCCCTTAGCTTTTACCGTCATTCGTATCTCTGACCATGCAGAACAGCCCCGACTCTGCAATCACTCCTGCCGTCTACGCCGCCAGCGTCAACCCCCCTCGTCGCGCGAAGCGAGTGCGTACGGACGAGTTACGGCCTCTTGCGCCAGCGTCAGGAACTAGCATGAGTGCGCATCTGGATCTAGGCGCCGACCAAGACTTCGACGGGGACGACATGGACGACGATGACGAGGTGCAGGCTGACGAGGATGTCGTGCCACCTCCTCGCCGCCGCGGCCGTAAGCCCTCGACCGTCTCACGAGCCGCGCGCGAGAGCCAACGGCGGCAAAATCACTCCCGCATCGAGAAGGCTCGCCGCACGAAGATCAATGACGCGCTGACCGCTCTCCGCCGTCTAGTGCCCGGCCCGGTCGAGGACGAAGAGGAAGAGCTGGACACGAACGGGAAGAAGCGCCGACAGGAGAAGGAGTTCAAGCTCGAGGTGCTCGAGCGCACTGTGATCTACGTACAAGAGCTTCAGGAACGTGTGCGCGTACTCGAGGCGGGTTCCGCCAGTCCCGCAAAGTCTAACTC
>UWZB01000002.1:186131-248285 GCA_900536885.1 Peniophora sp. CBMAI 1063
GGAAGAGGCTGCGGGCAGCTCCGACGATCGCGAGTTCACGCCTCTCCCGCCTCCGATGCCTCCAGCTGCTCCCTCGTGGAAAGATGCGCCGTCGCGCCGTATGTCCGTCTCGCAGTCCCCCATGACTCGCGCTAGCAACCCGGCCCTCAGTGCATACCCTTCGCCTCTCCTACTCCCGACGGCTTCAAATACGCCGATGCTCCAGCCCATCGACTCGTCCATGCGCACTACAAGCCTCCCGTCTATCTCGAGCTGGCTGGGACATGTCCCCCCTTCACCATCAGTCCAGCCAGAGCGTTCGTCGCATTCAATCGCTACGCTGCGCCCTCAACGCCCGCCAACTTCACTCCCAACGCCGCCTACGTCTGGCTCACTAGGGCCGACCGCGTGCGCGTCCTTACCACCAGCTCTTGCGCTTGAGCTTCCGGGTACCGCGTCGAGAGATGCCTTTGCGAAGAAAGACAAAGACGACAAGTCGGACTGGACGCCGGAGGACGAAAGCGCTGCAAGCCTGCTACTCAATATGCGCACAAGCCCGCGTGACGCGCAGGCGCAGACACCCTCGAGTCTCCTGGGAATGGAATCTTCCAAGACAACGCCACGCAATTTCGCTATCGCTGATACAACTTCTAGCAGCTTGCGACGCGGCTGATGCACAAGCTGCTTATAAATCGCCCGAGGGCGTCGTACGGGTCGGTGCGTACGCCGACTGGCTTCTGGCGTGGCAGAAGTTCGCCGGCTTGTCGAAGGGCGAAAACTCCCTCACCTCATCGACTTTCATTGGATCAAGCGGCTCAAAAACGCCACACGGGTGGGCGTGCCAATTGAGCCGGCCGATGGTGTTCTTTTTTTTCGTCCTCAACTTGTCTCATTTGATCTGCATAGCGACCTTATCTTGGAGCTACGACATACTTGCGACTCATGAACAGTACAGAGCCAGCCGTTGTTTAGTCCCGAAGTGCACCCCTCCCCGTTACCACCATATCCCCCCTTCGAGTTCCCGAGCCCCGATAGTGTTTTCCCCTTGGAACGCATTCTGTACGATACTCCCTCTATGAGCCATATAGACGTTCGCTGCATTGATCGACCTTGCTCTGCGGAAGTGCACGATTGTTAGCCGCGGAACTGCGTCTACATTGGTGCAACTCGTGGCGAACGATGGGGTCGCCGTGGAGTCCACACTACTCTCATGAATTGACATACAGTCGAATTTGTGCACGTATATGTGCAACGACTGCAAGCGAAAAGCCACCTGCGATTTAATCGATCGTGAGCACGTTGCCGTCCCCTTGCGCCACTCTAAACGCGTTGACAGGCTGATCATCGCATAGACGTGTGTAGACAATGTGATCATGCTATTGCAGCCGTGCTGGATGTTCTGTCACTGCTATTCGCCTCATCAGACACAAGGACTCGCGAGGTAGGCAGATTGATCTTTCGCACACAGTTCGATTGCTCATAAACGCCTATACATTCGTGTACAAGCGCTTGCCCACCTGACCGCCGGTTGCTGGCGGCGGATTGGATACATCGTCCTCTGTACGTGTACAACCCTCAGTATCGAGAGACGATTGGCCCCAACTTCGAGTGGTTGTATCCAATCGACGCGCGCTGATGGTCGAACGTGATATCAGATTGCGCGCCCAGGAATTCTTCTACAGCCACGATTCGGCGTGTCGGCGTTGCAGTGAAGAAGATAACAGCGCTCAAGCGTCGAGAAACCTATTCCCCATAGGCATGCATCGCTTATCGCTTGCCCGAATAGTCCGGCAACCAGACAACACAACATGTTTCGAGACCGGCAGTGTAGACGCAGGTCTTGACGCGAAGACTCTGGTCTGGGTGCGTAAGATGACTGCTGTTTACATGAGTCTCCGCGCCGACCGGGTGCCGAGTGGCATCTCGGCAAGAGGGTGGAATGGCTTGCAGAGCGCCCGTTACATTGAGGGTAGCGCTCTGTACCAGCTAGACCAAAGCTACGAGCGCCGTGGACGGTGAACAGATAAGACAGCTGATAATGCAGCCCGACATGGTCCTATTCGCCCACAGAAAGCGCCTGTCCTCGTTGATACCCGCAGCTTCCCTGGAGGTCCATGCGAACCCGTCTTGACCCCGACGTCGCACATCTACTTTGGCGCGTAAGGCGCTCCGTTAGAGGTCTAGGGCCAAGAGGCGCGAGCGACCGGCAAGACCCGGTGTTACCCTCTGTCAGCTTACAAGCGCGCTAGGATAAGCACGGCGCTGTCTTACATGAACATTAGAAGGAAGCGCTCTTGCTCAAGATTACACCGCGCCTATGTAATCGCGAGAGCGAAGCGCGCGTGCCACACGAAGAGCAGCCAATGAACTGACACCACCCTCAGATAGACCGGTACCATGATGTCCGGGGTCGAATGAAAGGCCAGTAGATTGACCATTGGCTGATGTTGGTAGCTAGGTACGGGCAGCTACCCCATACAGCCCATCCATGGGAGGCCGTTAGTGCGTAGTAGAGCATTCAAGCGCTGAAGAAGCGAGAAGCGCTGGTGTAACTCGGCAAGTCGCGCGACGCAGGCGCCGAATCTTGCCAGATCCTGTCGCCGCGGTGATGTCCATGCTTAAGGTATGACGCCCCAATATGAACCACCACAAGCTGACGTCCTGTGCCAATCACGGAGACCGGTCAGGTTCCTGGTGGCGTCTGTGAGGATCCTCGCTGTCATCGCCCACTGTTGACAGAGCTGGGGTACTCGCGAGTAGAGCACAGCTCATGCGTTTATGCTCGATGTAACAGGAGTCCCAAGCAGTGCACCATGCTAAGGTGTCTATTAGTGGTGTGCGAGTCGAACGGGGACGAGAGCCAGAAGCGCGGGGGAGACGAAGAAGTGGCGTGGATGAACTTCGACGAGCGGTTCCTGCAAGCGCCGGTGTGGCCCACGCTCGCACAGGCCTGAGCTAGATCAAGATATCACTGGTGGGCCTGCATACAATGCCTGCAATAAGACGTCAGGGCGCTTATGTCTCACGCATACTCAGGCTGTCTCCCAGTGGCTCCCTCGAGAACTGTAGATTGGCGCCCTAAGGGCGTATGGATGAGAGGCGGTACCGGCGCACCGAGTCGGCGATGCTTCGCTGTATTTGGAGGAAGAGAAGGGGGACGGCCACATTATGCGCCGTGATTTTACGTCGACAGGATCCTTCGATCTACACTTGGAAGCAAAGATAGAACGCATACATTCACGCATGACTGGCCGTAGAATCATGCCTGTTGCAGCCACTCGAACGCGAGGCCGGCTAAGCGAGATGCATGACAAGATGAGCTGCGATTGCGCTCATGCGCTAGGCGCGCGGCAGGGGCGTGTACTTCGGCGATTGAACAGCTTGAACGTCCGATACTGCTTGCCTTGTCAGGTTGCCGATGCCTTTCTGTGGACAGTGGCCGCCCTCTGCCCATGGCACAATCGACGAGACCCGGGGAGCATCTAGAACTGTGGAGAACATAGGCTCTAGCTGCGACCGCATGCTTTGGGCTCTAATGAGAGCTTGTGCGATGCGAATTACTCGTTGACGCTCGTCCAACAGGTTCACATAGGCGCCACGGGCGCCGGGAGATAGCGGCCAAGTTGTATACGGAGCGCTACGCCGGCGTCTAAGCCACGCGTCATTGGAAGTACACTTAGCATCGAAGTTCATGTTCTATAGTGCCCGATGCCTACGTGGGTTGCGATAAACGGCCCTGGCGCCTAACGACCCTCCTTGGTTGTGAATCCAAGGAAGCGCCGGGGAAGAAGTGAATGGATAGAATGCCGGCGCGCGTGCGGACCACGCGCCGTTAAAGCGAGAAAGTGACGTCGCAGTACATGGAGAGATCAATTCCTATCCCGCGACCACAGCTTCACCACAGCTCGGCGTCAGCCGTCGCCATCAACCGTTCACGTCGCTCAGAACTATGATGGTCGCTTCAGCGCTCGGTAGGCCGCACCGGGAAACAATGCGTCATACACCTAGCACCCTTCTTTGCGGCGTTGTTCAAGTTGTTTTCGGCGTCTAGTACTTAGGTATTTACTGCGATACGTCGTCATAGGTGTTGACGCTCGAAACCGAGAAGCGCTCGGCCTATCGCACCGACATGTATGCATAATCGCACCCTGTTACATCGACGATGAGCAAGCGATCAGCGACGTGCGAGAGTGTTCGGTATCTCTTGAGCAACTGTCTCAGCAGTCAGCGTACATAACCGGTGGCCAACACATTGTCCGTACCCGCAACAATCCCGAAACGTCTTCGCAAATACCACTAGAACCATCTTGGTGCGATCTTATGGCGGAAACGCGTTTGGTCGCATCAGAGTTAAGCATGGTGTGGGATACACCTGCGGCAGTGCTCAAAGCTCGACGCATGGGCACTTGCTCGACGGCATCAGAAGTGCTGAAAGCTCGGTGTGAAGGCAAGTGCAGATGCGGGATCGTCGACAAGTCAACAAGAACCGATAAAGAGATAACCGGTTGTTCATTCTGACGCATCGAAACAGGGGAACACCCCGAGGGCCCGATGCAGTTGCGATGTTCAGGTCATTCGGAGCTCCAAACCGAACCAGGAGCTTCATCTGTTCCGCGCACGAGCAAGGTCTATGTACGATATGGAGTGAGAGTTCCGGGCCACGCGTCGATCTCAGCATTGAATGGGCCATGCTGGCGAAGCAGGAGCGCATCAACAAGACAATGTAACCGCGCAGTGGCCTGGAGAAAACGCCGGCCGCTGCACCCGGCTTACAAAAGATCACCTCGGCGTCTCTGCGCGCCCTCGGCCCGACACTTTCTCAGTGTATCGCGCTTTTACGCAAAACGTGCTCGGGTTGACCGTAAGGCGCGGTCACTGCGCCACGGCCATGGCGGGAGCGAGTGGACGCGCTGTGAGTTCATCATACGGCAGAGCGTACGCTGTGGGTGTGTCGCTCGACGACGAAACGAAAATGCGAGCCAGCAACGGATACAGCTCGCTTTGTTGACCGGCCTGTCGTCGAGTCAAGGTCGAGATGCAGGGCTCTATTGTGCAGGGCTCACTCCGGCATTCTATGGGTCGACGTCATAAGTCGCCGGCCGCGGTAATACGCCGAACAGCACTGCGATCGCTGTTTCTGATGCCTGCTCGAGCTAGTCTGAGTACTCCGAGGATGAGAGCAATCAGTTGGGCGATCTTGAGTTGGTGCGGATTGAATTGGAGCCGGACATACACGATTCCATGTTGAAACCTCTGCTGCAACATCGTGGCAGATTGTATAACGGACTCTAATATTTGCAGCTAGCTGTCTAGACGGGCATTGTCGTCATAGATATCTTTGCTGCGTGCTACTGTTCACAGGCGCTCGGGGGCCGTCGACGTGTGCACGTCGATCATCGATCCATCAGGCCAGTGCCTGCGAGCGAGAGAACGTGGGCGCCTGGGTGAGAGATTGGTTGGGAGGCTGGAACGAGAACAGTCGCGAATGTGGGCGCTCGGATGCGTAGCCCCGCTGCCGTCAAGCTTCCTTGTGGCCGTCATGGTTGTGTGAGATGCGAGAGTGTAACAAAGAGGAAGACGTACGGGCTGGTTTGGAGCAGGTAACGAGCAGGAAAGCATGCAGAGGCAGATGGATCGTGCAGCGATCAGGGCGAATGCCTTCGGACCGGTGTCGGTGTCCAAATTAGCGCCGGCATGATTACCGGAATAGATGGGATAGAAACCGGTCAGTCGCGAGAGCGCGCATATGCCACAGGGGTACAAGGGCAAGAACAAAGTTCGGATACATCAGGCGGCACGAGAACCAAGAGATAGCGCGAATATCTTCTTTCGATGGATTCGCGATGTGGCTAACCGCGGCGGGACGAAGGCGCGGGAGGCCACAACGGGTTTGAGATGAACGCAGATCCGAGGCGCCTTTCTCGGATAGCGGCAGGCAAAAGGGTGTCGACTTCTGAAAGAGTTGTCGGGCGCCTGCTGTGCGCTCGATGTGTGTGGAAAGTGATGATGGCTCGGTGGGAACGGGCGTTAATTGGGGACGCTGATGGAAGTAGAGGAAGATTCGCGCCAAACTGCAGGAGAGCCGTGCGAAGCATATACCTGATCCAGCTAGGCGCCTGATAGCCTACAAGAATCGCCTGTCTGTTGCCCGTCCAACTCTGCACCCCCTGCCCCCAGACTCGCCGTCCACGCAGCCATCCCATCGCAATGGACACACAAGCCCCTTCACCATCATCCTCTTCGGACAATCAGCTCGGTGCCCAGCCTACTACCCCGCCACCTACCTCCGCGCCACCAACTCAGACACGTTTCTCCAATTCGGCGTGCGTTATAGATCCTGTAGCGAAGTTTCCCGATCCAGTACTCATATTACACCGTGCAGCCATATACGCTCGAGGATAACGGTCGTCTGTGCAGAGGTTAGTGGGTGCTTCCTGAGCTCCCTGCTGTCCCGTTCCATGCAGTCTGTGCAAGAAGTCCTCCATTCACTTCGGCTTCAAGAGTCGGTCTGGCAGTGGGACTATATCTGTCCCCAAGGCTATCATGCGTGATACGTCTTGTGCTGCATGGCTCGGTGCTTGTGGCGCCCTCGCTTTCCGACATGTACGACCTCCGTGGTGTATTTGGCTCGCAGCTTGGGCGGTGCGGCCGGCCGCGAACGGTATCGGTCACATTGCTGTTGGGCGCAACGATCTATTTCTCCGACGCGCCCTACTGGGGGTGCTTTGCCCCTTCGGCTCGCTTCTCGTTTCCGAGACGAGGCGCTATCACTGTGTGCTCTCTAGGCGCCGTTCTGACCGGGATCCATTACGTTTATGTATCCAACGTACTGACACGTCTCCCCTCATCAGTGCAAACGCCTGAAGCTCAAGTGCGATCGCCGTACACCATGCAGCTCTTGCGTCAAGCGCGACACTGTATCGCGGTGTCAGTACTCGGCTGCTGCAGCAGAGAAGATGTTGGTCCCCCTTTCGTTCACATCTCCCACGCCTCTAACGCTTGATGTAGTGATGTCCAATCATTGCATAATCGTCTTCAGCTCGTCGAGACGCAGCTCGCCCAGGTTATGGCTGGCGGTGTCCGCGCCATCGCCGCAGCGCCATCTGGAGCGCCGGGAGATTCACTCCCCTTCCCTCACAACGATCGCTCCATGCTCGCCACCGGCGCCTCCGGTTCCTCTGTGACGATGTCTCTTGACGAGGTTGCACCGTTATGGCTTGAACTTCTCGATCTCCCGCAAGCGGCATCTGCAACGGACTCGGCCCCGCTGGCGGCGCATATGGCTTCCCTTGTCAGGCTACAACCCGCGACAGTCGACCTCGGCGTTCACGATGAGCCACCGGCCTACACCACGTTGCCTCAGCTCAAGGTCTACTACAGCACCGGCTCAGCTCAATCATGCGTTACTCCACAACTCGTGCAGCTCCTGCCTGGTGCTGCCGCCGTGCGATCACGGATTCTGACGGCTGTGGAGGATACCATGCGTATGCATCCGTGCTTCAACTTCAAGCACTTCCGCACCCGTATCGACAGCATGTTCTCTTGGGCCAAGGAGGAAGAGACCCGTCCGGCAAACCCCAAGGCCGACCTCGCGCGCTCCATTTTCTTTAACACGTCCCCCAAGCCACAACCAACCTTGTCCTTCTTCGCCGCCGTTTGCGCGGCACATGCTCTCGGTGTCTCGGTGATCAAGGAGAACGAGTTCTTCGGTGACTCGCTGGACGAGCAAGCACGCAAGCTGCAGCGCGCTGACGATGGAAGCTCCAGGGCGCCTAAGCCTGTTTGGAGCAAAGTTTCGGCATCGTCGTTATACGCGCTTTCCCAGCAGGCGCTCCAACAATTCGAGCTCTCCCACGCTTACGACCTCGACTACTTGATCGCATGCATCCTCCAGATTCTCTACCTGCTCTACGATGGCAAACCACGGATTGCACATGTTGTTTACCCGCTCGTAGGCAAGATGGTCAACGTCGCGCAGATGATGGGCCTCTCAACGGACCCGGACGAGTTCCCTGGCAAATATACCCTCTTTGAGGCGGAGCTTCGCCGTCGTGTGTGGTGGGATGTCTACTACTATGATGTGTATGTCTTCCATCCCATATTTCCCTCATATCACTAGCTGATCCCATCTCGCTAGATTCATCGCGGACTGCATGGGCCAGCTCCCGATCATCCAGGATAACACGTACACGACGAGGATTCCCGCAGACGTCGACGAGGGCCAGTTCAATCCCACTTCAAACTCACTACCGGTTCCTGTCCCGCGTGGCTCGGGCCCCGACTCAAGCGAGACCGGCTTCGCCTTTTTCGCGCTCAAGTGCAAGTGCGTTCATATCAATTTCTTACGTCTTCCCTTGATGCTGATTTCTTTTTCTTCCCAGGCTGGCCCAGCTCGTGAAGAGTGTCAAGAAACGGACATTCACAGACCCTCTTGCGGCGCAGGAGAGTATCGAGACCCATCTCGAGCAGGCGGAACAGTTTGAAGAGGACGTGAAGTCGTGGCTTTCCGAGCTTCCGCGCCTTTTCCGCCTCGACGCGGATCTCATGGTCTCCAACCGCGGTCCCGTTTCCGCAACTTTGCAAGCTCAGCGCTGCGAGCTGTCTATCGTGGCGAATCGCATGATACTCAAAATCTTCCTGCCATTCCTGCGTGCCTGCGTCTCGGACACGCAAAACTCCGCATCGACGCCGCGCCGTATCGTCTCCTCCGTGGTGGATGCTGCGCACAACATCATCCATGCCGTGCAGCTCACTCAGGGCATCTGGCGCCAGACACGTCCATCGGCCTTTGCGTTCTACAGCTTCGGTCGCACGCTCTTCGATGCGCTCATCATGAGTGCCTCTGCTGTTGTCGTACATCCCACAGGCGCTTCGTCGGGCGTCGCGCTCGCAGACCTCACGACTGGCCTCGACATCATGCGCGACACCCGCACGGCATTCGGACGGTCCAGCCGCGAGTCTTCCGTCGATGAATCGATCCGCATCGTCGAACGTATGAAGATTCGCGCCGAGATGGCGCGCACCGGAGATGTAGCACCCATCCCTGCGCTCGGCACGGTCGCTGGCGTCAAGCGCAAGCGTAGTCCTGAGGAATACTCGGACGAACTGGAGTTGCTCGAGGGCGATTTCAACCTGCCATACGTTGGTGCAGGGGTTTCATGCGTACGCGCACCGCAAGAAGGTCTTCTTACGCCCGATTCGCCCGCAGCACCACATCTTGGACCGTCGCCCAAATCGATTGCGATGTCTGGACCTCGCTCGCGCAAGGGCTCTCTCCACATGAGTCTGCCTGATGCCCGTCTTGGCTCGGCGAGTCCACCTACGCCGGGTACCCCGGGAAGTCCCAAGCCGCAAATCCCTACTCGTGGTCGCCCTCGCGGTTCGAGCTCCGCGACTCGTCGACCGCAGACGGCTCAAAGCAAGGGTCCCAGCTCGCTTCAGACGGCGATGACAGCGGAGTTGACGCCTCAACCTACGTTACAGCTGCAACAGCCAGAGCCACCGCAGGGTGTCTTCGGGAGCTTGAACGAGCTCTTACTCGCAGATGTGCAGCAAACCGTGCCAGGTGGTGTTGTCTACTCGGACCCGGCGCCGCATGGGCAGGGCTTCCACGTATCGCCTGCGCCTGGCAACGCAACGCCCAACTTCACGGGTTATCCAACCCCGGGCTTCAGTCAGGACAGTTTCTTTGGCCTGTACCCCCCCGCGCGCCCAAGCGGTGACGAGTTCATGCTCGCGGCGACGGGTCAAGGGAGCAAATGGCCGCAGCCACTGCCCAGTCCAACGCATAGCGCGGAGGCAAGCCAGTGGCAGTACTACTGAGCGTGTTCTCTCGTCTCTATCGCACCCTTCGGTCGGCTCGTCTGCAACCCCGCCACTTTTCCCATTCACATCCCACGCATGCTATTTATCATTCCATATTCAACTGCTATCCGTTCGTCGCACACGTCGCTTTCACTTTGGCCATTGTCGTTATCATCTCTTGTCGGAGTCCCCTGCATATCATATCTCACTGTTTCTGTACACCTCGGATAACTGGACCTAAAACCTCGCGCTCTGTACTTGTACCTGCTCCCCATGCTTTCTCTTCTCATATGCTCATGCACACCTCATGACCTGTACTTAGATGCTATTATAGCAACTCATTCACCATCCTCGTCTCATGTGCCAAAGTGCTATGCCATGCCATTGTTGCGGACTCAAAATGTCGTCGCGGCTTCGACCCCGTTGGCATCCGCAAGACTACGAGAAGCGATGGCGCCCCAAAGACTCTGCCCCTTCAGGCTGGCCTTTGCAACTGGACCCGTTCTTGCTGGGTGCGCCTCGGCCGACATATGTCTAATCAGTTCGCTTCTTCCCACGAAGATCGTAGATCTGGCAAGACTACTTCTGATGGCCCGAATCAGTAGATACACGTCTAATGTACTCTCTGGCATATAAACGCGCGGGTCAATCACCGCAGCTCTGCGTGCGTACCTCGAGATCCGGGCATATGTCAGACGGTAACTTACTCGAGCTCACACATAACCCTTGACGATAGGAACAGCCGTAGATCGCCTGCCAACCCCAGGCAGAGGGTATTTGCCTCAGACCGCTGAGCGTACCGTTATCTTGCCGCACACGCCAGGCTCCAAATTGCCTGCAGCATATTGTCCCATACACTACTAGTACGCGAGGATCCTCCGCCCGAGCCGCGCCCGGCGCCGTGAGAGAGCGCGGGAAAGCATGGGAACCTCCTATCGAGTTGACCAATTTGCACGTATTGCCATCGGTCCCGCCCGTCGGAGGGTCCGAGAGCGCCATGGAGTCGGCAGCAGTATTGGTATCAAGCCACAGCTCTGCCGTGTCAGCATCGGCCGCTCTGCCAGACGCGGACATGCTGTTTTTTCGAGCGCCCATCGGCAGTTTGCACTCGGGGGAATGG
Source organism: Peniophora sp. CBMAI 1063 (assembly GCA_900536885.1). Classification (NCBI taxonomy): domain Eukaryota; kingdom Fungi; phylum Basidiomycota; class Agaricomycetes; order Russulales; family Peniophoraceae; genus Peniophora; species Peniophora sp. CBMAI 1063. The sequence continues at coordinate 197,035 of UWZB01000002.1, forward strand.
GATGGAGATCGTGATGAGGACAACTGAAGGAAACTGAGAGTTCGATATATTGCGGCCCGGATTCGAACCTACCCATTCCCAATGGTAAAGGAGATGATATCGGCATGTGTGGAATAATGGGCCCACATTTCTGTCAGTGGATAGGGTCATTCTGCGTGCAGCGTGACTAATATGAAGTGACAGCTTCGCAGACCCCAGACGACTGAGCGGTACGTGACAATAGACTCAAATATCTGGAGCGAAAGAGTGAGGAGCGTGACCCAGTCCGCGAGCAACAACTTTGGTCATTTTACCACACCCAAAAGTCATAGGCACACCAACGGGAATATCGTAGACCATTCGACATCGATCTAACTAGCAGAAGGAAAGAGACGCATAGAAAGCAACAAGGCAAGGTCTTGCCATTCATCGAGAAGCATTGCTGGGATACCATCCGCGCACTTGAAGCACTGGTTGCCAGACTCCTTGCGAGACGTGGATGATTCCAACAATCACGAGGCTATTTTTCCAGCCAGCATCCGGGCCCTGACGCCAACTATAACCGAGATATGATGCCCAAAATGGATCTTGCGAGTCGAAGTGCTCGTGCATGACCTGTGGATTACAACGTCAGACCATGGAATACCTTCAAACTGACGAGTTTAGAGCGCACCTGGAGATAGCTATCAACGTGTCGACCGACGCGATGGATCAATCGTCCAAGCGTGATTGGACGTTTGTGCGTGTCTTGCGTCTCCACTTGTTTCTTGTACTCTGAATAGCCAGTCCACTGCATAACATTTTGTAGGCGCTGACTAGCACAATTGAGGATGAGGGAACACGCTCACGTTCAAACAAAGGTGCTTCGTAGTTTTCCCTCCCAGGTTCGCGGGGCTGTTCTCTCCCACAATCTGAGAAGTCGCCCCAGCATTGGCGTCGATAAGGGATATCCCAACTTCGCCATTCCTGCGAATGAAAAATATAGGTGGCTGAAGGACACCCTGATCCATCAGTCGCCTCGCGTTTCCTTCTGACCCCCCGGCATGCCAGAGGTCCTGGGGGATGACCTCTCCGAATGTATCGTCCGCCTCGTAGTCGACGAGGTAACCTATGTCACCAGTGGGGAGCGGGTTCCTGACCCACTGGCTGACGTCAGATGCGGATGAGGGATGTTGGGTGTGGGCGAAAATCCTTCGGTCGGGGTGAAAACCTTGGAGGATCGGGCGACTTGGAAAGGCACTCAGTAATGATGTCATATATTGAACGTAGGCGCCGTGCGAGAGCCTGAGCATTCTAGCGATGTAAGAGTCTGAGGCGTAAGGCACTAGCTGGGTGAATCGTGAACGTCAGTTGAAGGAGGCGTATGCACGATAGACAACACATGTTACCGAGGACTGGGCTTGCCGCATGCTATCCATTATATACGGGGGGAGAGGTGTTGATTTGTGACCCAGGCTGGGACGCCCGGTGTACGGATTCTTATACTGAATCGGATACTTGAGCAGAACTCCTACAACACGCAGTTTACAGCCCGAGCAGTGTCGTGCAGGGATGTCGAAGTGCTACACCGTGCGGCTAACATCCATCAGCCCGGCATGCGTCGCAATGCACGGAGTATGTGCTATTCATGGTTGATTCATCACAGAAACGGAAGAGACCACCACAGATTGAGCATTAGACAAGCGAGAGTGACGCGTCCCAGGACATTGTGAGCTTACGCCAACGTGACACGAGGCTACCGGGCGATGTAGGGCTCATGTTCATTGGTTGGTCGGCCAGAATCCCCGACGAGCAGCGATAGAGTGCGCATCAGGCGAGAGAGGCTATCCGTATGGAGAAGGAGATGAAGAAGAATAAAACAGAAGACGGCCCATCGTCGGCAGAAACAAGTCGCGATCATCGACTAGGGTCACTAGCAGTGGTACCGCGAAGTGATATGACGCGATCACGTGAGTTAGAGCTCGATGGGCCATTCATTGCGTCAAGATGACAACCATGGACAGCTCGCCGACGTGCTGGGGCATACGGGACATACCAATAGCCAAGCGCTTGATTGAGTATGATCATCGCTGATGACGGGCCCGTTTCATGCATAAAGCCCCTGATAAGCAGATGAACATGGTTGGATGGCCTAAATGTTTCTAAGATACAGCGACACCTCGTGTGTAGATTATACGCAGTCCGCGCTGCTAGCACGATAGCTAAATACTCTAGTTGGAAATGTTCGGGTGACTCGAAGAGGTTATATTAACTGGATCTACATGGGAAAGACACCGTGCAGCTGAATGATGGGCTGCCAAGTTCCAGCCGAGACCTGCATGAGTCCGACGATTATGATATGGTCGCGTGTGATGGCCCCGCTGCCTAGTCTCCACTGGGATGGATTATATACCGTACTATTTGCCTATTGGAGAATGAGCGAGTGCGACCTAGGGATTGGGCGTACGACTCACTTGGATGAATGAGTCAATGAAACTACCAATCCGGCGAGCAAGGCGGCTGAGCGTGATCGGCCGGTGATGCGCATCCTGGATCTCGACTTGCTTTTTATATTCATGGTATCCAGGCCACTGCAGATAGTTTAGTCAGCAACTAAGCCACTACGAAGATGATGATGACGCACATTTACATAGAAATGCGTCGTGGATTTGCCGCCCATGGCTGAGAACTGGTGTGCACCAGACAGGGTTGTCGAATGACCGGCAACAGCTTCCGCGAGCGAGATGCCGACTCGACCATCAACGTGGACGAAGAAGATGGGGAGTTGTAGCTGCGCATTGATGGCATGACGCTGGCGATTGTCTTCGCCAGAAGGCATGAATAGGTTCTGTGGGACAACCGCCCCTCGTGAGACATCTGCTCGATAGTCCACGAGCCAAAGTGGGCGACCGTCGGAGGAATTGCAGTGGGGACTAGCGTGTGTGACTGCAGGATGGGCTATGAGGAGTCTGTTGGCCCAAGCAATAGGTTGTAGCGTGGTCGCGTTCACGCCCAATAGATAGGAAAGGTAGTAATGCGCATGCTGAGGTCGGAACGTGTAGGCTATATAGCCATCGACTGTCAAGAACTGGAGGCGTGTTAGACTTTGACGCGAAAGTGAGAAGGACTTCGTACACTGGATGAGGACATGTTGCAGCCTTGAAGTTCTATGCGGACGATGCACTTCACGAATGGCGAGATGACCTGCGGAGAGGAGCCTGGACCCATCTTTATATCTCTCTCGGGCAGAGCACAGAACCATGAGCAAAGGCATGTAGTCTCCTAGCATGAAAGATACTCGTCTCTGGATCCGTGTACGGGAGGCTGAGAGCAGTTGCTCACCCCAGCACAAGAGTCATACTCCTCCTCTACACACCTTCCGGTACCGGCACCGGACATATGCGGGGGAGCATTCCGTCTATGCGTGAACGCTGGCCGAAGGAGATACTAGACGCAATGTCTGCTCTTCGCATGGCCGAGGCCCGCGTCGAGCCAGAGCATTGTTATGGTGATAATGCAATGAATCGCGAACCCGTACAGGATTTGGCAAGACTGGGGAAGGCGCAGAGCTCCTAAATGGAGAAGCACAACATCGAGTGTACGGTATGTAGCGGTGTCGGAGTTTACCTCGCAGGAAAGACCGCCGGATCTACGCTGAGCAGCAGCCATAGTGCACAATGACAGCATGTTCCTTCAGATGTCTGTAAACGGTTTATCGATCATGATACTGGTTTGTAAGGGATGGCGAACCCGGAAAGTGCAAGAGTTCGAGTTGTCGGTGCTCCCGTTTCGTCTGGGCATTGCGGCGGGCGGCGGTTGTCCGGATGACCGTTCGGTGCGCCGCAACGAGTGTTACAAGCACCTATGTCATGATGAAACGACATCGGATGAGGGCCGCTAGATTTTCAGGTGCTAAGTCCATTGGTTACGGTGAGAGGAAGGCGAGGTATGTAGAGTTCGGGAGTAAGTCGAGTCAAGCGTCACAGGCTGGTATGAGCGCGGGATCGCGAGTAGCCTCGAGGCTCGGCGCTCAGCGCGTGGCCGGATTCTTCCATGACTATTACGTATTTGGCAACATCTCTCCTGGTATCGAGCGGGGCAGTACACTCCAAGGGTGTATTGATAATATGGATGGTACAGCTAACACAGCCCCTGTTGGCTTGCACTCAAAGCGCTGCAGACGTATGCTCGGAATACGGAACACCTAATATATACGGAAAAAACCGCCGCCCGTCCGGATAATCGGCATCCAGACATTTGGCGTCGAAGAGACGTGTATCAGGCCGACAATTGTCACGAGCTCCTTCCAAGCTGGACCAACGGTCCATTGAACGATGTCGACGGTATCATTTCCCCCAGGCTTTGCGGGAGGGCTCTAAAGGACGGTTCAATCAAGTAATCGCTCGCCCATGAACAGACTAGGCACCTCCAAGAACGAAGCTATGAAGAAGGCAACTTGTTGAAGCAGACGCCTATCCGTCTTTCTTCCGCTCTTTGGATCCCAAAGCATCTGCTTACGGGCATAATCTGGGTACCCCGGCCACTGGACAGCGTCAAAGGATGGCAAGTCAAGATCACGAGCGACTCACATTGAGCATCAGGATGACATTGTCGGCATCGATTGCACCGAGCTGCTTGAAGACGAGTGACCCATCCAGGTTCAACGCATCTAGGAGGGCAATACCGGCAGAGTCGCTTGATCGCGTGTCCGGGTGTGTATCCGTCTGCGACCTCGGCTGCGTAAAAAAGACGGGGGTATGTAGCCTTTGATGCGCTCCAGGAGTCGGAAGTCTCTGTGGTACGACAGTGCCCATCTTAGGATCAGGAAGATAGTCCAGCAGAACAAGGTCTTGGCTATCGTGCGAGTCATGAAAGTCGCGGTATAGGCATGTGCGGGGAACAAGTACAGAGCGTTGGTTGAAGATAGGGTCCAACCTATCGGGTGCAACACCAGACAGCAAGCGCGACAGGTAGAGCTCCGCAGAGGGAGGTCGAAAAGTATATGCGATGAATCCATCGATCAGCAGGTTGCTTTGGACGGGCTAGGGCTATGTCAGTCTTGTGCAAAATGCGTCCTGTAGAAGAACCCTACACGAGGACCAGAACTTTGATGATGTAAAGAGTGCATATCAGCCGAAATCGCAGCCGTGAGCATGAGGCGGCCAATGTCGAGTGGCGAGCTTATAACGGACTGACATGCGCGTGAGCTCGGGCGGGGGAAATCTGCTGGGCAATGAAATTGGCATGGTTCTTGGAAGTCCTACAGACCACCCTACCATCAGACGCCGCACATCATTTCCTACAGACGATTGAAACTGTTGCTTCTCATGTCAGCAGCAGCATAGCCTCCCCTTATCCCGATCTGGGAAACGCTTAGACTGCATGTAGGACTGTCACACTTCTGCATGCTACGGAGCCACGAGATTAGACGGGTCGCATGTGTATGACACTGGACACGCACTGTGGGATCCTTTGTTGCTATGCGCAAACCCTCCAGGTTTCGAGCCCCGCCAGTTGAAGAGGTTCTTCCTCCAGACAGCAGCGGCGTACCATGAGCCCCGCCGTTCGTTGCCGCGGCCTGATCTGGAGCCATCTTCTGCGTCCAGCAGTCCCTGAGCTGCGGTCCCATGAACGGAGGTGTTTGACTGACGCACCCACTATCTTGCCTTCTGGACGAAGGGATCCAAATTGAAGAAACCTCGGCGCGCAAGCCGCGTGGATGGTGTTGATCTCATAATGAGCAAGTAATTCTGGACGCAGGAGACGGTCTGGTCATATCGCTGTTGGACGTCGCGGTCGTGGAGGGCGAGGACGCCTGGCGGTTATCCGACGCCCGTGGTGCGGTGTGCCTAGCCGCCGTCGGACTCGAACGGTCACATGAGTTTGATCAGATTGGCTGTTCGCTGTACAGTACACGGGGGCTATATTGTAGTACAAGTACAAATTACCCCGAGACGTAAAGTTTCGTGCAAGGCTGCAAACCGAGATTGGTAGAGTGGGTGTAGGTGATAAGGAATATAGTATGTCTTATGTCCTGTTCGGAATCATGCTACTATCGCGGCTAAAGAGAGAATATATGATCCTATATGTGCGTCGAAGCTCACACCCAAGACCCGTTCAACATTACACACAGCGAAACCTGGCATCATAGTCGGGGACATTTCCGGGCGAGTATCTAGCACTAGGCGACAGACGAGTTGCTCGTCGTTGAAGCAGGCTTGAGGTATGGGGCGAGTCGAGCCTTGCGATTGCGTCGTCTCCTGGCCGCTTTCGAGAGTTTCACCTCCGCCATATCAGAAGGCTCTTGAGCGTCTATTGCATCTTGCTCATCGGTCCCATCGCTGAGACTAGCCAGTCTTGGTTCATGTTTCGCTGTAGCATCGAGATCGCAGTCATGCGTATCATCAGTGGCCATGTTGTTGTCGGAGCGACAGTCGTCAGCAGACGAACGAGACTCATGCACAGCAGATGACGAGCTCGTTGAATCCAGTCTATCGAAGATGAAGTTCAGCGCGTGCAGAACAGCTTTCGCTGGGAGCGGCAAGGTGGCGTCAGACTGGAGAGCCTTGACGATCGAGAGACAACGCTGGACTAGGTCCGAGTACTGAGCAGTATGAGCCTGCATGACTACGCGTGAGATTACACGTCGGGCGAACGAGAACTCGAGCAGGTAGAGAGGGACACACCTCAAGTTGGTCCTTTTGGACGGGTTGCCGTATAATCTTGCATATAGAGCCGAGAGCTAGAGAGAGACCGAGTACCACGACTATCTGAAGCAGTGCTATCATCGACGTCTTTGGTTCCGGAGAGTTGGCGGCAGCGGGGCGTTGTTCTTTGTGTGCAGGTTGGTGATTGGTAGACTGGTTAGATCTGCCGAGGGCGGGGTTCTGAGTAGAGTAAGCGGCCGTGACTCAAGAAGGACAGATCCTCATGCGCACCATCAACTTTCCCGGCATTACTCTGGCTGGCGGTTTACAAATGTGAGAGGAAGATGTTCGTTGCGATTGAGTTGAATATGCGCGCGGCGACGCCACTGCAACAAACGCGGTCACACGACGATAACGCAATGACAGCTTGAACGAATCAGCCGTCCCGTTGTTCATTTCCCACTGAGCGACGTCATCCTCGACCGCCATGCTACCCGTACGAGCGCTTCATCGTCTTGTCACTGTCTCCCGCCACCTCTCACGCACAATGTCTACCACCAGTGAACAGTCCAACGCTGTCCCCAATGCATCCGTGACCGATGTTGCAGCCACTTTCCCCGTATCGAGCGTCCCACAGAATCCACTAGGCCAGGGGAAGTACATCAAGACAGCCGCCGCTCTTATCATCGGGGATGAAATATTGAATGGGAAGACCATGGACACGAACACGAATTTCTTTGCCAAGTACTGTTTTGAACAGGGCATTGACTTGTGCGTTGACCGCTCGGGGCGACTGAACGGGCCGCTGACTGGCACTATCACTTTCAGGCGACGTGTGGAGGTGATACCCGACGAGGAAGATGATATGTAAGTGCCTTATTCTACGCGTCGCAGATCTGGTACTCAATGGACGTACGTAGTATCGAAGCAAGTAGGCGTATGGTTGGGAAATATGACTTCGTGATCACGAGTGGCGGTATTGGTCCTACACACGATGGTGGGCTAGAAGACTCTACCTTCGAGAGCCTATACCTAATAGGAAGATAGACATCACCTACCAGTCCCTCGCGAAAGCGTTCAATCAACCTCTGGAACATCACAAAGAAACGCTACATCGCATGCTCGAGATGAGTAGGCACCGGCCGTGGATTTCTACACAGACCGAGGAACAGAAGGCTGCCAGAGAACGGATGGCTCTCTTCCCTTCTCAAGCGGAGGTTCTGTTTGTCGCACAAGATATCTGGGTGGCATGTACCATTTGCTTCTCTGCAGTAGAGTTAGAGCTGATCACGTTTCGATCAGCCTGTAGTGCGACTGGAAGGGAGGTTGTGCGTTTTCCCCGGCATACCGAAGCTTTTCCAGAGGATGCTCAGCGGTCTGACACCTTATCTCCCGCTTCCACCTCCCGAGGAACGGCCATATCGGCAACAGATATTCACATCTTTACCAGAATCCTCGATTGCACCCTTCCTTACGTCTCTACACGGACGCGTCAAACCTGAAGGCATTCGTGTTGGAAGCTATCCGCTGCTTAAGAAGGGTGTATATGTTTCCCTCATCGGACGGGACGCTCAACGCATTCGCGAGCTCGCGGGTGAAGTTGAGTCTGAGCTCCAGGGTCGCATCGTCAGCGATGAGGAAGTGCTGGAGGCGAAACAAGGTAAAGATAGTCAATAGTAGGATGCGTAGATCAGGCGTTATCAGGTCTTTTATTTTGTATACTACAGAAATGGATCGTACAGCCTCTCATGCTATTCAACTGAGGTTATGTATACCCGCAGTTTGAGTCCCTCCTAACAAGCACCCTGTGACTTCATATTTAATCCTTCACCTGTGACTCCCAGATGAGCTACTCTGGGAGTTTTAAGCTTTTTGTGACTACTCTGTATGCCGGCGTCTGTGGACGCGTTAATGGCAAGCGTGGACCAACACATTGAACATGGGTCGATCTTTGCATGGAAGACGTGTCACGGCGTAGGTTCTGGAGGCGTGCGGCAGTCCATCTTCGTCATGTCAATACGTCCTGCGCCTGCTCCGCGAGGCTCTTCGGAGTTTCAATGACGGATGTGGCTGCATGCTTCCCTTGCGGCGGCATAGGGCCGAGATACAGTGACTGCTCGTACCTCTGTCTGCTTGGCGACGCATTCGATCCTACAGACGATATGACCGACAAGTGAATACACCCTACTGTAGCACACGATCCGCGCTGCTCATATCACTTAGCATGGTAACATATACCCGCTCTTGTCTCCATCGAAGACACGCTTGAGGCTGCTGAACCGCCGCGGCAGAGGGATTGCCCTCGGAGATCGCATCGTCTGTAGCTCCAGGGTCTTCTCTCCTGTTTGGCGCAGACATCCCCGCGAAGCTCGATTCGCTACGCCAGACGTCAGAATGTGAGTTGAATCGTACCATCGAGCATTTCCTTGCTGTGATCCTACAGACCATGAGGCAGCTAGATCGCTAGCGTACGGAGCAATATGCCCGTTATGTCCGAGACGCTCGTGTAAGATGTGCCATAACCAGCGTGTCACTATGTAAGTGGTAAGATATGTAATGCGTGCGATGATGAACAAGAATGGAGTAGTGAATGCGGGAAACGAAACGGTAGGTTGTGTCGAAGAACTAGGGACCTGAAGCTCGCGCATGTTCAACATACTGCCGCATGAGCCGGACAACCTTCTTCAAGTTTTGGCTATACTTGCCAGACGTTGGTACGACATCCAGCGGACCGAACTCTTCTCTTACAACCCTCTCCAGCGTCGCTAGCTTTTCTCGAGCCTCGGCTACTGCCTGAGGATTGGTACTGTCGAACAGGTCCGCCTTGTTCGCGATGACCATCCTAGCGCGCGAGCTCATTCCTTGCTGATACTTCTCCAGTTCATCCTTCAATACGCGTAGTTCGTCCCAGGGTGCGTCGCCAGAGAGGTCAACCACGTAAACCAAGGCCAGCGACCGTTCCATTGAGCGCAGGAAGGAATGTCCCAGTCCAACGTTTTCTGACGCTTGTGCAATGAGACCCGGATTATCGGCGATGGTGAACCGGAAGTCTTCAAGCCCGGACTCAGGCGCCCCCTCCAAACTGTCGTTGAGCTCCTGATTTCTCGAGCGTATGTTGGCCAGTTCACCGCTCTCCATCAGCTGACGATCTCGCTCTTCTTCGACGAGGGTGTTATCGTACACCTGGTTCAGAGAACCGCCCATGAGCTCGCCGGTAACAGCGACCCGTACAACGCCCACGTAGGGATTCAGCGTCGTAAAGGCGTAGCTCGCAATCTCGCTCTTCGCCCGACCGACCGTGAGAGCACGCAACAATGTGCTCTTGCCAGCATTGGGCATGCCAACGAAGCCAATATCCGCGAGGATCTTCAGCTCGAGTTCGAGCGTCACTCGCTCGCCGTCATAGCCACGAGTGGCAAATTTTGGCGAACGGTGGTTACCACCGAGGAAGTGAGGATTGCCAAAGCCGCCAGTGCCACCGGATGCAACCAACGTGCCATAGTTCTGCGCGTGCGGTAGCCCTAGCGGTGAGTCTGCCGGTCGTTCCACAACATCTTCGACATTGAGGTCGAGTAGTAAAGGTGCAGCATCGCGCTCTCGACGAGCTCTTCGCATATCCCGCTCCATTTTCGTCAACTCCCAAATGGCGTCTTTGAATGCGGCGCGATCCATATTGCTCTCCTCGTAGTTCGGGAAGTGAATGAAGCGGCGACGGCGCCATTCAGCCTGCCGCTCTTCGGTGTCGAGACCCTCAAGGTCTGCTTCATGCGCTTCCCATTCGTCTGGTTGTCGACGCGGGTCTCCGCGTGGAAGTTCGCGCACGATGGTACCGAGCGGGACGCGTATTATAGTAGGTTCGCCTGCGCGACCGTTCTGGAAGGTGCCCAAGCCTGTTCCGCCCGCATTGCCGCGCACTCGTCGAGAGACAGAGGACAGTGTCGTTAGATGGGATGTGGGTTGGATGTACACATCGCCTCCGCGGCCGCCGTTTCCGCCGGAGGGTGGCCCGTACTGCTGGAACTTTTCGCGATGAAAGGCTACGCAGCCGTCCCCACCTCTACCTGGCAAATGAGTGGTTAGTTCTACTACAATAGTGAGCGTCAATATATCAATGACCTGCGCGGACTGTGACAATCATGTGGTCAAGAAAAGTTTGACCCTGCATTAGCCCGTCAGCGAATGTCGAACGAATGTACCATGCGTGGCTCACCCCTTGTCTCCTTTTCCATTCCGTTTTGCGTTGACGGAACCGCGCTTCTCGCTCCTCCTTCTCTTCGGGAGACAGCTCGCTTGACTTTGAGTCTTCAAGATACACAGGTAGACCAGAGTAGTGCCGTGAATGCAGGATTGTCGAGGAGGATGGGGAAGCACTAGGCCGGCAAAGTGCAGTCAGAGTAGTACACCGACGCATCATGAAGTGTCTCCGCGTGTGAAATCGAGAGGCTATGATGACGGGTTGCTAGCACTGTCGTGGAGGTACGAAGAGGGAAGTGGGTTTACCGTGCGTGCTCCTCGACGCGTCGAACGCGTCGCGTCACAGCGCGACGGCAGTCCTCGCGTCTTCTCTTCCGACCCCCATGTTGAAAGATCGTTTGACGTGATCTATACCATGCATGCTCGTTCGTTGGGCATGACTGCCTCGATAGGCTCGCAAGACAGCTCCTACGCCTCATGTTGTGCGCGTGTTGTACAGTTGTTTTGCGTTTTCGTGTGGATTACTACTTAAGCCGTTGAGGCTCCTGTAGTGGGAACGAGGCTATGGGTCTCCAGGAGCGTCACCATTCTTATGAACTCGGTGTACATAATTGTTCTTCAGCGGAGTTCGAGTCGATGTTCAGCGTTGCGATCATAGATCACTTGCAAGCACGGCTACGGTGCGATTTCTGAACCCTGACGCTGTATCCTGAATGATGCTGAATCCCGTGTCGCCCTCGGGGCGCTCAGCGCTTCGTATTTCTCATTAGGGCTCGGGTGAGTATCTCATCTCGACACCCGGCAAAGCCTTGCTTACTAGCCGATATCAAGCAGATGTTGCGTTGCGTAAAGTGGTTCGGTTTTCATTGCTTTTCATTGCTCAAGACCCATGAACATTCACCTCAGCGACCACAAGCAACATTAGGGTGCTTGGGACGATAAGCGGCTTGAGCGTTAGAGTCCTCCACGAGGACGTCCATAAGCAAGGGATTTAGATACGCGGAGTGCATCAAGGAACGTGTCGCCGTAACGGGCGCAGAGCCGAGATGTGCACCAGCGGCAACCCTGATTTAGGAGGTAGGGTTCTCATGCGGTCATACGCATGGGTTACCGCATAGAGCTCTTCGCCAATGCGCGTTGCCTATCTACCAACTTGCGACCACATCCATGACTACCAAACCGGAAGGCCTCTCAGTGTATCGGCAGTCGGAGCGATGTACGCATGATGACAATCCTGGTAATGCGCTCGGGTGGAACTGAGGTGGCACATCACAGTTGCAGCTGGGAATGGCGATGTTGAGTTGTTATCGTCGGATGGTGTCGTGTTCAAGGTCCATCGGGCCAATCTAGCCTCGCACTCCGCTGTCTTTCCAGGCCAAGAGATGGCGACAAACGGAGAGCTCGTTCCTCTGACCGAGAGCTCAGAGGTCCTTGGCATCATCCTACAATACGTTTATCCAAGTCCTCCATGCCAACTCGATGCACTGTCCTTCGGGATCCTGATACAAGTAGCTGAGGCAGCGGAAAAGTACCAGATCTTCGCAGTGATGGAGATCTGCCGGGTGCTTCTGGAGTACGTCGTTGTTGTATACGGGAGGTTGAGATGGAAGGTTGACCCGTATAGGATAAGAGACTACCAAGAGCACCCTCTTGAAGTGCTCGCGTATGCTTGCAGACATGGACACACGTTGATGTGCGACCGGGTCGCCCCTCTGACGCTCGCCGTGGAACCTCGAGAAGCACTGAGGGTGCTCGGTCCTGTTCACTTCGCTCATTGGGTACGTCTGCATCATCACAAGTCGGTCTCACTGAGACAGATAGCTGACGAACATGGCCAGATGCTATACCGCGAGCAGTGGGTTGCTATACGCCTTTCGTTACCGACGTACATGGACCACGAGCTGGAATATATCAAGAAGCACTGGGGCCCCTGTGACCAGAGGTGGGAGCAATACCAGAAGATCTGTAAGGAGGCGGCGCTTCGTGGCGACATCCTTCGCTGCCTGCGAGAGCCCGATGTCTTCCTCGCCGGTGTAGTGGCCATCGATCTTACTGACCACGGCTGCCCGGGCTGCACGGAGTACTGGGACGAGCGGAGAGCTCGTCTCCGCCGTCAAGTGACTCAAGTTCGCGCATTCAGCGCCATACTGCCAGTATAGTCATTGAGGTTCTCCGGGACCATCAGTCCGTCGTTCGCATAGTACACGTAGTCTGGATTCAATCGGCAATATGGCCATACATATGCTACACGTCTGACTACCCATGCGTATCAGATATGAACGAATTCCGACCAATGAGCACGCAAAGATGAGCAAGGAACACGAAGACCCGACAGCCCAAGAAAACCCCAATACGTGACTGGATGCGGTTTAGAGAACGAAGGCGGAGAGGGCACCGGCGGCGACGAAGGCACCAGCCGTGGGGAGGTAGAAGCGCGAAGAAGCGCCGCTTGCGGTGGTGGAGTTGGCGGCGACAGCGGCCTGAGCAGTGGCGGTGGCCTTTACGCTAGATGCGGCCGAAGATGACTTGGCGACAACGGCAGCAACGGAAGATGCACCAGCCGTGGCACTAGCGGCAGTAGAGCCGCTCGCGGACGAGGCGCCCTGAACCTGCGCCTCAACGGTCGAGTTGAAGGTGCCAGTCGAACCAGAGACGCTGAAGACGATGTCAAAGCGATGAATAGATGGGAGTGAGAGCATTTACGCACGCGAACATGGCTGAGAAGGCCTGTGCGGGGTAAGCTGTGTTGGTAGAATCCTTGAGGGTCTCGGACGAGAAGCGCATGAAGCTATGGGAACCATCAAGACGGTGATATAGAATAGTCGTGAGTTGTACGCACTAGACAGCCTGGTTGTTAGGACCGATGTCGCCTGCAGAGACAGTGAGTGCTGAGCAGAGAAGGGTCAGATAGATGGGACCGACTGTTGATCTTGAAGGTGATTGAGTTGTTGACGGACACGTCCAGAGTGCCCTGCAGAGTGTGAGTGATGCTCGCCACAGATGATCAGATCCTACATACAACTTGCTGCAGGAGCGTCTGCTCGATCGAGTTACCAGCGTAGACACCTGAATGATGGTTGCCCGATGAGCACGGAGCCAGTATAGGGAAGAACGACACCTACCGAGAGAGCTGACGCCCATCTCAGCGAGGCTGGGAGACGAGCCGTCGTCCTGCCACTGGACGGTCACCTGTGGTTGTATGTGAGTTCTAGTTTCCCTTCAGCGAGCTTCAAATGACGCACGTCCGTGCCGACAGCCCAGGTGGTGCTGGCGACGGGAGCGACGACCTGGATACTAGTCAGAATGATCAACAGATTTCCCGTAGCCCGCGAAACGCACGTAGAGCTTGGCAAGGGCGGACTGGGCCGCGACGGCGAGGATAAGAGCGGTAGCCTTGGAGAACATTCTGCAAAGAGCGGAGGGGGTAAGAGAGTGTGGAGTTCGCGTAGAGCGAGAAAGCGTTGAGAGCTTGAGAGCTAGTAGCACAGGGCGAGGGAGAAAGACGAATCTGACCCATGAGGGATCTTTATACTGTGCCTTGACCAGGGGCACACGCGCCTAACGTACTTCCCGAACTAGGCCCGCCCGAGCGGCCAAGCAAGAAACGAAGTCTGAAATATCTGTGTACACGCAGGAAACTTCCTTCCATTTCTCGGCTGTCCGAACACGGAGGGGATGTCAGGATTTCATCGTATACTTATCACTGCCAGGAGTGGTCTGGAGTGGCGGTTCTCGGGAAAGCGCTCAGTCGCCGGCTCTAAACTCGGGCGTTGCCGCTTCGGATCATTCGGTTGAAATTGCCGGTTGAACAAACTCGACATCATGCATCGGCATCACTTCGCAACGAGGCTCGCTTGTGCTGCGCTTACTGCTCCACCGAGCTTTGAACGTCTTCTTCCCTGTCGCCACCACGAAGCTTCCCATAGACTCAATAGTCTTCACCTGTGCTAGCTCTCTGCTTAGCCAGTCAACATTACGCTTGGTCGTGAATTCCACTCTTTTGCATTCGCTCTGTATAGACTCTCGCTGTCCGACATGTTTCATTTCGCTCTGCTATTTTTGCTGTCTTCGATCGTCCAATTCGCCTCCGCCGAACTATATGTAAGGTTTCTCTTCGGCCGATGAGCGTCGCCGGTGTCTGACCTCTTGCTTCAGGTAGCTTCTCCCGACTCATCCACAACTTGTTCAGCGGGGAAAGCATGCACGGTCACCTGGCTAGACAATGGCGTCGCACCAACATTAGAAACTATCGGGGTATGCACCGTGGGCTTGTACCATGGCACTCAGGTGAATGATTTCGATGCAAGAATACTACATGAGGCTCACGTCATACTCGGTCGCCCAGCAATTGGTCCAGATGATTGACGCTGTCAACGTCGCAACATCACACTCGTTGTCCTTCACTGTATGTCCCATCATGTCGTGCGACAGTAGCGAGGTCTAACGTATGAACCAGCCCCAAGCCAACGCCGGACCCAATTCCGATTCATAGTGAGTGTGGTTACCGTACGCCATATCTTCGCTTTGACTGATCGTCGCCAGTTACATCGCCTTGAAGTCCAAGACCCAAACCGGCAACTCGACTTCAGACTACGTGGGTTTCTCAGCGAATTTCAGGTACGCTGCAGATGGTTGCTATACGGGTACGTTCTGACGAATATCCGACGCGTAGGTTAACCGGCATGACCGGCTCCTTCGACTCGCCTGTACCATCATTAACGTCGTCGATCGCCGTCCCATCGTCCTTGACGGATAGTAACGCTATCTCAACCAGCACCCTACCTGGCACTGTCACCATCTCTGTGTCGAGTGCCACAACAACACCAACCCAGACTTCGCCGTCGTCTCGCATGACGACATCATCCGCACGCTCATCCTCGGCCGCGTCGAGCGCAAGTGCCGCCGGTGCATCATCGAGTGCCAGCGCGTCGGCTGCTGGAGCAGCATCATCAGCTCTAGTTTCTAGACCTACCCTTGGTCTGGTATCAGCATTCTTCCTCTCCACCCTGGCTTTCGTTGCGTATGTCTGATGCATCATATACCATACGTCAGCGTGTGTACGATATATATCCGCGAAGTCTGGATCTGTATTATTACCCTTCGGACACCTTACTCAACCTCTGTGATACCTACATCCCACCAGTCGCGGCATGAACACACTCCTTTTAGCCCATCCTCCCATGCCCAGCAACTTATCACTCGCCCAACCCATCCGTCATGGACTTTTGTATATTACAACGCTAATCTTCTAACTGCAATCCATGCATCACATGCTCTCGATATAGTGTGCTTTAGTAGAACGCTCGGTCTCGAGTTTGAGTTGCCGGTGAGGTCGGTGAGGGTGGTAGCTTTAGGCAAGCTTTAGGGGCGGTCCCAGGATTCGCTCACGCGCTCACGACGCGTCGGACGCGTCGCGACTCGCGCACGCGCTTGTTCGATCTCGTCCACAACCACCATGTCGCACCTCAACCTAGACGACTTGAATCAGGTTCGTTCTCGATATCGAAAGACGCGTGATTGCCGCTGAGCAGCATGCATAGACGGTGATCTGTATTCCATACGAAGAAGACGGCACGTTCGACCAGCACCACCTAGAATTCGTAAGCTCACAGCTCCGCAGACGATAGCTCCGACGAATACGATGTTGAGGAGACATCGTTCAAAGCACGAGACATTCCGGATGGGCCCGCTGTACGGTTCGAAGCTTATGTCGCCGCGTGGGGGGAATGCTTTCAGCGCATACAGGTCTGTCTACTAGCCTGCGCCCTGCCCTTACATCTATTGAACGCGCAATAGGACGTCATGCGCGATATAAATGCCCCTTTGGCGCAGAAGCTCGTTGGCGACATACAGACAGCCTACAATGCACCACTACCAGGCCTTCCTTATCCCGAGATCCCGACATTTGCGGTCTGTGGTCCGTGAGATGCGTGCTGCTATATTATTGATGCGTCCTCAACGCATGCTCCGTAGCTTCCGGAGAATCTTTCATCTCAGATATTGCAACGCGACTTGAAGACTCAGAAGATGCACCAAATGGTGCTGGGATTCATAAGAGTGTCGCAGCTCGCTCTTCCCGCGTCATACACCTTCGCCCATCGGAATGCACGAACATCACGAATACCATGAAGACCCTCATTTCTGCGTTCATATCTGAACCTCCTGGAGAAGTTGACGGTGCGCATAAACTCGTGTCATGACTGTGCATCGCTGATTCCACTGCAGTCAAAAGGCGGCCTACTACTTCATTGGCGGCGTTCGACATAGGGCTCTTGATAACCTGGTACAAGGCGCTGACAGAACATCTCGGAGAAGGTAGACACACTCTCCATTGTATATGATGCATCACCGACTTCGTGGACAGATGATCAATCACAGCTTGTAGTCTTTATGCATGACTTCGAGCAATTCGAGCCCTCCGTCGTCTCTGATCTATTCCATATATGCAGGTATGATGATTTCGAAGAGCTTTGAGGCTTGGCTGAAAGTAATACAGCACTCTTATCCCGGACTTGCCGCTCATCTTCGTCCTTGCTTTGGCTTCCCCTCCGGCTCCGTCGTTCATCCACGCGACATATCGACGAGCCACCCTCTCTTTGCTGCAGTTGCAAACGACCTCCCTACCCAGCGGCACTAATTTGCTCGAGCGGGTTTTACTTGATGTATGTCCAAATTCACTCTTGCCTGGGTCCGATACTCATGGCCATACAGACCTTCTTCGACCTCGAATACGAGCCCCCCGTCATGCTAGGTTATCGTGTGCTGGAGTCGACAGTCGAGCTCTTCACACGCCACTCGCCTTCTCTTGAAGGGATATGTGCAGGGCTTCAGGTGTGACACATCCGTGCTTGAGGTCTGTGGGTGGGCACTGACCAACTGGGGACAGGTCGCCCATCTCAAGCACTTTGATGACCCTCTCACCCTCTTCGATGACCCGAACCCTAAACGATTGGACAAACTGTTGGCGTCTGCCGAAGCCCTACCGCTCCTCGACTCCGTCGTCTCTCGACTAGCAAAGCATACTTCCTTACAGAATCCGATCTCCAGGACCAAGGACCTCTTTCAGGCCGTCGTGAATGCACGATCATCCTTGTTCGCATGTCTCCGCAAACTTCGACTGGGGCTGCGATCCTTTTTGGTCGTCCGTGATTTCCTCGTCTCCAAGAATATCGTCAATCCGGCCTCCAAGGACGAGCTCACCACCACTTTTGAGGCGCTGAGTTGGGGTTTGCGCGGTTATCTTTCGGAATGGATCCATCCGTTCGCACAGCGAGTCTCGTGAGTCTAGCACATCTCGCAAAGCCACGTACATGTCCCTGACCAGAAGTGCATAGCGCCCTATCCGGAGAGGTCAAAGAATCGTTGCTACTCGAGCTAGCAACCTGGTTGGACGGTGTGCCCGAATCGTTCAACGAGGAGATTGCAGGACTCCCCGAGCTCCTTCTCAGGTCAGATGATGAGGTGATGGCCGAGCTCGGAGACTGGCTGGCCAACTTTTGGGAAGAAGCCGTTCAGGATCTCGAACAAGAACCTCTTTGGGATGTATGGTTCATGGGATCAACACCGTTTCCCACGGAGGTACGTGTGAAGTTCGGGTTGCATGATTCGTCGTGTGCTCAACAGTGTTTCAGGCGGTCAACCCCGCACCTCGCGCCGCAGTGCTTTCCGGCCTCCTCGACCCATACGCCTTCGCTGAGACCGGTGATGTCTACGGTCGTCCCCGCCGCGGACTATGGGAGATGCCGGATACTTCGATCCTATTCCGCCGTTATCTCGAGGCAGGGCGTATGGTCAATGTATACGACTGGTATGAGGCTTTCGCCATGGCATTGGAGACGCAGCGTCGTCGACTCAGTGCCCTGAAGGCCGAAGCTGACGCAGAGAAGGCGGCACAGAAGGGAAAGGCCAAGGCGAATGGCAGAGGGAAGGCCAAGGCACCTGTGCCGGAGGTGGAAGAGGAGGAGGATAAAGACGCAGAGGAGAAGTGGAAGATGCACGTACAGGCGCGCTTCATTCGTGCACTGCATGAGCTTGACTATCTAGGCTTCGTTAAGCACACGGGTAGGAAACCGGACCACATCGTCCGTACCGTGTATGACGGCGCAGATTAGCTGCAGCTTCTTCCGCCCTATCGCATCACCTTTCATGATGCACCGTTCCATTGACGTTTCATCCGCTCGAGGTGCGTTCTCGTGCGCTGCGAGCTGTGCGCCTAGTCTCCCATCATCCGTACCTGCCGCGGTGGCAGCCACAAGTAGTCACTCTCGAGGACCAGCATTGTGAGGATGCGCAGGCATGCGCTACAAGTACTCCCTGTGTTCGTATCTGCCGGTGTCAAAACGTGCACGACGAGGTGCAGCGAGTCTACATGACGCAGCTTCTGGCCCACTACTGCGGCCTTCAACGCAGTCTCTGAGCGTTACCGCACAGTGTGCACCTCTACACGGTGCCTGCACCAGCGGTACATGAGGCGCTCAATGCCATCTCAGTACACCGCGTCAGGTGCATGAGCGGGTATAAAACAATTGCCATGTCTGTCATGGCTAATCCATCGAGCAAGTCTCCTCTTAGTGAAGAGCCAGCGATAACCAACACCATGCAAAACATACTTCAAGCAAACTTGGTTCGTGACTCGCCTCTTGGTCTCTCCGCGACGTTATTGACCTTGGTGTACAGAACCCGGCCAGTCATATTCTTCAAGGCCATATCTGTGCCACGTTTGGCTCGGAAGAGGCTCGTCTGTACTGGCAGCGCGTATTAGGCCTCGACACTGCGAACCTGTACCCGGCAACGAACGGGAATGGTGAACGCAGGATCATGCTACCGAGCTCACCTCAGAGTCCGGCACCTCCCCATGCTCTGCCTGGCATCCCAGGCTGTTGGGTGGTGGACTACATGCCCCTATTCCACCTTGGCCCCATTGTGAGGCAGCAGCCATACGTGCCCACTGGGACACACGACCAAGTTGCGCCGCATTACCAAGGGCTTCGCGCCCCGATCTGGTTTATCAAGAACAATGGGACGCTCGGTATATCGCTAGTGGATGCCATAGGCGGCAGAGCCGATACCCTTCTTTGGGAAAGCCAGAGCAAAGTGCAGGGGACTAGAGCAGTGAACACCCACTTCACCATAAGGGTAACGTCCCACGCCGATGCAGCATACTGACTTCGACGACTCATCATGACACTAGTGGCCCTATTACGGCGAGTTCTCAAAGTTGGTTAACTTGTACGATAGCCGGCGGGAGTTTCATGTCAAGTACGGGCAGCTTGCTAGGAAAGTGGCTAATTTTATGGGGAGCTTCCTGGAGGTAAGCCTTTCTCTCCTATCCTCAACATTCCGCTAAGCGTCGTGGACTGCTCAGGAAGCTGCACAGCAGCCGGGCAATCACGCTTGGGTCGTACAGAATACCGACCACTTCATGGCGAGGATCTTGATAGTTGGCTTGGTTCAAGTTACCGCTGGCCACTATCAGCCGATCATACAGCTATGCCACGGTGATGCCAGGCTTTGGTAGATCACTTGCAGTCTTGGGCCTTCTGGCTGATCGGTGAATGTTATAGAGAGCTTCGTTTATGGCCCAGAATGAGTAGACCAGTCTGGAATCGTATCATGTCCGTACAATATGTGTCTATAGAGTTAGAGTATCTAAGAAGATGTGTTCGGTATTTGGTACAACAAGATTCCGAAGAGAGGAAAATGCGAGAGAGTTACAGCAATTGGTCAGTCCGATGTCTATGTGGGTTTTTGAAACGGAGGAAGTCTAGGTTGAAAGAGTGGACTTTGCATCTCGGATGCAGGTATCAGAGAACGCATCGATGATGGTGCTCCATCGTTCGACATCCCTACGCTGAATATCAGGGATCTCGAGGACGCGAACCCATGCGCGAAAACGCGGCACGATGGGTTTCGTCATGCAACCACCGCCTTGCATGAGAGAGAGGACGTCGACGTCGAAGAGGCGCGCGTATAGTTTATTGATGTCCTTTCCCCAGGATCCCTGCGTGCAGAATGATTGATTGTGGTTTGTCTCTAGCAAGGTAATCAGACGGACGTACCCTCATAGAGGACAGTCGCGCGAAATCCCGCATATAGTCCTCGCCTTCTTGTAGAGAGCGCATGCGGGAAGAGTCGCGCTTGAGATTATCCCCCAGGGAATATCCATGCTCGCCCCATGCCTGTAACACCCTCATTCCAGCAGGTGATACGAGCAACGTGAAAGAATGAGCGAAGCTCTCATAGTCGTCACCACCGCGGACCAGCATCTCGACATCCACCAAGTTGACGCCTATGGCAGTCGTCTCCCCAAGAACCTCGGCACGCTTACGAGCGCGCATATAAGCAGATAGAGCATCCGCACTCGGTGTACGTGACACGTCCGTGGCCGTGGGCAGTCCGCCAAGTGCTCGAGAGAGCCATCTCAAAGACTGCTCCAAACGCATGTCTGGGGAGACAAGCAGAAGCAGAAGCGTGGTCGCCAGTTTACATGACCTTGCGGGATATACAGAGGCTAGATCCCGGTAGTCTTTTGAAGTAAATGAGTGTAAGGGTGGCAGGGTCTGCAGTGAGCGGCCGTTTGCGGTGTAGACCGACTTGAGTGTCATGTCAAGGATCGCTGCGCGGTGGGCGAATGCCTCGTCTCCTCCTGCACAGAGCTTGTGGAGGACATCGTGAACCGTATCGATAACATCCGAGCTGGGACACGTGGCGATGGTGGTCACCGGAGAAGACGGAGAGGTTGGAGAGACCTTGCGCAAGGCGCGCACGCGCTTCGACTGTGGGCGCGTGAAGATTGTGCCATCGTTCAGAAGAGTGTACGCACGCACGTCTACGGGAGGATGCCAGTCGGGATGATCATCCCTCAGTGCTTGTACGAGTTTCGCGACACCGGCACCGGGTGCGCGTATCTGAACATGAGCGAGCGCGACAAGCACGTCTGCATCCGAAGGCATGCTGTGGCAATTTATTCAGCCGGGCTACTCTTGATAGACGTACTCGCCATACGCACAGGAAACGATGGTGGTAGGAAGCCAACTCCCTTGGCATCCATAGCCGTAGCTGGTGCTCAAGTCGTATGCGTTCGAGGTGGTGTGGTTGCCATCTTGAGACCAACCATGTGGCGTGGTACAAGTGACGTCTTGCAGATCCGCTAGTCTTATCACCGACGGGACCGCGACAGACCGCGACGGCTTTGATGCGCATGAGCGCTTGAGCGCTTGTGAAATCCTCGTCAGTGGAGAACGTATATATTCTATGATCAATCAATCTTGACATTGTGGCTCTACAGTGCCAAGCGCTCCCAGACTTCTCTCTTGTCTACGCTAATGTTGCCAGTTCCTCCAACACCTGTTCATAGGTTTGCACTATTTCGTCGATCGCCTGGTCATCGAACATCGCCTTTCGATAGTGAAAGTCGCCGTGCATGCTACCATCCGCGTGCCTGTTGAAAAACACTTGTAGATCGAAGCGCATCAGGCGCATATCGATGTCAATGAGGCGCAGTTCGAGCCCGTCCTCCCCCTCGCTCGAGACACGAATCGGTGCATCGTCGAATTGGTGATACCCCAGAGCGAGGCGAAGTAGCGGGTCCGCACGCAGATCGCGTCCAGTGCGAGCGGCAGACTCCGCGGCATACATGGGGAATGGCGCCTCTTCATTCGCAAGCGCATCCCAAGCCATACCGCGAACGCGTCGGAGAACGTCGAACACACCGTCGTCTTCGTTGATTTTGATAGGGTAGAGATGGATATTGACGAAGTATCCCACAGAATCCGCGAATGCCGAAAGTGTCCGGTTAGCCGCTGTCGCACCGAAAGTTGGGGTCATAGTGGCGCCGCGCGTTCTCCCGCCCGACAAACGATCGTGCGCGAGTCGCAGTGCGGCTACGACGACGACGAACATGCTACAATGCTCGACACGACAAACGTGTTCGAGCCTACTGACAAGATCGGGTGTGCATGCGAGCACCCGTAATGCACCTTCACGCGATGGTTCGTGGTCCTTTGTGCGCGGATGGGTGGCGGCAAACTCGAGGGCGGTTGTAGACTCGATCAGGGATGTCCAGTACTTCAGCTTGGGTTCGATGACACGTGCAAAGGGCTCGCTGCGTTGCCAGCGCGCAAACGAGCCATACTGCAGGGGCAGAGGAACTAACGCCTGTGGGCGAGGATCCTTGTAGAAGGCGCCGATCTCATGGAAGTGAGTGGCGCGAGAGTAGCCGTCGGTGATGATATGGTTCATAGACAGGAGTAGGACGTGGACTTGCTCGGAAAGTCGGAAGAGGACCAGTCGGCAACCAGTCTCGCCATCTGGCAGAGCGAATAGTCTGTTGCCGTGGAATCGAAGCAGATCCCCGAGTGCGCCCTCACTATGGACGGACCAATCAAACGCGTCAGCCCCAAGAGCTCTTGCCGCGACGTCTGTGGGAACGTCGATGACCTCCAACTCTGGACACCACTCTGGCAAAACCCGCATCGCAGGGCCATGGAAACCAGCGACACCCGCGTCGGGCACAAAGACAGATCTCAAAATCTCGTGGCGATCGAAAACCTGCTTCATGGCTAATCGCAGTCTGTGTTGGTCGAGAGGACCATCAAAGCGGAACCAGTGCGGACAGTGTGCTGTGGGGTCGTTATCCGTCAAGACCATTTGCCAGACGCGTAGTTGGCCGATGGAGAGGGGGTGCATAGACTGGCCTTCGCCCAGGTCGACTCCATATGGCCAGGCGTCGTTCTCGGTGGAATGTGTAGAGGCGCCCATAGCATCAACGAAGTTCGCCAACTGCCGTGGAGTGGGGTTCTCGAAAATATCGCGAATGGTGAGCGAGACCGTAATAGGCGGCCTACGCTCGCTAGCCAACGCCGTCTCAACGCGCCATTTGAGCTTCATCGCGAGCAGTGAATGTCCCCCTATGTCGAAGAAGTTTGAATCGGGGCCAATAGCGACGGACGTGGCGGAATTGTGGCAGAGAACGTCTTCGAAGATCGCACATAAAGCGCTGATAGTGTCCCCGGACAAAATACCCCCTAGTTTCAGCTCTGCCGGTTGGGTCGTTCCCCGCTCCGCATTCGTGAGCTGCTTTGCCTGCTCGGAGAGCGATTTGGCATCGATGGCATGTAGCATACGACGGTCGCACTTGCCACTATTCGTAAGCGGTAGCGCGGACAAGATCGTGAATCGTTGCGGGATCATGTGCGCAGGGATCGACTTCTTGAGAGACGTCTTCACCATCGCTTCGGACAGAGCGGCACTTCCAAGCGTTTTGTCGGGTACGATGTATGCGCTCAAATGAGGTTCGCCAACCTCTGGCTTCACGTGGAGAACCGCTGCGTCGGCGACCAGACCCGTCCGTACAATTGCAGCCTCCACTTCCGCGAGCTCGAGACGCTGTCCGCGAATCTTGACCTGCCCTGACGTAACACGGCCCTCAAACTGCATTTGACCGTCTGGTAGCCATTTAACCAGGTCGCCCTACGTATACGTCAGCTCAGATACGTGCGTTCATCAAACGTATACTCACCGTCCGATAGAAGCGCTGTCTGCGCACTGCAGTGCTGCCATCGCCTGCGTTCCTTTCGAAAAGTTCCACTTCATGCTCGATAAACGCAGTAGCCGTCTCCTTTGGCCGGGCCAAATATTCGAGCGCTACTCCGACACCTCCGATCCAAAGCTCCCCGACGACTCCAGGAGGCACGAGTCGTCCTTGCCTGTCCACGACGCAGCACAAAGTGTGATCAAGAGGCTTGCCTATGGGAACAAGGCCGCGCTTGCCCTGGGCGCCTTTCTGCGTGGGTAACAACGATGGCACGCGGTATGCAGTTGTATAGCAGCACGTTTCCGTCGGCCCGTACATGTTCCACAGGGCAAGCCCAGGGTTTACACGGAAGATCTCGCGATAGACGTCATAATCTATCGATTCGCCACCAACAAGGAGAGTGTGCATGCGCGCGAAGGTCTCGGGCGTGGTGCGCAGTAGCGTGCGGAAGAGCGACGTTGTGATGAACGACGTCGTCACACCCGATGTAGTGAACGCCTCAGCGAGTTGCTCCGGGTCGAGCACCGCATAGCGGTCGAGCGATACCAACGTTGCGCCGGTGAGGAAGGTGCAGAATACGTCGAACACGGAGCCATCCCAGGCAAGGTTATTGAGCTGTGCCACTCGATGGGTAGGGCCGACGGGGAAATTATGCGGTGCGCCGCGAGAGACCGGATCCGCGAGGGCGAGTACCGATGCATGCGCAACGCAGACACCTTTGGGTAGACCAGTGCTACCGGAGGTGTACATAACATACGCCGGCGATGTGGGCGTTGCTGGGCAGACGTGGTAGTCAGCTGACGTAAGCGTAGCGCCGGTGAGTTCTCGCGCGGCCCGGTCGACGAGGAAATCGGAGACGTCCAGCTTCGCGACAGAAGGCGGAAGGTGCACTTGCGGCGCATCTGCGGTTGTCACAAGTACGCAACTCCCAGAGTCAGCGATGAGAGTCCGCAAGCGGTCATCCGGTAGCCGTATATCCAAGGGGACGTATGCGGCGCCCGTTTTGAGAATGGCGAGGATAGTGATTAGGGCAAGGGGTGAGGGCGGGATGCAGAATGCAACGAATACAGGAGCCGTGATACTGGCAGATTGTGGGATGGATCGGCGGATGACCTGTGCCATGGAGGAGGATAGGATATGTAGTTGTTTGTAGGTGTACTCGCTCTCTAGAAGTGACGAGGTGGTGACTATGGCCAGTCGCTCGGCATGCCTAGACACCGCATCGCTGAAGGCGCCCGGGATAGTCGTGTGCGGAAACGATGTTGGACCTTTCTGAAGAGAGACCACAGATGGAACGTTGGATGCAGATAGTTGCCGTAACGAGTTCGGGAAGTGCACATCTGCAATAGGCAGAGTTGGCTCTTTATGAACGGCATCGAAAGCAGCCCCGACGTTAACAGCGAGAAGCTGTATGTAGCCTGGAGTGAACTTTTGCGTGTTATATGTGATATCACATCTGACAGCTTCTTCGTCGCGCTCCAAAGCCCAAAGCAGGTCAACTCCTCCGAGCGATAACCGTGTGGTTGGTGTAAGAGTGGAGATCGCAGTCTGTATGGCTTTCAGCTGTCCCGAATAGGCTTCGTTTGTTGCCCTTAACTGTTGAGAGAGTTGCGCGAGTGTCGTGTCGTTGTTGACGTGAGCTTGAGCAAGGCGTAATGAACCTTCGGAAGTCGCGATGACTGTGCAAATATCAGAGACGAGTAAAGTCTATCAACGTTGAAGGAACTTACCGACGCCTGCGTCTTCGATGTTTGTAGCTCGGAAGTGGAGAGCGCGCACGGCAGTAACAAATGCTGTGACTGCATCTGGAACCTGATCCTCGCAAAGGACAATAGAGTGCGTCTTGGTGGTTGATGCAGAATCGGATTCCTCCACTGGGTCAACGTCCGGGGCAAACGCCACGAGTGCGACTTGCTCGTCGCCTGCGGGCACGTCCGAGTCGATGGACATGGGTCAAACCGCAGAGGTTTTTGCGTGTGATAGCGCTCATCGTGTGCATGCTCTCTAAGTACTCCTATCGAGGGCCGCAGATAATGATGAGCAGGAGCAAGACGAGTGCGGCATCAGGACTGCGTTCCGCGGCATCTTCTGACGGTTCCTTCCGGTGAATAAAAAGCGGCGTGTGTTGGGCGGCGTGGAAGACTTTGAATCAAACCTTCACTAGCTTCACTACGAAAAGTTGCTACACTTCTGTGTGGGCCCTTGGTGGACCCAATTAGTGCGATCAATTCCGATGTAACGTTTCGCTTTGCGCAGACACGGAGCCCACCTGCACCACGCCGTCGCCTTCCACAGGACCGTTCTTCCTGATAGCGGGCTCGTATATGAGCGCATCTCGGCGATGGCATTGTCGCGTAGGGCTCAGCTGTCTTTGCGTCTTTGGTGGACGTAGCTCGTAGCCATGATCTCTGGCGCTGACTCTCCGATTGCTCCTGTCGTCGAGTCCATTGACGACGACACAAAGCTCAGTATCACTGAGGACGACGAGCTCGATCATGTTACCGGAGATGGTAGAGCACCTACTACTTTGGAACTTGCTACGCTACGACGCGTATCGGCTCCTGTTCCTTGGCCAGCCTACCTCGTCTGTTTTGCTGAACTTGGTCTGTCTGTCTTTGGCGTTTGCATACTGGTATTTGCACAGTGCTGACTCGAGATTGTAGCTGAACGGGCGAGCTACTTCGGATGCACAGCAGTCTTTACGGTAAGCCCGAAGATAACATTCATTCAGCAGGCGCCTAACTCTTCTGATTGAAGAATTTCATCCAACGCCCAGTCAGTCCTAGGTGATTTGCATCCCCTGGGTGAGCGCTGATCTGGGGTTACTCTCATTCAGCTGCCTATAGGAGGCAACGGTGCAGGTGCACCTCCTGCAGGGACACAAGAAACGGGTTCGTGCTTCCTGCGTGGCATCTGACTTGCTGTTGACGATGTTGAGATAGCGGGAGCGCTGGGTCTCGGGCTTCCTGCCGCGAGCGGTATCAGCTTGACCTTCTCGTTCCTTGCGCTTGCGCTACCCATATTCGCCGGCGTCCTTGCGGATACCCGCTTGGGTATGTTCAAGATGATCTTTATAGCGTCTTTGATCGGGATTGTCGGTAAGCTGCAGTTCCGTCGTCCACACTTATACCAGTCGATACTCATGATTTGCGTGATCATGCGTCAATTTGCATAGGCCATGTTGTGCTCGTAGTCGCTGCTGTGCCTACCGTTCTCAGAACCGGGCATGCAATCATCCCTTTCGCAATCGCACTGTTCATCCTCGCAATCGCATCTGCAGCCATCAAGGCCTGCGTGACCCCGATTATCACCCATCAATGTCCTATAGACGCTCCACGTGTGCAGATTTTTCGACCTGCCAAGGGATGGCGCCGCTGGTTATCGTTCGGGCCGAAGGGTGTCGATGGCGAGAAGGTCATACACGGCCAGACGGTCCTTCAGGTGATTCCTCGAGGGAGGGGTACAACAGATTTCTGTGATGCCTCCGAGGATTTTCGGAAAGGGCGGTCAAAGATCCGAGCAGACGAACTTCGAGGCCATCCGCGAACCCCACGGTCAGAGTATCCGCGAACGCGTCGGAGTGACGTCACGGACACAGCGGAGCCGCGTTGACCCAGCGCGTATCGCCCTGAACGAAAGGTACAAGGTTCCGCCTGGTCAAGTACTTGGGAGGCGCGCTCAGCGGCGCGTTGAACATAGGCGCGGGCGCTTCGCGCCCGCGCTAAGACGCCGAGGGCCGAGCGAAGCGAGGCCCCGGCGTCAAAGATGAATATCGTCGCGGCGCGGCGCGAAGCGCCGCGACGGGACGGGGCCACGAATATGATCATCGCTTAAGCACATACGCTACTGTATAACTCTACGATTTGAGTACAGGCCTATCCCTTAGATTCCGACAAAAGTTATCGATTCAGAACCCGTCGTGTATCCCGCGCCAGCCCGGTTGTCGAGATGGTGGCCAACCCCGCGCCGAGATCTGCTGGCCTGAGGAGCCTTGTACGAATGGAGGAGGATGCATCTGTGGCCAGTATCCGGTGTATTGATGAAGGTCCTGTCCGTTCTGTCTGTGGCCCGGCCGTATGTGAGCATGTTGAACACCCGGCGGTTCTTGGACGAGGCTTGGGTACCCTTGAGCGTGATTCGGCGGCGCAGCCTGGGGCAGCAGACCCGGGTGCCACTGCATTTGCGATTCCAAAGGTATAGTAGTACCATACCCCAAGCCTGGCTGAGTTTGCGCGTAAGGCATCTGTGCTTGAGAGAACGGGAAAAGCTGTGGCGGCTGTGGCGGCGGCATGTCCGGCGGGGGAGGCAGTTGAGTTGCCAGATCCGTCTCCCGTGTTGTATCTCCAGTTTCAGTCGATTCCGTAGCAGGTTGTGCAGCTGCAGGGGCAGATGCGGCGGCTTTGGCGGCTTTGGCGGCGGCCTTGCGCTTGCGCTGAGCCACGAACTCGCGCTCGATGGCGGGCGTTGTGGCGGCGACTCGGTCAAGTGAAGGGCCATCAACTCGAAGTTCAGCGACACGGTATGCATTGCGCATCTGTGCCGCATTCAAAATGAGGTCGTCGGTATGAAAATGGCGAATAGCGGCTTTGAACGTGCCAGCCGCCTCTCGCTCGTGATGCTCCTCACGAGTGTTGGAGAGATCACAACGATTATCAGCACAGTTGTGCTGAACGTTGAGAGTACATACTATGGCCTACGTCGACGAGTCAGTACACGAGATGGTATATTGAAAGGGACACGAGTAGTACGCACCGATGGACTGACCAGGTCAAACCGTTGGCTCGGAGTGACTCGCCGCATCTTATAGTAAGAATGCAGTGCATTCGAGAGGTCTGCTTCTTGTACCAGAACGAAATTGGCTTGTTTAACGCGCTCTGCGTGGCTATCAGGGATCTGCACGATCTCCTGTACACGAGCGACCCGCATGCGTGACGAATTACGGCTTGCGCCCAACGCCACCCAGTCACCTGTGCGGCAGAGCTCTTTTTTGGTCCCGTCTACGAAGCGCAAGGCTTCCCGAGAGATGACGACGGGAGCCGCGGAGTCGAATCCGCAGCCTCTTACACTGGCTTCACCACATGCCTCAAAGGATCGGGTTTGCGAGAGAGGTTTGCGAGCGGCCTGACCCTCACAGACAGCTGCATGCACCAGTTAGTGACAGCGCGCGATAGAAGTTGGGCTTGCTCACGCGCCGAGTCCAATCCCGAGTGTACAGCCTGCCCGGTTTCGATTCCGTGGCCTAGGAACTTCGTCGAGAACGCGTGAGCTTGCAGAAGAGCCCGTGGTTGCTTGCCAACCGTGGTCCACCGCAAGTCTCCCAGCGTATCGGAGTTCACCTTGAGCTGCCAGGGCGACAGTCCGTCCAGCATTTCTACCCGTTCAGACGATGCGCGCACTTTATGTGCAGACTCGCACGCCGCAAGGGAAGGCACGATGAAGTAACCGCCGCTAGCGAGATGGCGGACACGATTGCTCGATGCGAGAGAGCGTGCGATATCCCGCGATGGGGCTTGTCGATTGCTGTGCACACTGTGCGAGCGGATCACGGCGTTGAAAGACTCGAAGCCTTCGGTAGCGAATAGCATGGCTGGCCCGAAGCGTCGTACATGCGCAGGAAGGTGGGTCAGGATGTGGAACTTGGGCTTATTGAACCACCGAGGGCTTGACTTGCAGGCGCACGTCAGAAAGTACTCGATTGCGGACTCCAGATTAGCCTATGACTGCGTTAGAACCAACTTGAAAGCTGGGACTGTGGGTCGTACCGTATACGTATCGATGTTTTTGATCTCTGGTTGCCATACAAGAGACACGAGCAACGACAAGGAGATCCATGCGTCTAAGATGTCCTTCCCGAGACTCTCGAAGCCGTAGAGAACAAACGGTGCTGCTTGCACTAGCCCACGAAAGTCGCGACCGACAAGAGAGCCACTCAAGTTAACCACAGTCGGACCGGGAAGCGGGGGAAGACCCAGACCGCGCGTGTCGAAAGAGGATAGACGGTCAGCCACAATGGCCTTCTCCGAGTCCTTGAGCCTGGCCATCGCGTCACGCCAGTAATACTTGACAAAGCCGAGTAGGATGACGTGCAAGATTTCGACTGGTGTATCCTGGTGCGGGTCGAGCTCTACAACATGTGGTGATCAGGAAGAGCATTCCCTGTGGCTTTGGATTCAGACATACCATCGATCTTCCAGATGGGGCTGCTCATGTCCTCTGGTCGTGGTAGCCGAGAAAGAAGATCTGCGACGCGAGCCTCCTTTTCCGCCTGAGACTTTCCGCGTGCACCCGCGGCAGCCTGGATCTGTTCAAGGTAGACATCTTGATGAGGGTCGCGAAGACCTGTCTTGAGACGTTGTAGTTTGAGTGCATCCTTACGCCAGGGGGTCTTCGCAAGCTGAAACTGATAGTCGAACTGATGCATACTCTCGCTTCGCGAGCGCGCACGTTCCCCTGGCTGTACAAGGGGAATGTGGTGCCCAATCAGCACCATATACATCAGAAAGTAGCTGAAGTCAAACCTTCATGAACTGTGAGAGGCGATCCTTCATCTGCTCGAGCGTCTCGAGCGGCCGCTTCTTCTTCTTCTTCTTGCGCTTCTTCGCCGTTGCTGCAGTAACTCCGGTCACCGAAGTCGCTGCATCATCATCTGCCGGTCCAGACGCGTCATCCTCGTCGTCAACACCCTTATGTACCCAGCACACTCGACAAAAGTAGTTCGCCGCCAAGCCTCGATGGCAACAGAACTCGCTCTGCATAGGATTGTCTCCTAGAACAGCGAGAACAGACGGAATGACCAAAACCATCTGCTTGTCGACGGCATCGTAAGCCCATATGCCGTTTTCCTGACACGACCTAGTGTATATGTAGGTAAGACGGTGTTGTGATCCTTGCGGATAGGACCACTCACTTCAACTGTTCAACTATCCCTTCAAGCATCTCCAAAGGGGGGGCTTTGTTCGAAGTGGAGAGGAAGTGGACACTGGACTCCTTCTGTACGATGTGGCGTGGTAGACCGGCCGCGGTGAAGAGAAAAGAATTGTGTTTGTTCCACTTTTTGGACATGTTACCGGACGTATCGTCACAGTACAGCCAAATGGGAAAGGCCACGACCTTGCGACCACCCGCTCGTTCGCGCCATTTATTGCCTTTCGCTGGATCGGTGAGTGTCCAAGGCTGAACTGGCCCCTGAACTAGCTCTTGTACAACTTTGATGGAGGGATATCAGCAAGGAGCCTGATGCCACAGACAACTCGTGGACGTACGGAGTCTACACGGAGACGGCAGGCCACGTCTAACATGACCCTGCTCCATAGCGAGACGATCGAATGGCATCATCAGGCGAGACGCCTCTATGACCTTCTCACCATGCTTCTGTACAACCCATGACTGATTATCTGAGGATTGAACAAGAGGCCATGCCTTGGCGAACACCTTGTCGGCACGGGTAAACCACCGCACAGGAATGCACGCCTCGCCATTTTGCAAGAGAGCTGGTTCGTAGATGAAGTAGGGTCGGTGGTCTTGGTATATGACCTGCGTCAATAGTTCTGGATTGAGTTCGTCGAGCCAGCGCGAGGCTTGCCAAGTCTCCGATAGACTCCCCGTCGTCTGTTCGGGCATGAACCGTAGGTTTGAGCGCACTTCCGGGTTGGCCATCTCCTAATATTTTATCAGACAGATATCTCGAGTAGCAAATGCAAAGAGATTAACTTGAGAAATGATAGCAGAGAGCTCATTAGTGTAGTAGACATGGCCGAGAGCACCCTCGAAACGCAATGTCCGCACACCACCGAGGCGCTGAAGAACGCGCGTGATATCTTTCATGGACCGATCCGATGGAACATCTGCGACACCCATGACGCTCAGAGCCCAGTGTATCACTTGGTTCTGCTTGTCCGAGAAGGCACTTCGCGGTACGTGCCGCAGTATGTCGAGAACACACGTCTACCCGGATCGGTCAGTCAGTCATGTCAAGTCGTGGACAGTGCAGTAATCATGAACGCACTTGTCGATCAGGCCAAGGATACCACGGGTTCTGCTCGTCACCGAATGCCTGGCGGCGCTTGCGTACATTGTTATCTGGGAAGTACGTCAAGCACCGATGCGGTAGCAAGACATGTAAAACACGCACGTAGGGAGGGAGTGTCCCCTTCACCATCCAACTCATCATCACTATCACTATCGCTCTCCTCATCCTCCCTCTCGACGTCACCCACATCCGAATCACTATCATCGCCATCATCCTCGCTATCGCTATCACTGCTATCATCGCTGCTATCAACATCGCTCACAGCATCGAGCGCGGCAGGGTCGCTGAGCTGCCACAAGCCGCGCAAGTCGTCTACGAAGAGACCAATGTCGTTGCCAGGCTCCGCGGCCATCCCTGAAGTTGGCAAGCCTCCATCAACGTCCATGTTCTCATTGAATGGGGGAGGTATCGGGGCACCATAGTCTCGCTCAAACCTCTCGGCACTCGACCTGCTGAGGACATTCAGTGCGTGTAAGACGGCGTCTTCAGGTCCTGGTGCCATGCTCGTGGTAGACGATTCGGAAGCCGCAATCGCCTGAGCAGCACCTAGCGACGACTTCTGATGACGCCGAAGTGCTTCGCGATGGGTGGCTGTTTGTTCGTGATTTGGTATACTACGTTTCGCATCCTTGACCACCACTTTGCACTGTCTGCAGTACCAGTCACCATCAGAGCCCTCGACCGGGTAATAGACTACGATGATATTATCAGAATATGTCTATATATTGCAGATAGTCGCTTACACTCTGGACGATCCGTCTTCAGAACGTGAGCACGGGTAAAAGAGGTTGCGGATCTTGAAGGACGCTCCGGAGGATCTGACGGGAAGTTGAGACCAGAGAGTGGTACGAACAGAACAAATGTGCTCACCCCGACGTACGCGGACCGCGCCTCCGAGCAACTGGTAGTTAACATAGAAGCACATATTGTTGACGGCCTGTAGGTCATGGAGAGTCTCCGTCGAGTGGCAAAACCGGCCCATAGCAGATACAACGGGGCGAAACCTTTCAAGATCGGCGATGCGACGTTGAAAGCGGAGACACTGTAGGATATCTCCGACGGTGTTGTTGTAGTGCAGCCCTAGAGTCACAGGTCAAGAAGAATGCTGCCCGACACTTCAATCGAAGCACTCATGCATCAAGAGTGAACCTGTCCATGGTCCTCGAATGAAGATGTTGATGGCTCCCTCATTGACGTGGAAGAGTGCACCTGTAGCGCGAGTGTATGGGCTCATGATACCACGCTCTTGACAGTCACAGCCTGCGCATTGTCAGCATTGGCAAGCAGCCAGGGCATGCGGCAACATACGGATCGAGTAACTAATCGCAAACACCATCAACGACGCGATGACGGCGACTAGTAACCACATTGCTGAGCTGAGGAGCACGATGGATGCGTGCAGATGCATGCCCTTGGTCAGGTACACCGACGAGATCACAGATATGACTGCCGCAAGGCCATAGTTGAGTGCGAGGACCATAAATCGTTCGTGCAAGTGTGCACGATATGCTTCACTACGTGTGCGCCTTTGTACGGTTTGCGGATTTTGGTCATATTGGTGTAGGCGCGCGCGTTCTTCGCTCTCCTTGTACGGGCTGATAATGCCACGTTCGTCGCAGTCACACTCTAGGACATCGGGTCAGGAAGAGAAGTACCCATAGTATAGCTGAAGTCCTCACGAAGTGTATAGAATATCGCAAAAGATGTCACAAGGAGGATGTTCCCAGAGAGCCAGGCTAGGCATACGAGCATACTACTGAATGCACCACTCGAAGGGCCCGACTGCCAACATCGTATCGAGCATATGGCTGCAACAGCAGATGCGAGCGCGAGATATGCTAAGGCCCATACTCGATTTCTCAGAGTGTCCCTGCAAGCTTCTACTTCAGCCTGATGGTGCCGGAGTTCTCTATGGCTCCTTTCTTCTTGTCTAGCTCTAGATCTCCGCCGATATTCAGACTGTAGAAGTATGTGGCGAGGGATTGGCCTCCCCTTCATGGTGGAGTGGGGTTAAGCCGTTCGACGCGCGCGAGGTTCGCTCTGTGGGAACACTTGTCTTTGCCGCGGCAGTCGCCGCGCGTGCATTGTGGCGCGAAGCGAGATCGGTTCTCCGTGCATGTTCAAGACAAGACATCGCGAAAATCGGCCGGTAGTCGTAGTTGACAGCAGGTGTATCCCTAGATGGTGAAATCTGGGTATCGTAGGTCTCATGGTTGAGCCACTACGAGTGCATTCTTGATTGGTACTTGGCGCGAGCCATTCGATTTTGTCGCGCGGCACCCAACGAGTGACAACCTTGCCTCTCGCCACCACGTCAACGATACCTGTGGCATATTCTTGTATACACCATCATGATGTCTTTATCCTCTCGTGGTCTGGGATGTGGCGTGCACACTTGATCAGAACACCAACATGCATTGCGAGCTTTCCGTGCCTTTCATAACCGTGCTGGAAAATGCATTATTTTGAGTATTTTCACAGGGCCTGTAAGGTGTATAACGAAGGTATAGTGAGTACTCGTATGCATTGCTGATACTATCAAAATGTATACTGTGTCATTTATCTGAGCCCCGACTCAACGGTACAAGCATACAGCCGCCAGTCATTCAAACCAGGAAGAATGCATTTTTTTGAACATTTTCATAGTACTCATAGGGTGTATAACGAAGGTATAGTGAGTACTAGTACGCATTCCTGACACCTTTGGATGGCATACTGTACCACTCACCTGAGCACCGGACCAACGGTACAAGCATACAGCCGCCAGTCACTCAGACTCACTCTGAATGGAAAGAATGCATTATTTTGAACATTTTCATAGTACTCATAGGGTGTATAACGAAGGTATAGTGAGTACTAGTACGCATTCCTGATACCTTTGGATGGCATACTGTACCACTCACCTGAGCACCGACTCAACGGTACGAGTATACACCCACCAGTCATTCAAACCAGGAAGAATGCATTTTTTTTGAACATTTTTACAGTACTCACAGGATGTTGATTAAAGGCATAGTAGGTGCTTGAACAACTGCTAACACCACAATACAATGTACTGTATTGTGCGCCTGTTATCGCTGTCAATAGCATACACACTGTCGTCACGAGCATTATAGCCCGCGAAGAAGGTTGTGCCGCGACGGTGCCACTCGCAGCCGTCGCTTTCGTTTGCAGGGGTATAATCCGCGCCTGCCTGCTCTTATGCACAGTCTCGATGCGTATTAAGTACACGAGCTGGCTCTGCGGGAATCCTTCATCCCTGCAACCCTGGGATTGATACAGACTCGGTGCGTATCAACTACACGAGCTCTGTCTACGGTCCGCGTATTAGGACGGCCGGTTGAGAACGGGGTGCCATGCCCGGAGTAGACGTCGCGAGTAGGGGCAAGGGCTGCCTCCCCCACGAGCTCAGTCTGGCGAGGGGAGGAGGCAAGACGCGTCTCAGTCTTAAAAGCCCTCGCTTGAGGTGAAACACAGAAGCACGCCGCACCGGGCGCGTGCGCGGTGAACCGCGACACGTCGTGTTGCGCCGTGGACCATGGTTCGTTTTCCCCACCATGTAACTATACTGTGAATGACTGAACCAAACCTCTTGGCTTGACCCGAACGATGCATCGTGCCATAGCGATCTATTCAAAGATTAAATGTTACTTCAACAAGATCCTCGCCGTCCTGCACACCCTCATCATCTTCGCCCTCGGACTGGCCGTCTAGCTCGTCCCTTCCCTCCTCTTCCTTCGCTTCGCCTATCCCATCCTCTGGTCTTCCGTCCTCATCCTCCCGCGCCCCTCTCTGGTCCCATCCAGGTTCCCTCGTGAACTCCGGCACCACCGCGATGCCGTCCTTGCCACTTAGCAGGTGGGCACGATCCCACCAGAGATCGCCCACTGCCTCTCGCATACGATGCCACGCCTCTTGCCAGTGCGGGAAGTTGTAGAGGTAGTGGCGAACGGTCTCGTCAGCCTTGCCGCACTTCTCGCAGAGCGGGCTGGTGAGGCATCCGATCCGATGCAGGTGCGCGCCGAGTTGCACGTCGCCCGAACGCATCTGGAAAAGTGTCGAGCTCGCCATGCGCGACCAGTCCTCCGTGACCCGCATGTGCTTCCTCGCCTCTCTCCAAGTCGTCGCGTGTACTCCTGGCATGCCGCCGAAATACTCGACTTGAGGCAGAGGTGGAGTTCGTGAGGGAGATCGATGAGCGCGCTCGTGTGGCATTCCGCCGCTAGCTTCGCATGCTTGTCGATGATCTCATTGAACGCCACGTCGTCGTGGCCAGAGACCCAGGTGCATAGTATGTATCCCAGTCCTTAGATCACACCACGCCTGCTCCCCTCAGGATCATGCCTACACAATCTGTAGCCCAGAATAACCTGGTTTCGTTGCACCCTTTCCTCCCCCCAGTTTCATCCATATGCACCTTACTATGTAATCCTGCGTCTACTCTACTACATGCAATATGATCACCGAACTTGTCTTACGACTTAGTTCGAGAGGCTCGCCCACAAGGACACTGTAGCCCCAGACGTAGTGACAAGCGAGGCGCAGAGGCGTGAGAAAGTCAATGCACCAAATATCCTCTGATTCTGTTCATGTTGAGTCGGCCTGGTTCCCCTCTTCTTCCATGGATCCCAAACCCAACGCAACTCTCGATTCAAAGTATGAGAAACTTTACGCAGAGGTGGTTGCTCTTCGGCGGCGCTTGACCATCCTGGAGAAAAGGATGCACGACGGGCAGCAACATACAGCAATGCATGATCATGATCGGGCCAGTCCGGGGATGGTCCAGGATATGTATGCCCTTTCTTCCCATGCCAATTGTAGCCCTCGGCAGGACTTACTCTTATGGCAGTGGATCTTTCGGTGGCGTGAAGGGGATACAAACTTCCGGGAGCCGCCGCCTGAATCGGAGGGGGGGGATGGGTGTTATAGCATCGTCGCAGACCGATGAGATAGAGCTCACTGCGCCCATCACGGCCTCGCCACTTTCGTCGTACGTGCTCGTACAAGCCATTACATTGACATGCGCACTGTCTGAATAGGACTAGGGGTATGATCCCTTCCCCTCCAACTGCTTCTCCCAACAACCCGCCCATTCGCACACCATCGCGAACCTCCTTCACCTACGCAGACGTGAGCGGAGTGGCAGACAGCCCCACAGAATCTGAGCATACCTCCTCGACACCGTATAAGAAGCGATCCAGGCCGCAGGTCAGTCAGCGCGAGAATAGCCAGGCATGTCGCTTGATTGTTGACAGCAACACGCGAGCCCAGTCTCAGGCCACCCATGACTATGCTCGGCCTACACCAGTCGATCCCAATGATAGCCCGACCGAGTCCGAGCACACTGATTCGACACCTTACAAGAGACGGGTTCCAAGGGTGAGTCATCTCTGTGCGGTGTCCATCGCATAATTTCCTGACTACTACATGCCTGCAGGTTGATATACGAGCAAACCAGTCTCATACCGCCCCCGCATCCGCTCCAATATTGAGCAGTAGCCCCACGCTATCTGAGGCCAGCACCCCGACGGCGTATACGAGGAGACTTAGAGGAGGCGGACCTGTCTCATTCGTACAGTCGACCGCGCATCGCAATACGTCGGTAACTGGACGAAGGCGAGCGGTCCGCAGAAATGGTAATGATTCAATGTCGCTGTCGGGGGAGATGCGTCGTGTCAAACCATTGCCGGCGCCTTTCTTTGGGTCAGTTCGGAGAACGACATCAGACGATGAGTAGCACGTACGTGCGCGATTCCGAACTAGTCCTTCTAGAATGGCGAGCTGACACGGCACGTAGATGTGCTGACCGTTATTGTGCTTTCCTCATGGTCCTGAAGCTTCAATCAGCGGCTGCCATTAGTATGGCAGAAGTTGCAGGTGACATACCGTGGTGTACGATGCGAGCCGACTTTCGGCGTCTTCAAGGCCGTATATCTGTGGATCAAAAACTATGGGATGTGCTTTTGTATTTTATGGAGGGAGACGTCGGCGCTGTACGCGGAATAGATCGCATGCAATGGTGGGAGGACAAGGACAAGGGATGTCCAAAAGCGCGAGCGAATTGCCCGAAGCGGCGTGTGACCGTACGCGCGCTAATCAGATTTGTTGTGTTCATCTTCGGCGAGGCGTGTCTTGGTTGCTCCCGACCACCACGGCGCTATCCAGTACGACTTCGCTTCAGTACTTAAGCTTGTCATCGACGAAGTATACTCTGGTTGAACAAGTAACCGTGTCATCTTGACTCAATACCAAGGTGCCACGAAGCTTTACTGTTGAGTACGACGCTCGAGCGCTTGTGACGGACGAATGTATTGGAGGCGATGGCACACAATTGTATAGTGTTCGCTCGCGCAGCAGTACTGTGTCTTCGGCTCGAACGGTTGTTGCGTGAACGTATTGCACGTACATCGAGCCTTGTGGGCAATAACCGTGCTCTCGGAGACGACTATGATATTATCCCTGACTCAAATTACTACGCTATACTGTGCCCGGTCCTCGAGCCCCTCGTCCGCAGGAAGTGCGCGCTTGCGAGCTTTTGTCGTTTATTCGTGGTGGCCAGTGCCATATTTCCTGACAGCGACAGCGACGGGCAGCCCGAGCCGACTACACTTATGTCATCCAACTGACTACTCTACTGACACAATACTCGTCTCCCAAGGAGCACATAGGGATTGCCTCAAGATAGTTCGTGTCGCGTCCAGCGCGCTGGAGTGGTATTTCACGTGATCGTATCAGCTTCCGCTTTCAGGGACCCCAGCGAGCGGTTCCAACTTCAAGTCGCGTCGTTGCCCTCCCGCCGTCACAACCCAACGACCTTGCCAGCACACCATGTCTTCGAACGGTGCTCACCGTTCCTCTTCCCAGGCTCCCACTACGCGCATACAGCACCTACTGAACTTCAAGGAAGGGATTGTGGCCGAACGCGGGCTTGACAGCACGTCGCAGGAGGCCTTCGATTCGTTTTTTGAAGTACGTGTCTCCGCAAGTCTTGCGACCCTTGCCGTTATGCTCATGTACATCGTAGATGTTCAACGAAGCGCCCCCTATGGACTTCATGATGAACAGTGTGGTCTATGGACACGTGTTGCACAATGAGCAACGCCTGAAGCGTGTCGAGGATGCATGCGGGCAGATACTAACAGGGCTGGATGAGCTCAAGAAGGCCGTCTCGTCTCAGGGACGTCTGACTGGGGATCAGGAGGTACGTCCTGCGGCTTGATTCGTAGTGTTTCATTGCTGAGGGTTCTTAAGGCCGACGTACGCAAAATAGCGAAGAAATGGGCCCTCTCAAGATGCAGCAACATGCAAGAACTAAAGGATGTCATTCTGGTAAGTCTCTTCGGCGCGTTTTCTCGGTGTTCACCCTGTGCTGACCGCGCGCAGACCGAAGTGAAGAAGAAGGAGGAGTTCAAGGTCCTCTGCAAGACCGGGCCCGGTGATCACGCAGTCCAGAAATACGTCGGTGAACAGGCCTCCTACATCAAGAATATATTGCGTGATACCGTGCGCCTGCACCTGTGGCAGCAGTCGTCTTGTGGACTCACACATTTCTAGCTTCTTGCCACCACGATTGGCGCTTCCAAGGGCGGCTTGAGTGTTACTGTCGATGAACTGAAGGCCAAACTGACCAGCAAGAAACCGACGAGCACGCAGGCCATGATGATATTATTCCTTGTATGTATCATTTGTACGGTGTGGACTGGCTGTTGCTTACGCAATATCTGCAGCGAGAATATGTACGTGAGAATGCGAAAGCCCTTTCGTGCTATGCTGCGTCCGGTTCTACGGACGATGACGCCGCGGCCAGGAGTGGTGGTGTCTTCTTCGATCTGACAGATAAGGCATTCAAGGAGGCAGCTGCGGAGTACGGTGAAGAGTTCGGGGAGACCGTCGAGTGGCAAATGTAAGGGTTGGGCTCAGACTCGCTCTAGCGATGGCACCCTGACCTCGTTGACATAGATACCTCGATAAACTCAAGAGAAAAGAGCTGGAATTATGGCCGGAAAACAAGTTCGGATCGATCTTGCCCATGCCTGCGCGTCCCGCCGCCGGTCCGGCGCCTATTCCTGTGGCGACATCTGTCCGTAACGTCCTGGACAAGGGACCTACACCCTGCCCTCGTCAAGACGACCCAACTGGAATGCGCCCCCTTTCTCCACGAGTTCCTTCCCCTTCCTTGCCTCCTCGCTTTGATGCGTCGCAGAGCTCGAGTCCGGCTTCCTCGGGTGGATTCTTCGCAGGTGCACGCACTCCCGCGTTGGATGGCTCGTCGCCATCGCAACTTCACTACAGTTTCAACCGT
This sequence comes from Peniophora sp. CBMAI 1063, assembly GCA_900536885.1. Classification (NCBI taxonomy): domain Eukaryota; kingdom Fungi; phylum Basidiomycota; class Agaricomycetes; order Russulales; family Peniophoraceae; genus Peniophora; species Peniophora sp. CBMAI 1063. Next base: position 237,699 of record UWZB01000002.1, read on the forward strand.
CCACAGGTCAATCACGCAGGTCATCCGGTAAGATTTCTCCTATCATCGTGGCTTCAGCTCACGCTTCTCCATGTAGTATTCGGACAGTAGTGCCCCTCCTCCGGCGACGACTTCTTCGGGGTCACCTGGAGGTGAACGCCGCGTGAGTCGTCATGTCAGTTTGTCGTCGTCCAATCATGTTCTGAACACCCAGAAAGATCGCGCCACTGCCACGTCGTTCTCAAAACCAGGTACAATGTCAAGTGATCTGTCCGAGACAAACCTTCGTCTCATCTCTCGATAGGCTGGGGTTCATGGCGGCAACAGCCCATATCACCGTACTCGTAACCTTTCAGGCATGGCCATGGCTGGCACTCACGAACTGGTGCGTCGATGACTGTGTCATACTTGTTCACCCTCGATAATCAGCGCTGCGTTCAGGCTTGGGATCCAGTATATGCGGCCGCGGTTCGTATTTCCGAAAAGCTCGTCTCGGTCCTTGCTCACAGGGTTATAGAATGGGTTCTCGAACGATAACGGTGGTACACGCCCTGCATCAACTGCCAATGGCTATCGGGCATCGGGATACGAACAGGTGCGCGCGTGTATATACATCTCGACCACTCAACATGCTCATGTCACCCATACAGCTCGGGTACAACACGTCTTGGGGTGGCAGTGGGCCACATACACCGGACTCTGGAGATGTTCCGGGCACTTACATGGGCGAAGGCAGGGCGGGTGCGGGTCAAGAACACTCGCATCGTATGTTTCTTATCCTCACTGACTTGCTTCGCTCGAACTTATCTCGTATTCGCTCAGACACGCAAGGCTGACGAAGACGGCTGCCTGCACCACTCAGATCACTGCGGCGGCCGATATGGAGGTTGCCTGTTTATTTCCTGCTCACTACGCTCGTGCTTCGTATATACTATCTATCCCCAATGCCAATGCATAATGTGTGTCGTGCTGTACCGAAACATAGATGAAAATGCTAAAATAAAGCGCAAAGAAGGGAATATTGGATTGGCTGCGACCAGGGTATATGGTGACGTCAAAGTCTGATGAGCCGGTCGGTCCCGCGGTGTGGGTGGGCCTGACCGCTCCCGCAGATTCTTAGGAATGGTCATCTCTGAGAATTTTGTCCCCAAGAATCTTAGGACTCAGCCGGATATTCCGAAAAGATTTCGACCCCGTTCAATCCTCGGATTCTTCAGTCCGGCCGTCCGGCCGTGTAGTTGACCCTGTACGTATAGTCACTGCGAGATAGGTCCGAAGCTCGAGGACTGACGGTCTTTTAGGAAGTGACGATGCAGAATATGCTCATGATATATTACTGGGCTGTCACTGTCGGTTCAGTCATGCCCATTGCTACGACTAACATAGAAAAACGCTCTGGTTTCTGGCTAGGTAAGTACTGATCCCATATGCACGCGCATCTTAGGCTAACCAGAATACACAGCCTTCCTCGTACCCGGAATACTGTACTTCATCCTGCCAGGAGTACTCGCAGCCACGTACTATTTCAAACTGATCAAGATGCCTCCCATGCAACGTTCTGTGGTCGCAGACGCCTGGCGCGCTCTCCAGATCGCATGCAAAGCAGCCGGAGTGAGAACTCTACTCACGGAGGGACCCGCTTGGAATGCAGCGAGACCGTCGTCTACTCAAACATTTGCTTGGGACAGCACGTTCGTTGACGAGCTTCGGCGAACTCGCGCGGCGTTCAAGTTCTTCTGCTTCCTCCCGGTCTACATCATTGTCGATACCGGCCTCACTACTCTCTTCGTCAACATGGCTGCCGGGATGACGACCGACGGGTATGTGTTCTATGCCATGAGTAAGAGGCGAACTCTACTGAAGTGTCTTACAGTGTACCCAATGATCTCTTGACCGGGTTCAACGCTCTCGTTCAAGTCATCACTATCCCGATCCTGAACTTCTTCGTCTACCCCTTATTCAGAAGATGGGGCATCAACTTCTCTCCTCTGCGCCGCATCATGTTCGGCTTCGCTCTCACCTCTGTCTCCATGAGTGCGCGCTTTCACCCGATACCAAAGCTGGATCGCTGATAGTTTGACCAGTCGTCGGCGCTGTACTGCAATGGCGCGTCTATGAGACATCTCCGTGCGGGTATTCAGCATCGAAGTGTGCGATCGGTACGGGGGTCTCCCCGCTCAGCCTATGGTCGCAGCTGCCGCTGTACGGCCTTCCTGGTATCGCCGGTGTCTTCATCAACGTCACGGGTTACGAGCTCTCCATCAACCTTGCACCGCAGAGAATGAAGGCCGTCATCTTCGCCGCCCAGTTGTTCTTTGTCGCGCTCGCTTCGGCAGCGGCAGCCGCTGCCTCACCTAGCTTCCACGATCCACATCTGTGAGTCAGCCCAGGGGTTCAAACACTTTGCTGTGCGATTGATGATTCATGCAGCATATGGCCATTTGTCGGTCTTGCCGTCGCTAATGCGCTGGCCATTCCCGTTGCTTACTTCGTACTACACGACATCGACAAGGAGCAGAAAGCAGTGTTCGAGCTTCCTATTCTCGTCCCAGCAACTTCATCTGATCCCAATGCCGATGAGGAAAAGCGCTAGCATGCTCAATGTGCGCCTCATACAGGATGATTTCGGTAGTCCTCTGTGTAACATGGTACTCGAATGGTTCATAGATACACACGCCTGTCGAGATGAAGACATAAGATTAGCAAGTTGAGAGCATGAGCTGTGTATATGCGCAATAAAAATGATAGCAGTACGAGAGCACAACAGACTCCGAGTCACGCGTACAAGTGATAGTGAAAGGCGGCCAATAACTCGAACAAGATATCCCACAAGATGCAGAGTCGGAATAAGATGGAGGCAGCGTGGAAGGGTATCAACATCGCGATCATCGTCTCGCGCGCTTACGCGTGATCCTCACGCTCGCCTGCGAGCTCGCTGGCGAAGGTGGGGCCACGGGACTCGCACGCACGCCGTTCGAGATTGGCGACGGCGGCACGACGTCATCCGTCATCTCTTCGTCCTCTTCCTCTTCCCGCGCGCGTTTACGTCTTGTAGAGGTAGACGCCTTGGGAGTTGCCTCACGGTCCTCCTCCATGGCTTCGGAGGGCGCGCGCGAGCTGCGCCGTTGCGGCGTCTTATTTGGTGATTCGGAGGACGTGACGGCTTTCCTTGGCGAGGGGTTCTTCCGTATGGGTCTGGCAGGCGTACGGGGTTGAGGTTCCGGCTCGTCGGGTTCGGAAGGCGGTGCAGAGGCTTGACGGGCGCGGGTGTTGCGTATGCGTCGGGCGCGTGGACGAGGTTTGGGCGCTGGCGCGAGGTCTTGCTCGATCTCTGCCTCGGACAGGCCGGATAGCTCCTCGTCCGTGGTGGTCGGGTTCGCGGTCGTCTTGGCCTTCTTGCCCCTTCCAGCGCCACCTTCGGTTATGTCAGTCGAGTGTTGCATGGGAACGTATAACTAGGAAGAACGTACCTTTGCCCTTGGTCATTATGTTATTCAATCGGCGCTCATAGGCGCGTTGTGGTTCCCACACGGGCGATGTCGCTGAGACCTGCAACTTTGCCTGCGCAAGTGCTTGATCCATGTGCGCCTTACTACAGTCCCGCTCAAAGTCAGCATACTCTAGATCAGTTCGGTCTCGGTCGCACGCACATTCTCAGAGCATCGCGCTCATCGACTGGTCCCAACAAAGGCTGCAACACGCGGAAGAACAGGATGGCAGAGTTCCTCGCCTTCTTGTTCTTATTGACCTCATGCCCGCCGACCTGCTTGATGATCCAGGAGAGCAAGGTAGTGTGGATGGAGACGATATGTTCCGATGGGAGCTTGCGCTCGATGGAAAGGTGCGCGCCACGCTTCATCAGTGTTCCCACGAGCAGCTTGGCGAGCGCCACTGACTGCGTCTCGTCGCCTACAACACCTTCTAGATGCAGTTTGAACGCCTGTATATTTTGCATGAGCTTCTTTTAAGATGTCACTAAAAATGTGTTCACTCACATCGCGCAGCGACTCGATGACGATCGAGACGACCATCTCCCCCTGCTGGTCATACAAACCGGAATCCCTCACGAACTCCATCAGCGCCTTCGCACTCGCCAGGTCACACATCTTGCCCAGGCGGCCATAGTGCACGAAGATGACCTTGCCATGTTTGGGATGAATGGCGCCCGTGACGATTGCGCGTGTGAACGAATTGACGAGATCATTGAAGAGGAGCTGACGCTCGAGTTGCGTGCGTCGGACGTTCGCGCCTGGTAGAAGAGAGTCAGAACGTTATGCATAGTGATGTTATAATGAAGGCAAATGATGTACCGTTCGCAGTGGGTTTGGGTTTCGCGTTGCCGTTTGCTGCCCGCTTGCGCTTCTTGATCGTCTGCGTGTCCTCCGCATCTGAGCCTTCCTCCTCTTCCTGACTCTCCTCTTCATCCGTCAGCTCTTCAATCTCCTCCGCGAACCTCTCGATCTCCGCTTCGATGTATACGGTACACCTGTCCTGGACCTCCTCATCCAGCGCCAAAGCAAGTAGGGGATCCGGCGACGCCCTTTGGCTGAACAAGACGTGGATGTGCATGAGCTGTTTGAACCCCACTCGTTGGACCTCTTCGGACGTATTGGACTGTGTACCCACAGCGAACTCGACGAGTTTCTTGAGGAATACCTCGCGTTGTTCGATGTATGTCTCATGCAGAGGCACCTCTTCCTCGGTCTCCTCAGGTAGAGCAACGGCTTTCCACATGAAGTGTACGGAAAGAGTGACGAGGCATTCCTGAACCATCTACATGCGATTCATCAGTACAACGTGCTGTATGAAAGCACGAACATATACGTACCGTCTCTTCCTCCCTGTACCCCAACTTCCCACGATCAGCCAACGCGTTGACGATGTCAGCCACACTGCTCTGCTTTCCCCCTTCATCCTCCTCCATCCAATCGCCCATATCCCTCTTTTGCACCAGCGCCGCGATCCTCGAACATATTGCGCTGAGATGCCCGACCTCGTCCTCGTTCAGACTGGTGATAGCCAACTCTTCCCGCCCCGCGACGAGTTCTCGGAGTGAACTGGAGAGCTCGTCGGAGAGTTCGGTCAGTTTGGTTGTGTTGATGGCAGAGAGGGATGTGGATTCGAGCAGGTGCAGGATTGATGTTATACAGTGCGAGATGATCGTAGGCGAAGAATGAGAGGTGAATTGCTTGATAATGTCGTCCCAGAGGGCTTCGTACGCCTATAACAATAGAAAGATTCAGCCATGTATATGCCAAAGGCGGGTCGAGGGCTTACGGTCATCATGCGCATCTCGAGGTACAGGTCGAAGTCCATGAGCGGTGGAATGAGGAGTACTTGGGCTATGCGCTTCTCGTCTGCTTGATGCTTCGCGAAAAGCGCGGGAAGGCCCTTGATGAGTGCACGAGTGATGTCGGAGACGACATTCTCTCCTTCGTTCTGTGAGCATAACGTCAGCAAAAGTAATTACAGAATCGAGCGAGGGGTGTACCTTCTTCGTGCTAGCGACAGCGTCCGCCTTTGCCTTGCTCAAAGACGTAACAAGAACTTCCAGTAATGTCGCCTCCTCAACCTCCTCCAACCTCCACGCCTCGTCGACAGTTGCATCGCTCTGCGTCGGCTTCGCCTTGCCCTTCCTCTTCCTTCCCTGGCCCTGATTTGCCTCCTCAGCAGAGTGATCAAGTAGAAGCACATCGAGCAGGGCCTCCCAATCCCTCACGGGCTCCACGTCATCCCAGAGGGCCTCGACAGCAAAAGCGACCCGGCTCTTGCTCTCGCCATTGACAATCGCCATGAGGTGCCCCAGCCTTAACAGACCAGACGCGCCATCCGCTCTCATCTCGTCGGCTGTGTCCTCCTCCTCTTCCTCCACTTTCTTCTCGAGCGCCTTGCCCAGCCTTACGAGTAGTGTGCCCAGCGCCTTCACGCCCGCACGGCTCGTCTCCTGCTCGCTCGCTTTGCGCCCGGATAGGCGTTCTTTGACAAGGTCGGCCCATACGCCCTGTACAAACCCGCTCACAGCCTTCCGTACGCGAGCCTCGGGGTCGTAAGCTAGCAGGCACAGTTCCTCCCTCTCGTCGTCGTTGAGCAGCTCGTGAGCATCGATAGCGCTCAGAACTTGAATCATCGACACCCTAACGGCTAGGTCCGTATCCCTCTCCGCCATCTCTACGAATCTTGTCTTGAACCTCTCCGTGAACGCCTGCAAACTGCCAATATGGTCCGGATTATCGTATATGTTCGCGAGCGCTCTAACGGACTCGAGCCGGACGGGGTTGTTCTGGTCCGAAAGTGTCCAGCCGACGTAGCGGAGGTAGTTGCCTTCGAGGATGAAGTAGGCCGGGTACTTCGCGAACCACTGACCGAGTGCGTGGATGCATTCGGCACGGATTGCCGGGTCGAGGTCGCGGTATCGGTTTACGAATACACCGTCGGTAAGCGCTTTGAGAGTTTCCGTTAGGTTCTCCTTGCGTTCGCTGATCTCGGCCGCCTTGGCCTCGAGCTCTTTGACGCGGCTGGCGCCCTTGGCTTTTGCGCCCGCACTGCCCTTCCGCTTCTTCTCGGCTTCTAGCTGACGTTCAGTCGTGCTAGCTTCTTTGTCCACGGCCGCAGCGACGTCGCAGAGAGCGGTCTCGACCTCGAGCGCCAGCACAGTAGCTGTGTGACGGAAAGAGCGGACCTGGGAGGAGGACATGGCTGCGACCCAGTGCTTGAAGACGTCGATGAAGACAGTTGTATACATCAGCCCCGTCTCGGCCGAGGCGGCGACAAGTCTGTGAAGAAACTCTGCGAGGGACTTGCGGAACTTCTTGAACATGGGCAGTTTCGAGGTTAGAGGGTAGACGGGCGAGTCGTCCTACGAGCGTGTTAGAGAAACATAGTATAGAAAGTATTGTTAGTGCATACCTGCTTCAAGAGTTCGGTTATCTCGTCCAGCCTGTCCACCACGCCGTCTTCGTCCACCGCCACATCAGGGCTGACAGACTCGTTGCAACCACAGGCGCGGAACATGCAGTTCACCAGGTCGGCTAGTGCAGTATTCGGGTCGTTTGAGAGCGAGTCCATGAACTCCTCTGCGGTGAGTTTCAGAGCAGTAGATGGGTTCATAATGGCGTCTGTGAATGTCATGAGTATATGTAGAGTGTATGGATTATATAAACACGTACTGAAAAGAGCATTATCCGTGTTCAACCTCGTCTCCTTCGCCACAGCGTCCGCATCGTATTCCGCACCGGCCCGGGGTTTCCGGCGACCGCGAGTGGTAGTTGTCGCCGGCTTTGCTTTGGGTGCACGAGTGCGGGTCGTCGTGGTCGCTGCCTTGGCTCTGCCGCGTTTGGCGCCACCCGCAGCGGCAGTCTTCTTCGGCGCAACATACGCCTCTCCCTCTTCTTCTTCCTCTTCTTCCTCATCACTGGGCTCGTCATTGTGTTCAGAAACAGCGTCCGTCGCACCCTCGTCGTCGGTGTCGTCGCTCCGTTTCCGCTTTAGTTGCGAGCCTGCACCAGGTAACAATCCCATCAATTGCCGGCGCTACCATTACTTTCATTAAGCAGTACTTACTGGAGAGAAAAGGCTGAGACTGGCGCTTATCGCGCTGGGACCGCCGAGGCTGCGAGGCAGGCTCAGAGTCGGACATGGTGAATGGAGAGAGCAGACAGAGACGCGTCGGAATTACGGACGCGACGCGACTTGTCACTCGCTCAACAAACCACCGTCACACGCGGAAATCGGTTTCTCCAATCTGACACTGTCTCAGTGTCTGCCATCATCATTCACTGTACAAGAATATTCCCATGGACTTGTGCGTCCCCTGCCATCCTGGACATAGACTTCGTAGTGATGAATAACACCTCGCAGATCTGAAGCAAGCCACCCCGGTCAAGATGACAACTATTGGACAACATGCGTAGAGTCGCGTATACCCGCGACGTACCCTAGTGCGGGGTCAGCCTCCAAGGCCGCAGAGCGAAGTGCTGCCTTGGATGTGGATATACAAAGGATGGAAGCTTCCGTGGTACTTGCGAAGAAGAGACGCAACATGAGCGCCATCTGCTCTCGTCTTCCACCGGAATGTCTGCTCAAAGTGTTCACTTCCACTGTGGACATCTGGGTCCCTAGACGCCAGGATTCAGAAGGCGAAGGAACACCTCGATATACCAGTGGATGGATGACTATAACACACGTCTGTAGCTCGTGGCGAGAGGTGCGTCACCAACGCTCTTGCGATCAGATATGCATTGCTTATGAGTGCGACGTTCAGTTTGCCTTGTCGGCACCATCCCTATGGACGGATATAATTTGTACATCACTGAACCCTGACTGCGCAAACGAAATTCTTCGCCGGTCAAAACTTGCTCCCCTAGAGCTGAGCTTCCTCGTCGGTTCGAAGGACGATCCTTCCGTCTTGTCCATCTGGCTTCATGGGGCTCATACACAACGGACGAAATCACTCTGCGTGGTCGGCACATCATCATCTAGACCCGAGATCTGTTCTCAGTTATTATCTGGCTTGTCGCAATACGAATGGCCATCTCTCTCTCCTGCACTTGAGCTACATCCTGAGGCGTCCGAAGAGAAACATTGCTCTTCCACAACCTCTATTCGCTGAAGGATGGGGCTCAAAGCTGACATCTCTAACATGCGCCTCCATCATGTTCACATGGCCCGTCGAGATATCGTTCGGGAAGTTACAACACTTGCGGCTCACGCTGAGCGGCTCTGATAGTATCGCGGACGCTCGCGCACAGCTTCTTCCGACTTCCCAGCAATTGGTCGATGTGCTCTTGGCGCTCGAGTCACCCAAGACCATTGAACTGAACAATATCTTTCCGGTGCAAGGGTCGTATGCCGAGGAAATTGCATTGCCAACCTCTCTACTTCAACTCGTTCTGAGTACCAGCCGCGAGGATCAGGCATCGTCGTGTGCGCAGCTCTGGTCCCGACTCATCATACCACCCAACACAAATGTCGCCGTGGACATCCGAAAGGTCGACGAAGGTCAACTGGCCCCATTACGCGAAGCTTTCACGCGCCCGGTGTCAGGTTTCCAGCGTCATCCCAGCGAATTGGTCATCGCCAAAAGCTCTCTTTTACTGTTAGGTTCGCCATCACTCGAGGACCCGTCCGCAACATCACCAAACACCCTAATCATGCAAGCCATTACTACCCTCGATGTGAGGGAGCTTGGTGACGGACCCAACGCGTTCTTCAATTTACATCCCTCCTCTCAAGAAACCTCTTCCTTCCTGCCGCTGCTGGACATGCACTCTGTCCAAGTGCTGCACTTCACACGAGGCGTATTGGACTGTCATGATGAGAAGAGGTACTGGCTTGAGACGTTTTTGCTCGCGCAGAACGTTCAACGCGTCGTCGTCCCCGTCACCACTTCGTGTATGTCATTGCTATACGCCGTGGCACAGACAAGCGTCACAGCCCCCGGCTCTGAATCCTGTCAACTATTCCCCGATCTTCACACTCTGACCCTTCACCATACCGAAGAGCGCCCAGCTGCCACTCCGCTACCCGTCTTTGTCAACGTCCTAATCTACTTGATCCACGTTCGGCGGCAGTGCGGCCAACCGATCCGGGCGCTTCAAATATCGCGCTCCCAGCAGGGATTGCCAGTATGGGATTCAGTCGTCAATGAGAGCCTACCGATAACTTGGTTTTGATGTGCCCCTGCCCCCGCGCCCCACAATGTAATCTTATGATTTATTCAGCTACGAGGGTTCCACCTGAAAAATACAGTGAGCGCACTTGCATGCGCTGGCGGATAACAGATCATGCCATATGATGGCCGTGACGTACGCTTTCGTGCGCTATTCTCAGCGTACGGACTCTTCTCGAGCAACTCATCAAGTTAAACGCGAGACCTACTGAGTACTGAGGCTGCTCGGCATATGGCGACACTGTTCAGCCTCAATCTGCTGTAGAGCGGCGCCATATCCATATCCCCGGTTAAGGCCGTCAGCTCTAAGTTTATTGGACCTGCCAAGCCCTGCGTCATCTGGATCACGCCATTCACTCGCTGTGGCACCGGCCCTGTCCCTGTCCGAACTCGGAAGTGGCAGCGTTCAGCAAACCTGTGCTATGTGCCCTCGCGAACTTACCCTTGTTCCTATTTGCTGCGCAACCTCACGGACGCCCTATGGAGACCAGGATACACTGGGCACAAACGCACGTTCGGGGTATGAAATGTCCGGAGCGGCACGCACGACCATGTCATCGAGCCTCTTTTAGTACGCACCGCTACCGATCGGGCCGCCGTAATGGCGCATAGAACATTCAACATACTCTGACAGGGCGACCCTACATGTCATGGGTATAGGCTGGCAGCCGGCGCTCCTAACCGTATCACCTATAAAGACACTGCGTCATCTCTGCACATCCTCCAGAGCCTACCACTCTTCCCTCCTGCTTAACGCCCTCTATCGCGCTATCTATCCAAGGTTATACGGACCTGTCTCGCCTCCCTTACACAATGCTAACTGCCTCTCAGATGTCTTACGGTGGCAACGACAACTCCTACGGGTCCTCTGACAACGACTTCTCCGGCAGCGGCGCTAACGACAGCTACGGCTCGTCCGACCGTCGCGGGGACTCCTACGG
>UWZB01000002.1:248319-333036 GCA_900536885.1 Peniophora sp. CBMAI 1063
AACAACGATAGCTACGGGTCATCCCGCGACGACTCATACGGTTCATCGGACCGCAACAACAACAACAGCAACAGCAACAGCTACGGCTCGAGCGGTCGCGACAACGACTCCTACGGCTCATCGAACAACGACTCTTACGGCTCGTCTGGCCGCAACAACGATAGCTACGGCTCTTCCGGCGGCGAGCGCAATGAGAACTCGTACGGGTCCTCGCGCGGCAACGACGACAGCTATGGCTCCTCCAACCGCAACGACAACGACAGCTCATACGGTTCCTCGGGACGCAACAATGAGGACTCTTACGGCTCGGGCCGCAACAACAACAACGATTCTTACGGCTCTTCGGGGGGTAACAACTCGTATGGCTCGTCCGAGAACAAGTCAAGCAACAACAACAACCAGAGCTCTTATGGCTCGAGCGACAACAGCAACTCGTATGGCTCAGGCAACAACGATTCGCGCGGCTCAAGCAACAACGACTCCTATGGCTCGAGCAACAAGTCCTCCAACAGGTACGTGTCCTTCGTTACCTCATCAGGACTCGGCTGATAGGCCAACTAGCAACAGCAACAACCCCGACGTGTTCGACAAGGGCGTTTCCTGGGCCGCACAGAAGGCCGGCTACAACCTTGTGCGTTGATATTGTCCGCGCGTTCGTTCATGATGGAAGCTGACAGGCGTACAGGACTCGAACACGGCCGACAAGATTGGCGACCAGCTTGAGAACGCTTTTGAGAAGTTTGGCGGCCGCGGTACGTCTGCTTATGACTATCTCGATGATACTGCGCTGATACTCCCGAGAGCAGGCAACTAATAAATGGCAATTGTGATACACTTGGATAGGGATGGAGAAACGAATCACAAGGATGGACTACTCAATGTATGAATACGAGGACTATAACAAAGTTTCCACCGGTTGTTGCGTCATGTTCATCGAAAATTGGATATTTTCTCCGGTCTTGCGCACTTGTGCTATGTTCGTATGACCCATGAAACATCCCACGGTCAGGCGAAAGAGAGTGATATATATTTCGGTATGCAAGCTTGACGTCCTGAGATAAGTTATATGGATACATGGTGCTAGGCTGGGGTCGAGAGATCATATAAGGAAAAGAAAGTATACCTCGGTGCGGTCGACCGTCACCTTTAGAAATACAAGTCGTCGTCACTGTCCACATCCATGCCGTCGGGTGTCCAATCTGCCGGGGCCGAAGCAGGTGCAGGGGGTTCAATATCCGGCAGTTCTACCGGCACAGAAGGTGTGGTTGGTGATGAGGGAGTAGGTAGCGCTGTTACGGGTATGAAGGCCGGTGTAGGGATATATGTCGAAGGAGCCGGTGCGGCTTCTGTCGCATTCGGAGTCGACGTTGAGGGCCCGGAGGTGGTGGACCCATCTCCCCGGTTCGTCGAAGACCTTCTGCCCGTCCATGGAGGAATCATGAATTCAACATCAGTCCCCTCTTCGTCGGACATGTCAAGGGTGAGATCAATTGGTTCAGATTGTCGACTCATGCGGTGTGGGGGGCGCATTCGGACGGCCCAGGGAGGAGGAGGAGGAGGAGGAAGTCGTGTACTCGACGTTGGTGGACCGGAAGGCATCGAGGTCGAAGCCGGAGGGCGAGTAGGGGGGACCGTAGTGCGAGGAACGGAGCGGCGTGGACCTGCTGGGTCGCTACGACGCCCAGCTTGTGCGCGTTCAATGTCCTCAGGCGGCGTGTACATCGCGCGCCTGTACAACGTGTCACGGCGCATAGTGACACGTGACGTTGCTTGCGTCCGCGCTGAAGAACCAGATGCAGTTGCATTGTTGCCCACGCGACCGCGACACACAGGGCAAGTCGATGCACTCTGCAGCCATTGCTCAAGGCAACCTTGATGAAGCCAATGATTGCAGCTCGGAACTTTAAGCAAATCGTCATCTGGTGCATACTGTGGACCATCAATAACTAGATATAGCAGATGGAAGAGGATGCACTCACATCGTCGAGGCAGATGGGACAGCGCTCATCACTACCCTCACGCTTCCATTCTGCGTACTTACCCTTCGGCATAGCTTTGAGCGTAGCCTCGTCAGTCCTGCGTGGTCGCGCGTCGCCGATAAGAGTCTCGAGACGGAGCAGGTTCTCATAGCTAGAGTCGAAGTCCTCGTCACGCTGTGGGAACAAAGATGAGCGACATGCGTAAAGGTGCAGCGTGGGAAAGGACGGACCATGAAATCAGAGAACGGTCTTATGAGTCGTGGTGCCTCGCCTACTCGTCCGATAGAGAAGCGCCCACGACGAAGGAAAGCGCGCGTAGCATTCAGCCGGGCCGATGTATGATCGCTGCCCGCCGCGACCTCTCCCCAAGCAGGAGAACCACCACCACCGAGTCGCAGAACAGGCAACTGCCCAACTTCAAGTTCCCGGCGGGATCGCAACAGGTCTTCGAGTATCTCGGTCGATGGCGTAACGCCACGGCGCGAGGCTTGGCGGTTCAATGTCGAGTGTACTTCGTCCGCTTCTCCAGAGGGCGATGTCGTTGGTGGATAACGTTGGCGCAACTCGCTGGCCGCATGCATCGCTTGCATGCGCGCAGTACGCGCCGCCTCTTGCATCTCCCGAATACGCTGCTGATGACGCTCTTGGCCCCGCCGAAGCTCAGAGGCGAGAGGCTCATCCTAGAATCAAGACATCTTAGCATTGAGGCATGCGATCGTACAGCTACCAGACGTACCAAGGGGGGAGGTGATGCATCCATACTCGAACTTGATCGTGGCTCCGTCGGCGCAGAGGGCACCGGGTTGAGATCCACATCGAGCGTTGGCAGAGGCGGAAGTGAGGGCGGAGCCTCTCCGCTCTGTGCAGCGTTCGACGATTCAGCGGACAGGCGCTGACGACGAGATCTACCAATGAGCTCGTCCAGGTTTTCCACAGCCGCACTGCGGGTCCTTGTTGCAGTTACACTACTGCCCAAAATGACGCGCCGACGCGGAGGCGGAGGAGCGGGAGGTGGGCTTGAACGTAGACGTCTGGCTTCGGCGCTACCGGGCGCAGGTATACGCTCTCCATAGCCGCGAGGGAAGGGATCGCGGACTTGGGTCCGTCGGCGGGGATCAGACGTCCTGGAGCCAGACTCGCGAGACTCGCTAGGCGCCGAAGAGTTGCTTCCTGATGCATCCGAGAAAAAGCTGGAGGGAGGATCTCCGCGCATGGCTCTTGCGTACATTTCGCTCGCCGACCTCGAAGTTGAGCTTCGTGGCCATTGTGGTGGATGATACGGAGACAACGCGGGCATAGACTCGCGAGCTGCACGACCTTGTTCGACGAAATTAAGAGGGGGAGGCCCGTCATCAACGACGCTGATGGGCGAGAGTGGGCGCGGATGATGAGCGATATGCACCGCATTTCTCGAGACGGATGGGCTTGTACGCTGAGGGCTGGATCTCCGAGGAGCGCTGTTCATGCTCCGGCGCCTGAGCTCGGAGGCAGAACTGAGCGGAAAGACCTCCGGACCCCACTCGGCGGACTCCGACTGGAACGCCCAATCATCGTCCAGATCCAGCTCTGGTATCAACATCTCACGAAGAGTCGCGACAGACGGCGGGCGATGTCTTGCGCTCGAGGCGGGCTGCGTCGTGGGCCTGCCAGCTGTATTGCGAGTCGTCGAGCGGCGGCGCAGGAGCGGGTGTATGATGTGGTCGTCAGAACGCGTTACATCCTCAGCAGTGGATGGACGCGGAGGGGGAACGAATGGCGTGGGACCGCTGCGATGCCCTCTAGAGGACCCTTGCAACGTCGGCGGCCGCATTGACGCTGAAGAGCTCGGACGCTCACGGGGAGCGCCGGCATTTTCCCGCGGTTCCCAGAGCATTTCCGGATGATGGCGATCCGAGAAGCTCATACGGGACGGTGTGCTGGGTGTACGGAAATGCACACGTCGGTCCTCATCGAGCTCTGGCGATAGTTCGGGCAGCACGGCGGCCAACGGTGGGGACAGCGGTTCATCGCGGAAGTCAAGTCGAGGAGGGCTCATGGCATCGCCGTGCGTCGAGCGAACGAACTCTTCGCTAGCCGAAGCCGGAGGCGGACGATGAAGCACGTTTACATCCCTATTGACAAACGCCTCGAAGCGCTCTATGGGTGAGATGGAAGGTGAGCGTGTACGCTCGGGCGGCGCAGAGCGCAGACCAGATGAGCGATCACTGGTACTCTGCGAGGAGCGCTCGAGTCGCACGAGACCGGGAGCAGGCGTAGTCCAGTCTGCCATGAGCTGTTCGAAGGAGCTATCCCCGCTGTCCGCACGCCGGCGGGATGTAACGCCGATGTCCTCCAGTACAGGCGGAGGCGTGGGCACCCGAACATCCCGCCTATCCCGGCTGCCACTTGGTGCCTCACGCTCGCGGCCTGAGGCGACTCTTCGGATGCCTCCCGCTGGTCGCGCAGAAGCAGGACGTCTCCTTCTCCGGAGATAAGTCTCGTACTCTTGTACCTCCCGGTCAATGTCGGACTCATCAGAGTCTACCAATGGTTCTGGCATGGGAAGACGTTCAGGACCTCTGGAGTGTACTCGCTCCAGCCACAAATCCCGTTCCTCTTGATCTCTGTCCCGAAGTCGACGTGCCTGCAATTCTTCCGTTACTTCAGCGTCCAGTTGAGCACGGCGTTGTCGAAGAGTGTTTGTCACGGTGTTCACACGACCGAGGAGTTCATCAGTGCGCTGCGATCTTTCCACCCAACCCGCGCTCGATGGTAGATCCGAATACGTCCAGGTTCGAGAGGGTGCTCGTGCAGAGAGAGAAGGGGAGCGCGAGCGCGATATCGCGGGCGAAGGGACGAAGGATACCCGTCTCCCCGATCGCGTAGGCGACGGTGATTCAGAAAGAGTGCGGAAGGCAACGCGCATAGCTGCCTGGCCTGAACTGGAGGGCCCTTGACTTGATCTCGCTCCTGCGTGTCGAACTGCCTGGCGCTCACGATGTCTCCTCGCTAGTAACCCAGCCGTCGTCCCATCAAGAGACGCCGAGCTTGATGACCTGCGCGACTCCGAGCTGCTTAATGTCGAAGTACTCCCCGTGTGGTCAGCGAGAGGCCCTCTGAACAGTATTTCCTCGAAGTCTGAGTCTGTGTCGTGAGATCGTGTCAGCCATGAGAGATTTGTTGACATCAGAGAAGAGCTTACCGTGGTCTCCGGACACTGCGGGCGACGGTAATCGAGGGGGACGTGAGGCTTCTTCGCTTTCGCGCCTGGCCGCTAGAGCACGCACGAGCGCGAAAACTTGGTCTTGTTGACGTTGCCCATGGGCTAGCGCCACAGGGGATGGTAAGCGTATAGCCTGCGGTGGGACGGCGCGTTCGGCCTCGTCGTCACGCATAAGCGCGAAAGCTTGATTTATCCTTCGGCGCTCTCGTGCCTCTTGACGTCGCTCGTGGGCTGTCCTCACATCCGGCGACGGTAGTCGCGGGGGTCGAGAGGCATCATCCTGCCTCGCCTCATCCTCATGCATAAGCGCATAGACCTCGTCTATCGCCTCGAGCTCCTCTCGACGTCGCAAGGTGCCAGCATCGGCGACGACTACGGCGTCAACCTCCTCATCTGTCTCATTGTCTACCGGTGGACTGTCGGCAAATCGTATTCTGGACCTGATAGCAGGTTCACCACTCGGCGAACCCCGACCTTCCCTGCGGAGGCTCGGCTGGGCGCTGCTCGAAGACGAGGATGGCGCTCCGAATGAAGCGTACGAACGCCTTGCGACCTCCGTGAAGACGCTTGATCGTATGTTGCCGTCTCGTTGTGCGTCATGTCCGCGCTCGCCGGTTCGCTGGTGATCGAGGGTTGAGGGAGGGCCTTGAGATGCACGTTCGAACGGCTGTACGGGCACGGGCGCAGTCTCAGCAAAGCGTACTCGCGTTGCTGAAGATGGCCTTGGAACGCTCGTGCGTGACACGCTTCCGCCGGGGGAGCTCGAGCGTGATAGTGGTTGATCATGGAACGAGGCGCGTGGATTCCCTCTACGTCTCGCGCGTATCCACTCTCCCATGGCACTCCGGCTTGAAATCATCTCAGCGATACTGGGAATACCAGTTATCGAGGATTCGGGCTCAGGTGTAGCTGTATCATCTCTGTCGACGGGCTCAAGCTCGGACGGCGGGAGAGATAAGGGCGGCAGGACAGGTGGAGGGCTGCTAGGCCTTGAGCGCGAAGGGCGTATGATAGATATATTCGAATTGAACTCGTTGAAGCGCTCGATTGAGCGCTGGAAGCTGTTCGGCTCCTCGTCTTCCCTGGCCACCGCCCCTGCAGGCTGGGCAGCCGAAGTACTGGGACCAGCCAGTGGTTCAGCGGGCAGAGATGCCGAGAGCATGTCCACATCCTCCCAGTGGCTATCCAGATCAGGCGGCGACCAGACAGTACTGAGGTTGGACGGGCCGGCGCCGCCGCTGAGTGAGCGCTCGGACGGACCGGCAGGGAGCGATACGAACGAGTCGGAGGCCTCGGACGCCGAGAAGGACATATATTCAGAGCCGCCGTCGCTGGTGCTCGCGTTCGGATCGTCGCTTCTCTGCCGCTTGCTCCTCTCGCTCCCGCCATTGTTCCCGTTTCCACCGTGGTTGGCGCCCGAGCCCGAGCCCGAGGCTGCGCCCGACCCTGAACCGGACGCTTCGTTTATATTCGACTCTTGTGGCGAGTCGAGATCAAAGCCAAATTCCTCGAAGGAGCGCTTGAAAGACTGTTGCGCGACAGGAATGTGCAGGCGGGGAGGATCGGCCATGATGGTGGTGGGTTGTAACCCGTGTGGTAGCCGAAGTCGCTGCCTCAACCTCATTGCGCCCATCGCGGCGCTTGCCGTGCCGAACGTGATGATCGCCGGCCAACCACCAGGCCCACAACTTCCCGAATATATTCCTGCAGCCCTGCTTATATTTGGCTTGTCAGGCTCGCATCGTTACGGTTGTCACATCATAGGAGGGAAAGGTCCTTTAGGAGATATGAAGTCACAAGGCGCGAGACAAGAGATAGCTTTGGGCGCGCTCAACGAAAGCCGCCCAGGAGCTTGGAGCCCAAACCCATGCGGCGGCGACGCATGTTCAACCTGTCGGTCCCCCGACCAAACTGCCGGTCACTTCAGCAAAGATGGGCTGATACATTGGCATCTAGTATACATGTATGCACGTCAATGGCGTGTGCTTTTGGTCTTCATCTCCGCCGCCTAAATCATACACTCGGCCCCGACCCAGCGCCGCCCTCAACCTTCTGCGCATACTTCTCCACAACCTCCTTGACCAACTCAACCTTCGGTGCCTCCACATCAATCACCCTCCTCTCCTTCTCCAACAAGCCCACGAACTCTTTCGGCAAGACATCGCGATCGAAGTTCACACCTAGGCTGCCGTTCAATGCTTTGGTGACTGCCTCGGAGAACTTGGCGGGATGAGCGGTGGAGAGAACGATCAGTGTAGACTTGCTCGTCCCTGGTCGTGCGATGCGTTCGGCAGCCGTAAGACCGACGGCGGTATGCGGGTCAGCGATATAGGCCGGCGTCGCAGAGTAGAATGCGCGGATGGTGTCGATAGTCTGGTCGTCCGATACGCGCTCGGCGAGGAAGTCGCGTCTCGCGAGCTCGAGGACAGCCGTGGGCACCTGCACCCGTCCGTCCGACTTCATCGAGCTCATCCACCCGTCGAGTGTTGTGCATGCCTCCTTCGCCTTCTCCGCCTCCGACGCGCCCGGCGCCGCCTCGAACGCCAGGTACCACAGCAACCTCTCGAAGTTACTTGAAACAAGGATGTCCATGGCCGGGCTCAGCGTCTCCCGTACACCACCCTCCGCCTGCTTTCCGTCGCTCGCCCCGTCTGCAGGTGCAGCCTGCCCACCCTCCGGAATCACCGCTGACGAATCAGCCTTCTCGTACCTCCCCGACTTCCAGAACCTCGCAAGGATGTCATTCGCATTCGTCGCCACCACAAGCTTGTCCATAGGAAGACCCATGCGCTTCGCATAGTAGCCCGCAAGGATGTCACCGAAGTTGCCTGTAGGGACGACGTATTGCAGTGTGGATCCGGCGGGGAGTTTGCGTTTGGCGTGAAAGTAGGAGAGGAAGTAGTAGACTGTTTGAGCAAGGATGCGGGCCCAGTTGATGGAGTTGACGGCGCCAAGACGGTGCTTGTCGTTGAACTCGCGATCCGCAAAGAGAGCCTTGACAATGTCCTACATTCATAGAGAATAGGTCAGACACGAATGACGAGCGAGCGATGTACAGGCATACCTGGCAGTCGTCAAAGGTGCCCTTCACGGCGACATTGTGTACATTCGCATCCGTCACAGTAGTCATCTGCGCCTCTTGGATGGGCGAGACGCGACCCTTGGGATGCAGGATGAAGATGTCGACATTCGCCTTGCCCCTCAAGCCATAGATGGCCGCGCTACATGATGTCTGTCAGACTTGAGCTAGGTATAATAGGAGATAGTCACGTACCTGCCGGTATCTCCACTGGTCGCGCCCACCACCGTCAACTTCTCAGGGCGCTCCCCAGGCGCTTTACGCGCGTTACGCCGGAGCAGGAAGAACTCGAACAAATTGCCCAGAAGCTGAAGCGCCACGTCCTTGAACGCAAACGTGGGACCATGGAACAGCTCCAGAACGTATAGATCATCGCGCAGACGGACGATCGGTGCGACATCCGGATGCCTGAACGTGCTGTAGGACTTGTCCACCAGCTGGCGTAGCTCGTCGCGCGAGATCTCCTCGGGTGAGATATACAGACTCAGCACAGCCACTGAGAGTTCTTGGAAGGAGTAGTTCGCCCAGTCTTGTTCCCAGTTGGCAGGGAGAGATGGGATCGAGGCAGGAATGTAAAGTCCGCCGTTAGGCGCGAGACCGGTGAGGACGGCCTATGAGGCTCTCTTCAGCGACTAGCGCGATGACACGGCATATGGAGCTGACCTCCTCGAAGGATAGCTGGGTCTCACCGCCCCGAGTCGAAAAGTACTTCATGGTCGCAGAAAGCAAAGCAGAGCTGGAAGTGACTCGGCGTTGGTTCGGGACCATCTCCTGCCAACATTCGGCTTTTATCGGCCCAGTTCTTCATCTATCATTTTCGAAGCCGAATTGCGCGACGTAAACGTGTAGCCCTGTAGGTGCTGTATGTGGTGCATAGATGTAGAGCTGCTGCCGATCGTGCACTCGTTACCCGCAGGACTCGTCATGGTCTCAAGACGAAACGCAGGGAGAGCGACAGAGAGTTGCAGGGGTGCAGCGCTGTAGATCAAACTATATACAAAGGGCTGCGCCGTCACCTCCTGAGGCCTGATCTTTCATCTTATCATCGTATCTCCTCGGGCTCGTCCCGTATGCGTCGCTCGACCCGGTTATGCGACTTCCCCGGCTTCCCTCTTACCACCTTCCATCGTATCGCCGCGGACATGTAGCGGGCAGGTCGTCATGGATGCGTCGCCAAACCCGGCTACGTGACTTCCCTCTCACCCGGGCCCGAATCCGCATCTTGCTACGCCCTACCACTCCACCATGCTTCGAGCTGCTTAGCCTTTGCACTTCTATCGCCACGGTCTACCTCGGCTGCAGCGCACGTCCGTACGAAGCTCTCGCTACCCTCTGCCCCATCGCGTTTAGCCCGTGATTTGGAGTTCAGGTCGCGGGGGCGCCCTCGACCAGAGGGGAGCAAGAGCTTCGCTCGGGCGAGGTTGCTCCGCAGATCGTTCAGCGTTGTCCCGAGATTCGTTCACTGGTACTGTCATTGCGACGGCTTTCAGACAAGACGCAGAATTGATGCGTCAATCGATAGAAGGTCTGGTATACATTTTCGTTGTCTACTTCTACATGAAAGACGCAGTAAGAATACACACATCCGACCGAACACAGACATCATCGATCCCCTCAAGCCGACTTGCGCTGCATGCCCTTCGGCAACTCCTTCACCCACGGCAAAAACTCGCGGCCCTGCATGTACGGGCGGAGTACCTCCGGGACAACAAGACCCTACGCGCATGTGAGTATTTCATTCCCCCTTTGCATCGGTCATGGTGACTCACGTCGGGTGTCTGGTAGTTCTCGACGATGCAGCAGAGCGCGCGCTCGGTAGCGCACATCGTGCCGTTGAGCATGTGCACGTAGACTTTGCGCGTCTGCTCCTTCGTCTTCAGACCGCAGCGTACCTCCAATCTCCTGCTCTCTGTACAATGTATCAGCGGAATGCTCTATACGATACGTTATGAAGCGATACGTACGGTAGTCAGTGCAGTTCGAGCACGAGACCAGCTCTTTGTATCCACCCTGGAACGGGAACCACGCCTCCAGATCGAACTTCTGCGCCGCCGCCAAGTTCAGCGCCCCGCTCACAATCGCGACAAGCCTGTACGGGATCTTCAAGCTCTGGTAAAAGCCCTCGGAGTTGGCGACCATGCGATCGAACATCTCCCAGCTCTTCTCCGGATCGGTGATGCAGAACTGCTCGACCTTCTCGAACTGGTGCACGCGGAAGATGCCCCACATGTCGCGTCCGGCGCTGCCGGCCTCTTTGCGGAAGCAGGTGCTGTAGCCGGCGTATTTGACCGGGAGTTGGGTGTCGGGAGATTCGAACCATTCGTCGCTGTGGAAGGCGGAGATAGGTTGCTCAGAAGTGGCAATGAGGTACTTCTCGTCGTCGCTGCCGATGACCTGCCATAGTATTAGTTTTGCAGCCGATTGTAGACTCACAACTAGACATACCTTGTAGAGCTCCTCATCGAACTGGTCCAGCTGAGCGGTCTTGCCCATAACATCCTTGTTCATGAAGAAAGGTGGCTGGATCTTCTTGTAGCCATCTTTGCGCAAGAAGTCAAGAGCATACGAGATAAGCGCCTGGTTAAGATCTACTCCGTCGTTTGTAAGGAAGTAACCTCGGTGACCCGAGATCTTCGCGCCTGTAACGAAGTGAGCTCGATGCTAAGCGGGGTATATGAACGCATGTCATACCGCGCTCAAGATCCATCGCGTCCAGACGGAGGAGAACCTCATGATGTGCGAGGATACCGGCCTTCTTCTCGACCTGGCCGTTGGGACCATCGGGATGCCATGTCCTCACGACCTCGTTGTTGTCCTACAAACCTGAGTCAGGCTCCCGCAATCCGAAGATAAAACGGAGGACGTACCTCGTCCATGCTGACCGGCACACCCTTGGCGATGAGATTGCCAACGGTGCTCGCGCGCTTGCGCATCGTAATTTCGAAGTCCTTCGCCTCCTGGCGTTTTGCCGCTGCCTTGGCGTCCAATTCTTTCTTTTGAGCCACAAGATCATCCGCATTCTCCTTGGCCTACATGATCTTGCTCGTCAATATTGGAATCTTAGACGCACGCGAGCAGACGCACCTTCTTTTTTGCGCCGATCTGCTTCTGTACCGCGTTGATCTCTTTATTTATATTTGTTGCCTCATAGTCCACTACAGTCAAAATTAGGGTCTGTCTGCACGCCATGTTGCTCACACGTACTTCGCACCCAATCCGCGTACATCTGGATAATCTCGTACACAATCTCGACCGAGTGCCCGCGTTTCCGCTGCGACTCGCGAATCTCCTCGGCGTTGCCGCCCTTGGCATCGATGAAGTGCAGCACGTCAAGCGTCATAGTGGTGGTGGTATGAGGGCAAAGTAAAGCCGAGATACAGACGCGCGAAGACTCGAAGCAACCGCGAGTCAAGATAACTCGAGATCAAATATTTGATCGCCCATCACCTGACCGCTGCCACGTTGAAGTTCGTTTTTCCCGATCTTTGCCCCTGCCTCGCTGGCATCTGCGGAATATTCTTTTGACTGCTGCGTGTTCCGCCGCGAGGCATGTACACATACAGAACATGCGGCTGGGCTACATCAAGGGCGTGTTTGCGGTTGTGGCTCGTGGGCGTCTAAGATGAAGTGGGTGGCGGGGAGTGCCGAAGCGCGTTTGACACGGACGAACGCGACCACGACGCGACTTTCATTCGAAGTCCATCTCTTCGAACCAGATATACCCCACACACTCATCCCTTGCACTCGTATACCATCTAATCATGTTCAAGCTTATCCGCCGCGTCTCTTCTTCGCTCTATTCGCGCCCTGACCGCCCGTGGTCCGAAGATGGTATGTCATTCCCATACTTTTGACTGGATCACACGCTGAATATCGCGCTTTCAGCGACGTCGAGCGCGCCTACGATCGGGCGTAAGCGCCGTGTTGACGATGATGAAGAGGATGAGGTTGAGCAGAACGCGAGCATCGCCCGTAAGCGCCGAGTCGCATCAGGCATCGAGCGCCAGGCCTCGGACATGGGCGAGCTCACTCCAGCGGGCAAGGAGACGGATCCTGGCGTAAAGGCGGTCACGCAGGGCGTCAAGGAGGTCGAGCTCGAGTCCAAGCCGCAGGAGACTGAGCAGACGGAGAATGCCGAGACTGCCGCCACCTCTCCCGCTGCAGAGCCCGCGGTTGAGGCGGATGCTGCGAAGCCCGAAGACGAGGCTACCAGCGCTGCCGAGATGCCGCTTCCTGAGGCGGACGACGCCGAGGAGGCGGCACTCGCCAAGCAGCCCTCCTCGTCGCCCGCGCCCGAGGCTGTGGCGGAGCCCGAAGCTCCGGCGTCTCCCATCACTGCCGCTGCCGCAGAAGTCATCGCGCCCAGCCCAGTCGAGACGTCCGAGGAGACGCCGGCCGCTGCTGAGCCCAAAGACGAGCAGCCCACGAGCGAAGACGCCACCGCGACCGTCCTCGCCGCAGCGGCCTCACAGGCCGTCCCGACCGCCACTATCTAATTCCCACATCCACCCTATGCTTGGTTCTCACTGTTGTATCTCCTCTCTCCGCTCTCATCTTGCTTTCATTCCTGCCCTCCCGACTCGGCCCGTATATCTGAACGTCCCCCATCCGGAGCAATCGATACCATACTCAATGGTGGCAGCGGCGCTTCCTTTTCCGGTGACTGTACCGCATGACCTCGCTCCCTACACCTGTTCTTTATCTCAATTTCCTGAAACTCCCATACATATATCCCTTTCCGTGCCTCTTGCATGTGTGCCATCCACTCTCACTTGATTCACTATACTCCAACCTCACTGTCCTCATGACGATGCAACATATCCTTGGTTCGCTTCGCTACTTGTTGTGGAGGTTCTCTATGTACATACCCGGGCCGTCCAGCTGTCATAATCCCCAATTATCCTGTCATCTGTACCGTTCCGCGCCTGGGCTCAGAAGAAGATCGTGTAGATGCTCATCTCTGGTGCATCAACCACAAGCGCACCGTCCGCCACATCCAGTGTAACCGCCGCCCAGTCTTCGTCTACGCTCGTGCGGAACGCCGAGCTCACGGCTGGTAGACCAGCGCCGTCGAAGGTGAGCGATAGTGTGCTGGCATTCCATTGCATGTTCATGGCCACGATGGCGTACAAGTCGCTCGAGCCAGGCGCGGTGAACGCCATCGCGCGCCAGCTCGTCTCATTTGTGCCCGAGGTTGATACGGTCAAGAGCGAACCACCGACGGGCGCTGCGCGGGCGAAGTGCTTGAGTATCCAGAAGCGCTTGGTCAGTATGACGTCGTAGTTGCCGGTGCTGTTGAAGTCGGGGTCGTAGTAGATGATGCCTACGTGAACACAGGTCAGCACCTTCACAGAGTTAGCGCACATGTGGGAAACGTACCATCGTCCCAGCCCTCCTCGTTCACTTCATGCTCACAACCAGCGTCACCACTGCTCGGCGAGCACGACCCCAATCCGTTCGACAACGCAGTCCACCAATCCCAGTGCGCGTCCCCGGCGTCTACGAGCGACTGATAGACCAGATTGCCCATGCGCAACCCGCCCACCATCGTCGGGTCATACTGTTGTCCCCAACCAATAGTAGCCAGCGGGTCAGTGTTGTTTGCCCCAGTGCCATCCGTAGGCGCATAGCAGCAGATCTCCGTGAACCACGTCGGTGTCCCGCCGCTTAAGCTCTTCGCAAGAGCCGTCATGTTCGCTTGAGCACTCGCACTGCTGAAGCTATACTGGTGATGCGCAACTGCCGCGAGCTCGGCGCCAACGGTAGGTGAAAGCCAGATGGGCGCGTCGCCGGTGAAGATGCCGGTACTGCTCGACTCGTCGGCTATGATCTGCGTACTGAGGCTTGCGTTCGCGAATGCGGTGTGTAGCGAAGAGACGACTGCTGCTCGTTGCTCGGGGGTGACTTGCATGCCCTCTTGGCCGCACAAGGTGGTCGGGTCACCGTCGTCGAAGTTGTTGTCCGGCTCGCTGTGGTATCGCGTCAGACCTTAATACGAGACAAGGCATGAGAGGCACACACTTCATCGGCGAAACATGCGTGATGTTGACCCCCTGCGTCTTCCAATAGCTCACGACATCCGCGATATACTGTCCATACGCCGGTATGCGGTCGTCGATGAGCGTACCGCCGCAGTTCTGAGAGTTGTTGGTGAACGTCGTCGGCGCGCTGTTCACGAAGAGGGTGATGATGGGCACGCCATGGCGAGCAGCCTCTTTCAGGAAGAACGTGCCCGCCTCGTCCGCGCTGAAGTTGTAGTTGCCATCGCTGATGTACGGCGTCTCGGGTGCACGGTCCCATGTACCAACGCCCACGCCGCCGCCACCGAGGTTATAGCGGTAGTCCGTGAGACCGAGCCCTGTACGGAATAGACCATGTTAGCGCAGGTGATGAGTGCAAGAAGTGTATAACGCACCACTCGTCTGGTTGAGCAGGAGCTCGCTGACGTTCTGCCTCACGTCGGCAGGGAAGAGCGCGAGGTCCTTCACCCACCACGCACCGCTCGCGCCAAAGCCATTGACGGTCTGTAGCGGCGTTGTTGAGATAGTCGCAGCATACGTCCCGGTCGCCAGAGCGAGTACGCGTTGCGGGCTTCCGAACATGTCTGGACGAACCGCAAGGAAAAACTCAGGACTGGCGTTCGTCAGACTCATGGCACCAGCTCGTCCTCCTTATGAGACATCCGCGGCTGACCGTAATCTCGTCGAAGCTGACTTGTGATATGTGACGCAGCTGCAAACCTGATAGAAGAGGTGCGGACCAGCAGAATAGCCGCGAATACATGGTGGAAGACCGTTATCGGCTGCGCGGCCCGGCACGTTGAGCAAGGAACAGGGACGGAGGCATGTGCTCGCACATCTCGAAGACGCAGAGAGATACCGAGATGTGGAGCTGAGAGAGCGTATTTGTAGAATGGCGTATAACTGGATGCAGTTGGAGACCGCCATACCGGTCCAGTTGGGCAGAGCGCTCCCTGACAATGACATGTCGACGGTGGCTCACACTGGGTTATTGGGTTGCCAGTGCCTGTATGGACGCCTCATGAAAAGAATAGAGAATGTGCGCATGTGGTAGAAATATGCCACGTAGTCCGATGATACCGCGAACATCGAGGCTGAGGGGAGATAGGATATTTGCACCGCTCGTACGATATCGGTGCTGCCGGACACACCGAGCTGCATATTGTGTGGAAGGGTTCTTGGAACCATGGTGCCTATAGACTCGTCCTTCCTGTGAAGTCGGTGATCATCGTCATCGAAGAGCAAAGGCGAAAGGGAGAACGCGCACATCTCCCGCTGCAGAGCCGCCATCAAACCCGCGGCAGACACGATTCGCCAACTTGTGCGTCGCGCGTCACTCAATCTGGAACCCCTTTCGCCCCCTTCGGGGTGGCATACGAAAAAATTGGAACGATACAGAGAAGATTAGCATGGCCCCTGCACAAGGATGACACGCTTCTCCAGAGTGGTAGACCTACGGGTCTCAATATTTATTTTGTTTCTCACACTTCACATATCGTTTTACTGAGTGTCAGCCTCAAGCGCAAGCAGTGAATGTGGTAATGCATTGCCACTGCTCCTGCCCCCGTACGAATATCAGAGCGCTGCCGGTCGCAGTGACGCGCAACTAGGAAGACCGGTTTGCTCTCGACTACCAGGAGATCCCTTGCGGTCGTCACCCGGAGATCCTACTCGCGGTCCCGGGTTCATCTGCATTTCTGCGGGACCGCTAGCGCTATCGCGCACAGCCCATTCTCAAGGCCTTCGAGAAAGACGAGCCCATTCCAAAGAATGATGATGGCGCGCATCGTCCAACCGCTACCCCGCCGCATGTCCGCCTCCCCGCCTGGGCCACCCTGCCTCGCGTTGCATTAGGTTCCTGCATATAAGGACAGCCCTCCCATCAGTGGTTGAACCACTTCTCTTCATTCTTCATTCTTCTTCGCCTGTACCTATTGTTCCTCGTTTCTCACTATATAAGTTGCTCGGGCCACACTCTGCCCACTCGTGTCGGCCTCGCACATTCTGACGCTGTTCCGATGGCTCAAGTCTTTCCCTCGAGCTCGAAGCTTGACGTCGAGCGAACCGCCCTCCCATCGCGGCTCAGGATGCCCGCTGCAGGCACGTCTACCGATGTATCTTCTGGCGGCTCCATCACCACGCGCGGCCGCAATACGCCGTCCAATGCATCGTCTTTGTCCAGTGGCCCGTCTGGCCCGCCTTTGTCGGTATCAACAAAGGATCTTGGACATGGGCGCGAGCCGAGCACGTTCCCGTCGACGTCTCATATAAACTGGCTACTTCCAGAAGCATCGTCTTCCGACCCATCGTTGGATCACTTCCCTGCGCCCCCGACGTCGTTGGGCCCTGCGTCTTCCCCGATTTCGCCGCTGCGACAGTCGGCATCGTTGTCGGACCTGCCCAGCTCGAATCGAGCACGCGCACCGCTCAAGAGCATCCT
Source organism: Peniophora sp. CBMAI 1063 (assembly GCA_900536885.1). Lineage (NCBI taxonomy): Eukaryota > Fungi > Basidiomycota > Agaricomycetes > Russulales > Peniophoraceae > Peniophora > Peniophora sp. CBMAI 1063. Next base: position 265,040 of record UWZB01000002.1, read on the forward strand.
CAAGCAACCCAGTACTCGCAGTCTGCAGATGACCACCGTCCCCGCCTATGTTCAACAACTGTCACCCATATACGAGACTCATTCTTCAATGCGCACGATGACCGCGGAGCCCTCCACGCCTGCTTCACTTGGTGAGTCTGCGTCTTTTCGCACCTGCGTCGCCCGCTGCGATGGCGCATGTCCCCAACGTGGAATCCGTGCATGTACTAATGACGATGCGCAGTTTCCAACTACTCGGCATTCCTGCATCGGCCCATCAAGCGCTCGACGAGCCAGGCCTCGAGCACGACTATTCCTACGCCTGTTCTGTCGTCGCAGGGTCATACGCAGATGATGAACCTTGAGGGGCATGGGACACGCGCTGCTAGGCTGTACGAGGGAAGCACTTCGGAGGGTTCGAGCAGTTTCGTCACTGCGCCGTCGGCGCTCACGACCCCTATACGCGCTGCGCCGATGCCATCTGTGCTCACGGCGGGCGAGTTGGGCCAGTTCGTGGATCTGTCGCAACCACAGGAGGTGCATCTGCGCACGCCGCCCTCGAGCGCGTCTCTGACGGGGCGCACTCTCACGAACGAACCTGTGTTCGATGTCCCGTCCATTGGTCTCCACCCGCCCACACCAGGGCCCGGATCTTCCACACTGTACATTCCCATCGCTGTTCCCGCGCCGCGCATGGAGCACCAAACTTCGGGCGACACGTTCATTTTTAGGCGCTGGGCGAACTCGCTATCTGTCAGCAGCGCGCATAGACCAACATCGACACGACGACAGTGGCCCACATGGTTACCCGCACCGCCGAAGCTACTCTTCTGGGTCGGCTTCGTGATGCCACCGTGCTGGATGATTGGCGGTTGGCTGCTCGACACCGGACGATTCGATGTGAAGCCCGCGCCGCCGAAATTGCCTCCTGGTACCAGGCTGCCGTTATGGCGCGTCGACGGACGGTTGTTGGATTCTTCGGGGAACGAGGTGAAGCTGAAGCCGCGGCGGTCGCTCTTTGGAAGTTCACGAAAGAAGGGGAAGGGGGATGATGAAGCCAGTCAGTGGGAGACGGCGGCATGGCACGAGCGATGGGCCTCGTATGTTGCGAAGAGCTCTGGCGAGAAGAGCCTCGCGCATAGCTTGATCGACCTGAAGACGCCGGGGCCGCAGGTCTGGGTGTTGCGCTGTCGCATCGCCGCTGTAGTGAGCGGTGTGCTCGTGATCGTTGCCTTTGTCGTGGCTTTGGTCATTGCTCTGCATCTCACCCATTAGCCCATGCCTCGCATCGTTCCGAAGACCCCTGGATATATGACGGCTTATGACATCGATCACGAATATCTTTAGGCTTATCAATCATGGACATTACTCTTATTCTTGTTTCATGCTACTCCGGTACATCTTCCGTACCAGTAGACCTCGTTGTACCTATTACAAACAACTTTCCGTCCTCCATTGGCGACTTCCCATCCCCTTTATTGCTATTTCGAGGCTTACGACTTGTACAGTATACAAATGAATATCACGCTCACTGTATCATCATCATCTTGCACCATCGTCTACTGTCCACTCCGTTGAGGACATTCGAACAACTCTTTGCATCCAAGCCCTAAAGCTCTTCAAATATACGGACCGATACAATCTCTGCGATGCGTTGCTTCTCCTCCTGTCCAAGGATACCGGCCTCCGCCCTTACTTCGTCGAGAGATACCCCTGTGCGCTGACGTGCGAGTAAAAGATTGAGTAAGGCTAGGCGCAACTGTGCGGCCTCGACGTCGCTGGCGTCTCTTGGCTTGCTACGGCTGTCTAAGGCAACATCACGATTGAAGGTGATGACCTTCAGGCGAGGGAACAAGGCAAAAGTCTCGCTTCCCGCGTCCGTCACCGTCTCGGTAAGGGCGCAGAGGAGATGAAAGAGTTCAGGGGTATGTGACAGTGCGAGGCACGAAACTTCGCTTGCAGCAGCGAACGTCGTCTTCCAGACCTCGACATCGGAGAAGAGCTGTATGGCATCGCTGGTAATAGCCAACCGCGTCAGCGTATGCATCCGTATAAGATGTAAAAGCGAGAGAAGCTCCATCCCGGGTGTTTCTTCATGTCGATTCTGAACCGAAAGTCGCTTCTCCGACCTGTATTGCATTGGTCTATCGATCCCATGCGGTCCGTATTCGGGGCTTCCAGAGATCCACTCTTCGGAGAGTAGTGTCACGATCTTCACCGAGCTCAGAAGAAGTTCGCTGGGCGGTAGCGGAGGAAGTAGGAAGAGATGAGAGAGCGCGTCCGAGATGAGTGAAGTGTCCGACTCGTGGAACAAGTCAAGTTCGCAACGCGTATCAATCGGCAGCGCCATACACTGCAGCGTCTTGACAGCACGAGATGCTAGGTATGGGACGGAAGCGACCAACGAGATAACTCCGAGGCTCGCAGGAAGTTCAATTATGGGATGCCTGGAGTCCGAAAAGGTTGGAAAGACATTATGTAGCGACAAGGTCTCCAAGTTCGTTAACCGAGAAAGTGCATCGTGAAATTGTGTTGCTGAGGGTGGCGGCGCGGTTTCTTCGGGAAGCTTCATGGTGAGATCCAGAACCTTGATGCCCGCACCGAAAAGGTGTGAAGTCCAAGGTAGGTAGCAGTTCGCGAGGACGACAGTGTCGAGAGCCGTCGGAAGGGACCCAGGACCGAGGAAATCGTCTGGCAAGATGACGCCGATGCGCTGTCCTCGCGCATGAAGTGTGATTCTCACTTCCTGGAGTTTGGGCATATGATGACGCAGATATTGGGCCCATGATCTGGAGGACCAACGAGATACCGTGTCGCGGATGATGAGTTCCCTCGCGTACGTGCGAATTGGTTGCGATAACCAGAGTTGTCGCAGGGCGGACATCTTGGACTCCAACGGCGCATCGCCGTCAGGATAGTTGAAAAATGATAGCTTGAGTCTTCTTTGGCGGGAACGTTCTATCAAGGCTGGAACAGCGCTGACTGGGAGCGCGTAACAACGTATGTCGCACCATAGTGAAGATGACGACAGCGCAACCTACGCGGCTGTCATTCAGAGGGCTCCAGTACAAGGAATTACTGGCCAGACTCACCTCACGCCATGAGTTACACACATGTGTCACGACTATCCATCCCAGAGACACTTCACCACTGGGAAAGCTTCGTTCGGGCGACCAAGCCGCTTGCGCAAACCACATCACGCGAGAGAGGACTTCGTGGGGAAGAGTGCAGCACAGCAGACTGTCGTTCCGTCTCCGTTTTGCTAGAACAAGTATGTGCGGATCCTGCATTATTTCAAGCTCATGATCTAGTTGTGCGGTCCTCGTGGATGCTGGACGAGATGTGTCATCGGGGGAACCAAATCGGGATAAAACAAATGTTTTCCAGACATCAACGCTGCAGTGCTTAGGTTAGACTCGCATTCTATAGAAGGCTGAGATCTTACCTTGCGGAAGATGGTGGTGGAGACATGGTAGTCGTCGCTGAGTGACTGCGCGAGCGTGCTTGGGAACTTGTGTGTGACCTACGCGTCTCGTCACAGATCCCTGAGGCACTTACGCGAGTTGCGCCTGTGTGCTCTGTGCCCTCATCATGTCGTTCGCGACTCCAAGGTTCGTCGTGGCATTCCTCATACTAAGTCACTCACTGACTCAGATATAGTCATGCGGCATGGGATGCCTTCATCCTGTCCCGTTTCGGCGACGGTGGCCGGCTTGCAAAGCGCGACGCGACGTTGACGGCTCTGCTCGATCACGAGCTCGAGATACTGCAAGACCCCCGCACACTTGCCTCGGCACGAAGACTCAGAAACGCTAGTAGCTCTTTCGCCTGTAGTCTCCCGGCGGAAGTACTGAGCAGGATATTCTGGTTCCTGCAACCGGACTGGATACCCAGCCAAAATTGGCAAAGGGGTGGAGGTGGATTGGGGTGGACGGCTGTGTGCCACGTATGTAGCCGATGGAGAGAGGTATGTTACCCTAACTTTTCTCACAAATGATCCCGCTGATATGATAAGGTCGCGCTCTCGTCGTCATCACTGTGGTGTGAGATATACTGCTATGGCTTCCCAATACGTTCTATACCCGCCATCCTCGCTCGCTCGCGGCAAACCAAACTCAGGCTCTTTTTCCATGGACCAGATCACGTAGATGGCTCCCCATCGGATGATATACCTGGCATATGGATATGCCCTCCTGTCTGTCATCGTATGAGCGAACTGGTGATTGTGGAATCCAAGAGCCGATTTCTGCAAACCTGGATCCCTCTCCTCCGCACATCAATGCCAGATCTGACAAGATTAGTCTTCAATCTGACGGTGGCGCCACTTTCATTGGATGACGTTCTGCTCCCTCTTGAGCTGTTTAATTCGCCTCAACTCTCGATCATTGACGTCCTCGACTGTCACATTCCCTGGCTGTCTCCACTCCCTTCTACCGCAAATCTCACTCAGCTTCGGCTACAGGCGACCCATCCTCCGCAGATAGCGCTCCGACCGTCATTCTTGCAGTTGCGCGATGTTATTGCTCGCGCGCGGGCTCTGGAGGACCTCACCCTGTGCAACATTTTCCCCATATCGCACGGCGCACCATTCGGAGCGGAATATACCGTACCCCTTCCCGACAGTCTGATCTCGATGGACCTATTAGCGAGGTCTTTCGAGGTGGTCAACGACTGCTTGGCAACACTGCTGCTACTAGTGTTACCTCACAAGTCAAAAGCTCGCGTACGCACAGAAGTGTGTGCAGGGGCAGAACCCTCTCTCGTGTCTCTAGTCATGCCTCACTTCTTTTTGGCGCCTCCAGATGGCTGCCTCGAGTTACACGTCGGTCGCAGATGCGTCGTGCTTACACTATCAGCAATGTGGCTGGCCGGCTTCTCTAGTGATGGTATAGAGTGGGCTCGGCATAAATGGGCACGGGGGGAAAGGCGGCTGCACATTCCTGGCAACAACGAAAACGAAGCGAGTCGAGACAACACCAACTCTCTCGTATCCTATCTGCCGCTGCTGGACATGGGGCAAGTGTATCGACTCGCGATTACGGGTGACGCCGTGCTCGCATTCCAGGACGGCAAAGAGTGGATGACGACCTTCGCGAAGGCGGCTCACGTCGATCAACTTGCGCTACATTTCGCCCAGAATCTTCTTCCCCTCCTATGCGCACTAGCGGAATCCCCGCCCGCGGGACCGACTCACGAATTTGCCCTATTCCCTTTCCTGAAGGTCATCGCAATCTTCCGCGAAAAGGACGAGGTGGGCAATGAGGTGGAAATCAACCACAAGAGATCAGTGGCGTTGCAAATCAGCCTCACGAATCTCGTGTACACGCGGAAATTTGCTGGGAGGCCGCTGCAGAAGTTGCGCATTCACTGCGGTTTGTTGGACGAGGATGCCCTCGTTCTTTTGAAGGAGATGGTCGACGTAGACATACTGAACTCGTGATCACGTTGGCACCAATTCGCATCCATGTATGCCGCGAACCATACGTTCAGATGCAGGGTGATGGGGTCCCTTTACATAGAAGAAAAATTTCATTGTCTGTACTTATGAGTCGACAACTCATATTGACGGTAAAATACTGTGATCACCGAGTACTCCTTCGAAGGGGGTCATAAGCGCATCAGAAAAACCTCACGTGAGCAAGCTCCGCGGCTCTTCCCCAAACGTCCCAACCCGCAAATGCTCGAGACACCCACAACGTCTCAATGGGAACACCCTTCTCCTTCCTCACGTGTAGCAAGTCGAGGAGTAACACGTCCAAAGACGTCCGCATGTTCGCAAGTTTCTCTTTTGAATGCCTCTGGTAAGAGTACGCATGCAGCGCGAGGGTGGATAGTCGAGGGAAGAGCATAGATCCCATGGTACCCCACGACGCTTCGCTCAAAGCGTCGAATATGGTAAGAGCGTCGTAGTAATGGATCGAAATGCCCTCTACGTTCCGCGCGACGACAAAGGAGCTAAGCCACTCAGGGGGCGTCGTCACCGAGTCCTCGAAAGAATCGATGAATGTGATGGCCTGTAACGTGCGCAGCGGCAGAAGTCGGAAGAACGGCAAGATCGAGCATGCAAGCGTCCCATGTTGCGTCCAAAGAGCCCTCGCGCCCTCCCCGAGCCTCCAGTTTGCCCAGTCATGACGGCGGTCATCAGGGATCTCCTGCCGAAGAAGCGAGCCTAATGATATGGAACTTGTGTACTCCATGCTCAGAGCGGTACTGCTTGCGCACAATGAGATTGGCGTCGCAGTCGCCGCGGGTCCGAAGAGCTTGATTATATGCTCGAGAAGACGGTCTTGGTAGTCGTACTCCGGGTTGACGGTTGCGATATCGAGAGTAACGCGCGCGCGATCCGGGACTGATAGCCGTTGATAGACGTCCATGCAGCGTTCAGGAAAATCAGTCGAGGTGGCTAAGCGCAAATCTGTAAGAACCGGAAGGTATATCGTCGTCTGTATAGGCGGATCTTCTTCATTGGGCAAGTCGGGAAAGATGTCGCCGAGACTGAGTGACTTAAGGCCTTTCATTACCGATAGGGACTTGTAGAAGGACTGAGACGTGGGTTCGGACTGTTCCTGTACGTCTTCTTGCGATTCGTCATTGTCAAAGCCCAAAGCGAGATGCTCGATGTTTGTCGGAAACTGCACATCTTTCCAGTCGTTCGGCAGGACGAGGCCAGTAATTGTCGCGCTCCGCAACAGTGGGGTTTGGCTGAAGAATACCTCGATTGGTAGGGGGACCTCGTATCCACTTTGACGTAGACAGGTGGCTTTGAATGTCTCGAGAAGAGGCATCGGGTGGCGAAAGTTACCAAACCACTTGTCCAGATAGGCGTCGGGTATATCGTCCAGTAGTAGCTGCCTTGTGCGACGGAGAACAGGTTTGGAGAACCAGTGCTCAGAAAGCTCCATATCCAGATAGTCGCCCTGCATGCCGTTCTCTTCTCCGGGTAAGATAGATCCATATAGGACAAGAGATAGTGGTAGGCCCCTAGAGCGAGCCAGAAGCGTCGGTATGGAGTCGGGGTGGACATCCAAGCATGGGACATTACACCAGAGCGAAGGGGTTCCAAGAGCCGTCTATAGATTCAGATAAGTCAGACATATACTCCTATGAGATACAGAAGAAGATGCGACGCACCTGCCGCCAATAGCTACACACATGTAACAGGCACATCCACCCTGAAGAATAGCCCGCCGTGGGATCCTGAGGTTCCTCGTCGATAGCGGGGCCCTCGACGCGTCGAACCTTCGGCCTACAGCCTTTGTCAAGCTGCACAAGCGAAAAGACATTGCTCAAGACCTCCGGCGGCAGGCGGCAAGCACCCATGACTTTGTTACGCTGCTGTCGAGCGAACACGACGCGCTCCAGCATCGTCTCGAGCTCAAGATCGGCCAAGTGAGCGCGCTTCACGGCGGTATCTTCGAAGCTGGCACGGGCGCAACTCTCGAAGCGTGATCGCAAGAAAATATCCCATGCGTCCCTGTGGGTTCATTGAATGGCTACCGGTGGTTGCGAGGGCGGAGTGAACGTACTGAGAGGCTGCGCGATGTTTGTTCATATCGAATGGGGCTCAAGTGAGGGCTTTGGGGGCTCAAACAGTGGTGGTTGAAGACAACGCCGCGACCAACTAAACAGGCTCGGTATTGATAATGAGACAATTCCCACGCGCCACAACTACACATGGGCCCAGGCCCGCGTTTAACGCTCGCAGGACCGGATGGGTGATACGTTACCAGACCGCTGCCTCCTCACGCTCAGATAGCGGGCTGCTTACGAGGCTAGGGAGTCTAGAGGTACGAGTTCGAACAATGATTGGAAAGGTTTCGAGATGGCCTTGTAGACCCAACACGATGATATCGATATAAATACACGATTGACAGGAGAGTTCCATTATGCAAAGAATATGCGTGCGTAGGAGAATTCCAGAGAGTATAGCGGATTGAAAACAAGAGGGAAGATGATTTCAATGGAGACATAGACTGATTTGGTACTGGTTCGGGTTCGAAGGGTGCACAGAGAAGTCCATTTGATGGTATTACTGAAATGTCGATGGTGCGAGTTGGGGAGTTCGAGTTTCGAGAGGCGACGTCTACAGGAGGGTCTTCCAGCCCTGTTGCTTGGCCTTGGCCACGAGCTTCTTGACCTCCTGAGAACGGGCGCGGGTAGTGACGAGGAGGGTGTCTGGCATATCGACGACGACAAGGTCGTCCACACCTAGGCAGGCAACGAGACGGCCTGAGCCCGGTACGATAATGCCGCCAGCAACCTGCTCCGTGAGCACTATAGACAAGCGGGTCAACACGAGGTCAAGCATCGGGATGCACGGAGAGGGCTTACCGAGAGCGTTGTCACCGAGGATCTTGGGCTGCGATGCGTCTGCGGGCAGAAGCTCCGCGAGCGACGAGAAGTCTCCGACATCGTCCCAACCTATACAATATGCCGTCAGCACAAGCCTTGCACATGCTCGTGACGGGGATACTGACCGAAAGTAGCGGGTACGACCGCGACCTTGCCCTCGAGCGCAGCGGGCTCGGCAACGGCATTGTCGATCGGGATCTTCTCAAGACCAGGCCACACTTCCTCAAGCACGGTCTGGCGCCGAGTCTCGTCATCCCAAGCGTCTGCAATCTTCCTCAAACCCTCGGCAATCTCAGGCTTGTACTTCTCCAGTTGGTCGATGAGCACCTGGGCCTTGACGACGAACATGCCGGCGTTCCAGCGGTAGCTACCCGTCGCGATGTACGAAGCGGCAGTACGTGCGTCAGGCTTCTCCTTGAAGCTGGATACGATGCGAGCGTTGGGTGCACCGGATACGTCAAGCTTCTCACCCAGACGAATGTAACCGAATCCAGTCGACGGGTGCGAAGGCGCGATACCGATGGTGGTGATGTACCCCTGACGCGCGACTTGTACGGCCTCGGTGACGGCGCTTAAGAACGCATCGTCGCCAGAGATCATGTGGTCGGCAGCGAACGAACCGATGACAGCTTCGGGGTCGCGACGGGCGAGGACGGCAGCGGCGAGACCGATAGCAGCCATAGAGTCCTTCGGGCCGGGCTCGCAGAACAAGTTCTGGAGTTCAAGATCAGGAAGCTGTTCATGGATGCTCTTGACGTGCGAAGGGCCAGCGACGACGGTCGTACGGTTCTGACCCGAAAGAGGCAAGAGACGATCCCACGTGGCTTGGATGAGCGAACGGCCCTTGAGCGTCAAGTCCAATAAGAACTTGGGGTGACCTTCGCGCGAGAGCGGCCAGAGACGGGTGCCGGCGCCTCCTGCGGGGATGACGACGTAGAAGCCCGGGATCTCTCGGATGTGGTCGAGCGGGTAGGCGGAGTTTACACGGTTGTCACCGAGAGAGGATGGCGCAAAGACGATGGGCGGCGTCGCAAGGGCCGGGACGGCGTTGGCGGACAGGAACGGCGTCTTGGGTCGCAAGTTGGGCGAGCCTGGGATCGCTGGTGTCAGCCAGCCTGGCGGGGTACCTATGCGGGTGTTGTTCTGGTATTATATTCGCTTAGAGCTGTACGAGATCAATAGTTAGCTGGCAAGACGCACGAGCGACTCCTTGAGCTGGCGTTCCAAGCTCGAGTTCTGGAGACGGAGGTCGTTGCACTCCTGGCGTAGTTCCGCAATTTCCGCGTGCTGCATGTCGAGTATTAAATACGGCAGCACGCGCGCGAGCGGAGAGGGACCGACCGACTTCTGGACGGCCTCCATGATCTGGCCGAACATGTTCTCCACACTGAGCGAGCCAGCTGCAGGCGCCGCCTGGCCAGCAGACGCCTTCGTGTTGAAGGGTGACGCGAGGCTCGCCATTGTGAATATACCTATCTAATGAGGGTGGGGTGCAGGTGGGTGGTGGATGCAGGAATCAGACTCTCAACTTGGCCGTTCGTTTTAGCTGCCACGGCGCGGTCGCGATGGCCCGCATGCCAGCCCGGTTTGCATTTTGGCCCGGCCCATCCGCGCCCACGTTGCTTCGGTCCACTGCGCAACCGGACGGGTCGAGACGCGCTCTAGTTGTATTCTTGCCGCTTTCCTGTACCCGTGAACATATGCAGTCATAGCGAAGCCCCTTGTGCTTTCGGCGTCTGTACTCGACGTGCTTCTTTTTTCGTCCAAGTCTCGACGCGTTGAGGCCACGTTCATGCTTTGAAGCTCTCGTTCGGCGGCTATATCTCAACTGTCACTACCCCGAACAATATCCTCCCTTCACCACGGGATCGCAGAGCCCGCAGTACAATATGCCGTGCTTCCGCAGTAAAGCCTTTCCTGCCGGAGCTGAAAGCACTGCACGGCGGACGGTCTGTTGTAGCTACGAAGAGGCGCCTTACGCGCGCACAGTGCGACCCTCGGGCTTCAGCTATGCTTAGAACAAGGCAGAGCTTCGTCTCAAACAAGATGCCGAATGCAGCCAGAGACCATCTGACGATGAGTCGTTCGGAGTGCATGCTTGCGTGATGAGAGCAAGACGAGGGTCGGTGTATGATCATCCAAGGGACACGAGCACGCCTCGAAAATGTGATATTGCACGTTGTCATTGATGTGCGCCATCCGTTAGTAGCTAAGTACCAATAGTAAGCGCATAATCGTCCGTGCGTCGATCCCGACGCTTCGAGCATGAAGTTCAGACGTTGAAGTTGACACCCTGCGCGAGTGGCGCGGCATCCGAGAAGTTGACCTGTGGCACGCCCATCAGCCTCATGGTAACTTTCAACACTCGTACGGTACTCACCGTGCAAGCACTCCAGCGCACATACTGCTTCCATGCATCACCACCGCTCTCTCTTCCCCAGCCGGTACTCTTGTTCCCACCGAATGCAGCACCGATCTCCGCGCCACTGGTCCCAACATTGACGTTGACAATACCAGCGTCGCTGCCAGCGGGCCCGATCCATTTACCGACGTTCCTCACATCCCTGGTCCACAGTGACGAAGACAGACCCTGAGGAACAGCGTTGTTCCACTTGATTGCCTCCTCAAGATCTTCAAACTCCGCGACGTTCAGGATGGGAGCGAAGCGCTCGGTCGACCAAACGGGGTGCGCCGGGTCAGATGAGCCAGGGCGTGCGATGGTGGGCTGTACGAAGTTGCCTCCGCTGAGCGGGTCCTGCAACCCACTGAACTTCGCACCGCCCACAACGACCTCACCGCCACTCTTCTTGAGCTCGGAGATGGCTTCGTCGTAGATACCTAACGCACTACGGGTGTGCAGCGGGCCCAGGAGGGTGGCGGAGTCCAGAGGATCGCCGGGCTTGATAGCCGGTGAGCTGTATGCTTTTTGAAGACGCGACATGAACTCGGGTGCGATGGACTTGTGCAGATAGAGACGACGCGTTGAGGTGCAGCGTTGACCGGCTGTGCCGACTGCGCCGAAGAATACAGCAGGGACAGCGAGAGACAGATCGGCGTCGGGCATCACAATCGCAGCTGCCATGTAGTGTGAGAACAGTGCAGGTCGAGATGTCGGGAAAATATACCGTTGTTGCCACCAAGTTCGAGGAGCACCTTGCCGAAGCGGTCCTGTACGTTCTTCCCAACGATGCGGCCGACGCGCTCACTACCAGTGAACGAAACTGCAGGACATGAGCGCCGTCATTCGTGCATTGTTCGCAGATTACCCTACCCATGTCGATGTCTTTGCTACCAACGACAGTCTCGCCAACGGACTGCCCACCCGTTACAAGTCCGGCAACAGCGCCAGGAAGACCATTCTTCTCAAGCACCTTTGACACCATTTTGGTTGTCGCGATCGAGACGAGCGGCGTAGTAGGAGATGGCTTCCACAGGGTTGCGTTACCCGCTGCGAGTGAGATGGAGAGATTCCAGCCGTAGACTGCAACGGGGAAGTTGAACGCTGAGAGGACGGCTACTACGCCAAGAGGGTTCGGGACTGTTTGGGACAATGTCAGGACTCTGCTTCGGCCGAACAGAAGTCCAGGCACACATACCTTCGAGAATAGAATGGCCAGGGCGCTCTGAAGCTATCAAACGGCCATTCATCATCCTGGAGAGGCCAACTGCGTAGTCGCACTGTACGGACATAGTCAGTGACGCCTCCCATATACGCAAGAACGAAACAACTCACGATATCGACGAACTCCTGCACCTCACCGATACCCTCCGTCTTGATCTTGCCCATCTCGAGCGACACGAGGGCACCGAGAGCCTCGCGCTATACACGAGAAGGTGAGCCACACCTCCTTCGGACGCTTTAGACTAAAGCAAGCGGACAAGTTACCTACCTTCGCTGAGAGCGCCTCGCGGATCTGACGGATGATCTCTCCGCGTTGTGGTGCAGGCAACAGGCAGAGATGCTCGTACGCCTCGCGAGAGCGGGCTATCGCGCCCTCGAGCTCGGACGGTGTGGCCTGCACGCGACGTTGGGTTCACGTTATGCGGGGTAAAGAGCAGGAACATACGGTCTTGACGCGCGCAAGCACCTCGCCCGTCGTCGGACAGACACTTTCGAGCAGCTCACCGGAGCCCTTCCATGCGCCATCGTATACGCCGTCTAATTCCGCGCCAGAAGTCGGAATATCCAGTGCACTCAAGACGCCCGAGGCGCGACTGGAGAGGTACCGCCTCGTAGCGGCGGTGCGTAGCAATGACCTGCTGGAGCGAGAGAGCATGGTGGTCGCCGACAACCTTCACGACTCGACGAGGTCTCAGATAACAGATATTAGACGGCACGCCGTGGTGGACGCACGGAATATAGGTTGAGGACGAGCGCGGTCCCGTCCACTATGAGGCGCCCCCTTGGGCCTTGATCCGGCCACTGCGGATAATCGGGCCGGCCCTGTCAAGTTGATATTGATCTCGGCGCAAGTGCTGTGTGGTCAAAGTCACCTCAAGCCGCCATGACGTCCTCTTGGGCACAAGCGGGTCCCTCGACGCTGGCCGCACCGACGAGCTCTGTACCATTCCCCAGGCGACAACTGCGTCGTCGTACTGAGCGGCCGACGCCATTTATCCTGTCCGACATTGGGCCCTACACTCAGCTTCACCGTTACTACACCGACCCCGAGCCACTCGCGCACCGGACCGCCTTCGAACTCGGGACGACCGATTTATTCGACTTGGTCGACGGCGCGAATGTCGTGGTGCCACGCGCAGCGACGGTGACACGGCCGAGCTCGCCAGCGCCGACGGCCGACTTCAGTATAATTAGCCCTCCGAGCCCGGGCTTCGACGAGTTCCAGTTTGACTGTCAGTACGCAGGGAGTAGGCGCCATACGCGCTTCCACACCATCCACGGCCTGCCATCCTCTCGCTCCGGGAACAAGGGCACGTTGTCGAAGCTGTGGGACGTGCTCGCGTCACCTTCGCGAAATAAGAAGTCCTCCACCTCCGGCAGGGCAAATTCCGAGTTTGTGTTCGACCCGCACATGAGCTACGCCGATCTGCCGCCTCTGGACGGCGAAGAGGGCGAACTCATCGACGACGAGGCGTGCGATATGGGCTCCGACGGCGCTGGCTTACAGACCGGCATGGGTATGTCCTTTTCCCTTTCCACTCCAGAAGCCGTTGGGGTGTTCACACGACCATTATGTTCTATAGATATTCTCACAAGGCTACCTTGTGAATTGGGCGTGCTGATTCTACGGCATCTCGACCTGGCGTCTATATTGACGTGCATGCGCGTATCCAGCACCTGGCGCAACCTCGCGAATGACAACGCCGTCTGGCGCGATCTCTTCTTCCGTCGCGAGGGGTGGCGCATTGATCTATCTCGGGCACTTGCTCGGGGCTGGAAGTTTCCCGACTTGCAGCTTTCGGATACAAGAATGGACTACTTCTCTTTCCAGCTCCCGCGCTCGCGATTGAGTCTGCCGCTTCTGCAGACACAGAACCTGCCGTCGGGTTCGGCCGGCCCTTCGCCCTACGCAACACCATTATTCATGACTCCCGCGCCGCCTACGCCTATAGTGTTGTCCCCTTCGCCCTTCTCACCCGAGCGTCCACTCTCTGCTGCGTCGGCTACACCGCCCACGACCGCGGCACCCCTGACCCTTCCTTGGCGAACCCTATACCGCACTCGGCTGACTCTGGACGAGCGCTGGTCCACAGATTCCTTCGCGCCTACCAAGCTCCGCATCGCAGGACACGCCAACTCTGTTTATTGTGCGGCATTTGACTCGGCTCGCATCGTCACTGGGGCACGAGACCATACCGTTCGCGTCTGGAGGGTCGGAGATGGAGAGCCTCTCGCAGTCCTGAGAGGACATGTGGGGAGCGTGCTTTGTTTGAAATTCGAAGAGGATTGGGATCTTCATCAGGACGAGGGGATCTTAATTACCGGCAGCAGCGACCGCACTGTACGCGTCTGGGCCCTTCGCGTCGCGGACCGCGAGTCTGGGAAGGTGGAAGGATATGAACGTGCAGTCCTCACGGGCCACGATGGCGGCGTTCTAGACATCCGCTTCGACGAGCGCTGGATCGCCAGCTCGTCGAAAGATAACACCATTCGAATCTGGGATCGACGCACGTTCAAACTGCATCGCGTATTGCAAGCGCACGATGGTCCCGTGAACTCAATTGCGATGCAGAATGGAAAGCTGGTCAGCGCCAGTGGAGATGGCCGGATAATTTTCTGGGATATGGAGAAGGGCGAGTGTTTGAGGGTGTTGGATCACACCCGTGGACACGCGTGCGTCGACTTCAAGGGCGACCTCATCGTCTCCGGCTCGAACGACAGCAAGATCAAAGTCTGGTCTGCTTCAACGGGCGCGTGCCTCAGCACGCTCACGGGCCACACCGATCTTGTACGCGCGCTCGCGTTCGACCCAGAGGCAGGAAAGCTCGTCAGTGCGAGCTACGATATGAGCGTGCGCGTGTGGGATTTGAGGAGCGGGAAGTGTGTGAGGGAGTTCTTGAGGCATCAAGGGAGCCATATCCTTGACGTCAAGTTCGACTGCTGCAAGATTGTCAGGTAAGCTCCATATTCCTACCATGCTCGTCAATGTGCTCACATGCGAGTAGCGTTTCATACGATAAGACGATCCTCGTCACGGACTTCTCGGAGGGGCTGGATACCATGTTGTTTGCTTGAACCGCGTTGTTGCTCTGAATAGGGACTCTTTTGCTTGTTTGTCGTTTGCTCATGCTTTTGTGTATGCGTCGTATTGCTTGTTTGCTATGTTTCGCTCTGTATCAAGTCCATCGTCTGTACATACTGCGGAGTCTCCACTCACTATACCCCACACCACATAGCCGCCTAGCCCGAATAGAACCCAGATCACACTGTACGGGTTCGCGTGGTCAATCGTCGGAAACTCGGCAAAGGTTATGCCATACCTCGGAACCCGATTACTTAACCATCTGAATACTAGTACCTAATAATGATATACCTTTCTGTGTTCGAACCCACCAACTTCATCACCAACCAACTTCATCGGTCCAATAAACAATTACTCGCCGCTGAAAGACATCTTGGTTAGTGAGGGTCAGGGAAGTCAGGGAGAGTACGAGTTGGTGAATAGTCCCCAGAGGGTCTGGTCAAGGTCACTCCATCTATCGACCAATGCAGTATGTATAGCAAAGTTGACATACACCGCGAAGGCAGATTGTCAAGAACCGACCTCCATTTGCAAGCGATACATTAATTTGTAAAGTGTGCGAACAAAATAAATATTGAGACCCGTAGGTCTACCACTCTGGAGAAGCGTGTCATCCTTGTGCAGGGGCCATGCTAATCTTCTCTGTATCGTTCCAATTTTTTCGTATGCCACCCCGAAGGGGGCGAAGGACATTCCAAATTTGCTGACCCTAACGACGCGCCTTCGCGAATCCGTTTGACCGTGGGTTCCGCGGCACGACGGACGCGCGCTTCGCGTCGACGCGTCTGGCGTCTTGCGCTCACCTTGGCTTCTCCGTATGCAGTGCGCATGTATGCGTGGAAGGCGACGATAGTCCGATGTGCTACTCGGAGACGAACACTCTATACTTCCAATGTATCACTCTCCGCCCAAGCGCAATTACAGCGCTCCTCGGAGACGCGTCCAGCGCATGCTCCTGTCCAGCAAGCGGTAGCCGCACTGAGACGCGAAGAGCCCCAACCCCTTCGTAGTATGTATATATTTTGGTTGCTATGAATACAATTCTGATATGTTATGCAGCTAAGAGGAACGAAGTCGGCGTTCAGCTCCTGTCGCGCCGCCTACACGAGCAAATATTCAAGAACGTGTCCTTCCCTCCGCCAGACGCGCGTTATGTTCGAATCGCGCAGGACCACCTGCAAATGCACGGTCTGGACCGCACTCAGGGATCTGTATTGCCCGATATAGGCTTCACCCTTCCTGCTTTACAAGGCAATAACTTGGACGAACACTTCCATCGAATCGGTGCACACGCCGCGGAACCCTGGTTGTCACTGTCTAAGCGCCTTGTTGACATGGAGCTGCAACCTCAACCTGAGGAGTGGGACGTCCGGTCAGGCTGGACCAAGTACCACCACCATGCCGACGGCTCTAGCTACTCTGAACCTGTCGACTATCCTCCAGAGGAGATGTTGGTCTTTGATGTGGAGACTATTCCGGGGTACAGCCCGTGGGCCGTTATGGCTACAGCTGTCACCCCGAGTGGGTGGTATGCCTGGGTCTCCCCATGGCTCCTTGGCGAGAGCGAAGACATGCAGCAGCTCATTCCCCTCGGTCCTCCCGACGTCCCTCGCGTCATTGTCGGCCACAACGTGTCGTATGACCGGGCTCGCATACTGGAGGAGTACAACGTTGGTGGAACCATGAATCGCTTCCTCGACACCATGGCTTTTCACGTCGCCGTGAAGGGCATCTCCTCAAATCAACGTCCGGTGTGGGCGAAGCACCGGAAGCAGAAGCTCCAGGAGCGCGAGCGCAAAGAGGAGGCCTATGAGGCTGTTGTCGGACTCCTTCGCGACATCGAAGCAGCTGATGGTGTGCATATCGACGAGACGCAGCAGGAGAGCGTGCGAGAGCTCAGGCGGAAAATGGAGGAAAGTCTCAACAGTCTCCTTGAGGACGAGCAGGACCTGACAGACGGCGATGGTGAACTCGACTTGGCGGGAAAACGTTGGGAGGACATCACCTCGGGAAACTCGCTCGTTGACGTCGCCAAGCTACACTGCAATATCGACGTCGATAAGGCCATCCGCAACGACTTCATGGTCTCTACCCGCGAGCAGATCCGCGCGGGGATTCAGAGCTACCTGACCTACTGCTCAGACGACGTCGCTGTTACACATGCTGTATATGCCAAGGTGCTCCCACAGTTTCTCGCGGCGTGCCCGAGTCCTGTTTCCTTCGCCGGGATACTCACGATGGGCTCGAGCTTCTTGCCTGTCAACGAGACGTGGGAGAAGTACATCGAGGAATCTGAGCGAGCGTATCATGAGCTCGAACTCGCTGTGAAGACGCGTCTTGTCGAACTCGCACACGAGGCCA
Source organism: Peniophora sp. CBMAI 1063 (assembly GCA_900536885.1). Taxonomy (NCBI): domain Eukaryota; kingdom Fungi; phylum Basidiomycota; class Agaricomycetes; order Russulales; family Peniophoraceae; genus Peniophora; species Peniophora sp. CBMAI 1063. The sequence continues at coordinate 282,436 of UWZB01000002.1, forward strand.
AGGATCTTATGGAGGGTGAGCGCTGGCGCGACGACGTGTGGCTTAGTCAACTTGACTGGACTCCGAAGGTTGCGAAGAAGTCGCGCGGTATTCTCTCGGAGGTAAGATATTTTAATGGGCTTGCTAGAGTGGTCTTCTGATCTTCGTCATGGCAGGACGACACCACACCAGCATCCGTTGCCAGCAAAGACGACAACCAACCGCCGGCAGCGATCCCAGTCATTAATGAAGGCTCGTCCCCAGTGTGGTACAAGAAGCTCGTTGCGTCAGAACCCTTCAACGCCACTACTGTCAACCGTGTCCTTCCCTTGCTGCTGCACCTCGCCTACGATGGCAAACCGTTGACATATTCAACCAAGCACGGTTGGCACGCAGTGGGTGACCTGCGCGAACCCCAACGGCTACCTACGGCCAGCACTTCCAAGGCGATCTCGATTCTCAGCGCGACACATGGTGTACCACTCCTTCAATCTGGGTCGCTTTCTTCCTCAGATCCAGATCTCGCGCTGGCCATTTCCAGCGGCGACAGGACGGAGGGACTTTGGGAGCGAGTCATGTCTATCGCGCATCGAACCGCCCAACTTAGTCAGAACGCGTGGGCCGATGATCCTTGGTTAAGCCAGTTGGACTGGAAAGCTACGCGATCGAACGCCGCACCAGTCGTCAAGGCGAAGAAAGCGAAAGTATCTGGTCCGAAATCCCCACCCGTTCTCTGGCCAAAATGGTACTGGGAGCTTGCCAAACCGAGGAAAGACTGTCCACCTGGTACAGTCGATCTGACGCCGCGCAGTCGCATCTCCCCGCTGCTCCTACGCATGTCATGGAAAGGCTTCCCTATGTTCCACTCCCGTCAGCACGGTTGGATCTTTCGGGTACCTCGAGGTGCCGAGTACGAGACGCGGGCCGATCCCCTCGAGTTCTACGACCCAACGGACGCGACCTTGCAACGCGCAAGCCTTCACGATGGCGCGCGCTTCTACAAGATACCGCATAAGGACGGCGATACTGCGAACGTGGGCAGTCCGCTCAGCAAGACATTCGTCAAGTACGCACAGGACGGTACCATGACAAGTCCGGGCGACGAGGCTCAGAAGGCTCTGGAGATGAACGCACAGTGCAGTTACTGGATAAGCGCCCGCGACCGCGTCATGAGTCAGGCCGTCGTATGGCAGAACCAGCAAACGCAGCTCGGTCTGCCGGATCCGTCGCCGCCCGCTGTCGAAGGTGAACGTGCAAAGAAGTGGGGTGTCATTGTTCCGCATATGATCACCATGGGCACCGTCACACGTCGTGCGATCGAGAGGACATGGTTGACGGCGAGTAACGCGAAGAAGAACCGCGTTGGCTCTGAGCTGAAGGCCATGGTACGCGCGCCGGAGGGATTCGCCATCGTCGGTGCAGACGTCGACAGCGAGGAGCTCTGGATCTCAAGTGTCATGGGCGATGCGCAGTTCGGACTACACGGAGCCACGGCTATAGGCTGGATGACGCTCGAGGGTACGAAGTCCCAGGGCACGGACTTGCACTCAAAGACCGCGAGCATCCTCGGCATTTCGCGTGATCAGGCGAAGGTGTTCAACTACTCCCGTATCTACGGCGCAGGCATGCGTCATGCTGTGCTACTCCTACTTCAAGGCAATTCGGGCATGGCACCTGAGGAAGCTCAACGTCTGGCGGACTCCCTGTATGCGAGCACGAAGGGCAAGAACACGCATCGTACCGACATCTTCGGGCGTAAGTTCTGGTTTGGCGGATCTGAGAGTTTCGTGTTCAACAAGCTCGAGGAGATCGCGCTCAGCAATCGGCCGAAGACGCCTGCTCTCGGTTGCGGCGTCACGTATGCGTTGTCGAAGGAGTACTTGCCAGAGGAGTTCGGATCGGACTATATGCCGAGTCGCATCAATTGGGTCGTGCAGAGCTCTGGAGTCGACTACCTCCACCTACTCATCGTCTCCATGAGCTACCTCGTCAAGCGCTACGACATCAAAGCGCGATTCCTCATCTCCGTTCACGACGAGCTTCGCTATCTCGTGCGCGAAGAGGACGCCGGTCGCGCAGCGCTAGCGCTCCAGATTGCGAACCTCTGGACGCGTAGCTTGTTCGCGTACAAGCTGGGAATGGATGATCTGCCTCAGGGTGTGGCATTCTTCTCCGCTGTGGACGTTGATCATGTTCTGCGCAAGGAGACGGACATGCCATGTACGACGCCGAGTCAGCCTATACCCATCCCTCCTGGCAAGAGCTACGACATTGCGAAGATCCTCGAGCTCACTGGTGGTACTCTCCACGCGGATGGGCGCCCGATGGAGGAGAGTGGCGTGGTTGAGCTGCCGCCAGTCGAGGGCTACGTACAGCCGGACTGCCTGCAGCATCGGGCGGACAATGCTGCATTCTTACAGGCACAGGCGACGGCCGACTTCTCCGAGATCAAGTTCCTCGCGCAGCAAGTAACTGGACAGGCCTATGAAGGCGGCATTGGTGGGCAGAAGAAGGGAAAGAAAGGGCGTGGTCAGTCAGCCAAATCCTCTCCGAGTCACGGTGGTGCGAAGGGCCATCTACGCGATGACTGGGCGAATGTTGTGGATGAGATCTTGAAGGGCGAACGTCCTGCGCGGTTGCCGGACATGATATCAAAAGGGTAATTTATGATGTAAAATATATGCTGCTGTCGAGTCTGAGTGATATTGTCGTTTGTCTTGCTTTCGTACCTACTCCCTATCTTCTCGTACATGCGTCTCTTACTGTAGTTCTCGACGTGAATGCCATAGTCCCCGTTCTGTGACCGTTCAGTGTGACTGCATCCGAACATGTTTCGACGTGCGCGTAGCGAGTATTGTTACTCTTCGACCGCCATGGCGATGGACAGGGCCGCCACACTAACCTCCTTGGACTCTGAGCTCGCCATTCTAGAGCAAGGTCTCACTACGGCAAGGAGACGCCGTAATCTAAAGACGGCCGTTCAGCAACTTCCTGCCGAGGTATTGACCATGATATTCGCCGAGGCTCAGGTCGCATGGCTCCCACGTCGACAGTACGTTAGCGTGTCAGACGCGGCCCCCAAAGTACAATATGACTTCGGATGGATGTATCTCTTGCACGTCTGCAGCTTGTGGACCGAGGTGCGCTAACTGAAGCGTATATGTTTCATTCGAGTGCTCAAGATCACCAGGTCATCCGGAACACGCCATCTCTTTGGTGCGAGGTGCACTGCGTTGGTTTACACCCTCGCTTTATGCTACGCGTTTTGTCACTATCAAACGGGCTCGATCTATCCCTTACCATCGACGCCAGGCCTCCTATCACCGAAAACAACGTTATTCAACTCATCGATACCTGGCTCTGTGGACCGGTACTTCATCGCACCAGACGGTTGAATCTTTTGCACTTCAGCCAGGAGTTACTGGACACATGTCTCCCATACTTGGACTTCCCTCTGCCTGCTCTGACCGACTTCACCCTTGATTCCTTGGATGAGGCCGAAACCGAATGGCCAGATTTCTTACCCACTGAACTGTTCGCTGGACGCTGTCCCCGCCTATCCTCAATTCACGTCATGAATAGGATTCTCCCTTGGAACTCCCCTCTACTTTCTCACAGGATGAGGCACCTCAAGGTCGGCTTCGGCGATGTGTCTGAACTGCAGAACGCCATGCCGACGATGTTCCAGTTCTTGGATCTTTTAGAATCCATGCCAGTCTTGGAGTCATTATCCCTGGCAAGGATTGTACCGATATCCATGCTATCTATGGACGATGCTCGACAGGTTATACTTCCTGGGACGTTCAAGCGACTAGTCGTATCCATTCACGTCTATGTTCCGCACTCCCTCGACCTTTTCAGGCATCTCGGCATCGCAGCCGATGTAACAGTGGCAGTAGAAGTCCCCGATGCGGATCTTCTCACGAGAGATGACTCAATCAGCCTCTCCGCAGATATAGAGCATATATTCCTCCCGCCTGGCAATCTTGATAGTGGTGCCTATCACGAATTGAACTTGAATGGCACGCTTCTGAGTCTGTGTTATCATCCAAGAGACATCCGCTCTATGTGGACTAGGGGACTTCATCCTCCTTACCCTTCAACCACGTTTCAAACGCATACCTTCTCTCGCGGAAGACACGTCTATCTCGAGCACGACGAGTCCGACGATGGCGCAATCATGCTGGTGCATTTATCACACCTTCCCCTGCAAGCTGTGCGGTGCTGCACCTTCAACGCCAGATTCATGCGCCTTCAACTGCACGCCGTAGAATGGCACGTCCATTTCAGCGTAGCATCCGAAACGCGGCGGATCTCGCTGGCGTACAGCGATGGCCGACGATTGTTCGAGGCTTTGGCGGATGCGCGGGAAGGACACGGAGGGGAGCATCCTGGTGGACTTATCCTATTCCCCAAGCTCGAAGTGATCGTCCTGCACGCAAGCCTTCCGATGGGCGAGACGGAGGCAGCTGTCATAGAAGGAGCGGATCTCGCTCCGCTGGACATTGTGCTCTTCGAGCTGGTCCGAGTACGAAGGAGTTGGCAGATGCAGTTGAAGGAGATATTGGTCTCGCAGGCTTTAGCCTCGCGTACGGATTTATGGCAGCGATTGGAATCTATGGTCACGGTGAACTTCTTCTGAGTATGCGTACTGGTACATGATGCTGCGCGCGAGTATTATGAAGTCATGTATCTATCTATATAACGGATTGTATGAACCATCTAGTGCGCAGCCTTCCTTTGCCGATACAGACGTCACGGACAACATCAGACGTGACGAGAACCGGCTCGCACGCGCAGGCCGTCTTTGGGCCGTCTGTACAGTTCTTGCCGCTGCGCACACCTTAGACTCGCTTCTAGGTCAACGGCTTCCATCCGGAAGTACGTTGGCCGGTTGCATGAACTTCAAACGCACGAAGCGGGGGAGTGTCGGCAAGGGCTCGGATGCTTATAGCAGGTGTACCGATCATAGTAGTTTGGTGAAAGAGCATCGCGGCCTAGAGAACTAGGTCGCCTACATCGGCAAGCGCGATGAAGTCCATACCATACCATACCATCTTATTGAGCGTAGAGGTAGTGAGGGTATATGCAGAGGGCGTCTACGATCACGAGTGCCGGCGGTACGCACACGACGGCAAATGCATCCTAGGTTGTGCTCTATTTGACAGGTTGCGCCACTCGCTCCTGCGCCCGCAAACTGCCCGCGATAGAAACGATCTTCTCGCATGAAGACTCTCGGGCTCTCATGCTCATGCCTAGGAAAGCTGGCTGGTGAACGGGCGGCCTGATGAGGAACGACACAGCCGAACAAGCGCGCATCGAGACTGAGCTGCGTCTGAGAGTGAGCAGGATGTTAGGCAACGCATTCGGCGACGGGAGGCGTGAGGATCGCGTACGATCGAGCTCGTGGCTTCGCAAGCGCGCAAGCAAGCGTAGACAGGTAGGTGGCCAATCAACGTCTCAAACGGCTTGACAGTCGTACAAGCGCTCAGCGCTCAAGCTCAAGGCTCGGCCACGCGCAGTGGCTTATGAAGATCGCATGTTTTCTGACCATCCTACGCTGAGAAAGGGTCCGATATACCTGCAGCGAGGCAAAGGCCACAGTCGCCCAGACACATCGACAAGCATAGCGAGGATCGATGAGAGTGGGACGAGGGCACTGGCGGCGGGATGGGCGCCCAAATCCGAGCTGGCGCTGCGGTGGCGCGAGACTTTCGCGCCCTTGGCACCTCCTATGGATTGATGCACTCGACACCCAAGATCGGCACGATATTGGGCGGGTTGAGATTGAGCGGACAGATGACTGCTGCTTCGTCATCGAGGGAAATGCGAAGCAAGGTACTGGGATTTGGCAGAAGGCGAAGGGGCCGTGGCTGGTATGAAGGCTATTAGCACAGCAGCATACCGCAGTGCCGGGGACGACTCCAGCTGTTCGGGAATAATACGCTATCAGACGAGGCGTGGCGTTCTAACGGTCGGCAATTTGCCTACTTCTGCCGGGGTCTGGGGCGCACGACTGGAGAGGCCCGGTCGATGGTCGTGGGCAGGAGATGATCACGACGGGGTCGGGCGTAGGCCGGGCGCCGATGTTTCGTCAGGCACAGCCACTGCTATGAGACGCTTATACCCCATGTTATATTTGTGTATCTGACTCAAGTATATTCTACGACAGTACAGCGAGAATAAGCAATGGATAGGGTGGGAGGAAAAGGCTCGGAAGAGGGCGGAGTGAAGTCACGCTCGGGAGGAGCAAAGTGGTGGTCGGGGATATGTATGTGAGAAAGCAGGATCAGGCGGGGAAGGCAGTGGGAAAGGCAGGTGGATTATCTGTTCTAAATTTCCGACTCTTTCTCTCATCTGTCACTCGTTGAGGATGCGCCAGGCATGACGGTCGCCGCCTACCCTCTGCTGCTCTCCATCCTCGCCGTCGCCTGCTGGGCACAGGCTCTGTCTGCCCGCCGCGAGCTGTCCACGCGCGTGGTCGAGGACGCCCGCTTCCACGCGCCGTCCGCCCCCTCGTCCGACGACGCTCTCGAATTATTAAATGTTGTACTCCTGGCCTCTGTCGACGGGCGCCTGCACGCGGTGGACAGGAAACGTGGCGTTAAATTGTGGTCGATGGACCTGCCGGAAGCGGGAGCTGCGGTGCCGAGCTATTTACGGCCGCTGGTGACGACGGAGCACATCGCGACGAGCAGCGAGACGTACATGATCGAGCCCCAGTCGGGCGACATCTACGTCGCGGCAGACGCCGACGACGCTCTCACGCGCTTGCCGTTTTCCATGCCCCAGCTCGTCGACATGTCCCCCTTCAGCTTCGGCGAGACAGACGCACGGGTGTTCGTGGGAAGGAAGAAGACGAGCCTGCTGCTCATCGAGCTCGGCACCGGCAGGGTCAAGGCCGCCCTGGACAGCGAGTGTCCGTGGGAGGCCGTCGGCGAGGACGGCCCGGTCGACTTGGACGAGCTCGAGCGGGACGAATATCCGCTCGATATCTATATCGGTCGTGCGGACTACCAGGTCTCGATCTTGCAGCAGAAAAAGGCGACCCGCAAGCCGGTGCAGAATCTCAGCTTCAGCGCGTACGGGCCGAACAATCAGGATCAGGACAGACAGCTCAGGTATCGCCGTACTCAGGATAACCTATACGTCGAACCTCTGCCCAATGGCGACGTCCTCGCTTTACATGTGGACTCGGACGACCCGTCCAAGACTGCGTTGCTCTGGGGTCTTGACTTTGACTCGCCCATCGTCGCCGTCTTTGATGTGGTTCGCACACCCACCCGCTCTGCATTTGCCCTTCTTCAGCCTCGGCCGCGTGTAGAGTCTATGTTCTCTCTCGATGACCTATCCGTGCACGCGCGCAGGGCTGACCCCGAACGCGCATACGTCGGCCTCACCAACGAGTCTCTCTTCGCCCTCTCCCCGGACCGCTACCCGCTCGTCCTCTTCTCACGCGACCGTCGCCCCGCCGCTCGTGCTTTGCCGGCCACAGCGTGCATCAACGACCCCACTGACCCGCGTTGCGCCACGGGCATCAGGCCCTTGCGCCAAGACTCCCGCTCTCGTCTTGCTCGTCTTCTTGACGGAGCACCCGCTCAGCTCCCACAAGTCCCACTCAACGACTCGGATGATATGCCCGACCACACCGGGCTTCCGAACCTCCCAATGAACCCCGCGGCCAACGGTTCCCGCACCATCTTTGGTTGGCCCATCCCGATCCCAATCCCTACACCTACCATAGATGCACCAGGATGGACTGGCAGCGGCGTACTGGCGCTCCTCGCTTGCGCCATGTTCGGGCTGGGCACGCTCTGGGCCTCGCGCAGGCGGCCCTTAGCGCCCGTGTCTGTTCCGCCTCCACAGGCGCCCAAAGTAGTTCCAAACGCCATCGCCCAAGCGCCCGCCGCGGAACTGCATGAGGATAGCTCGCCGGCATCGTCCTCGCCTGCTACGCCTGAAAACGCGCCGTTAGCTCTCGTCACCGAGAAGCGCCCCTCGACGCCGGCGCCCGCCACCCCTGCAGCATCTTCAGCCACTCTCGTGCCTGCTACGCCGCTCACGCCATCAACTCCATCGGCGGCGGAGGGCGAAGACGATGATGAGGACGAGCCTGCTGCGCCCGGCAAACGCCGCGGGACGAGGAGGAAGCGTGGGAAGCGCAAGCGTGGAGGCGCCAAGGACGCTTTCGCGGCGTTGGAGCAGGAGGAGGGGACGGGCACCGAGCGTGAGGGTGATGAAGAGCCCACGCCAGTGGTGTTGACGCCTATGGCGGCACCCACACCACCAACGCCGGTACCCGCTGCGTCGTCGTCGTTGACGGTCTCCGATACCGTGCTGGGTAAGATTATGTCTATTTTTGCTGCAACGGGTGCTAATGCGCTATGAACAGGCTTCGGCTCGCACGGTACAGTCGTGTATCAGGGTTCGCTCCAAGGTCGCGCAGTAGCCGTCAAGAGGTTACTGAACGACTTCACAACCCTCGCCCTGCGCGAAGTCTCGTTGCTTCAAGACGCGGACGACCATCCGAATGTCATCCGATACTACTACCAAGAAGCACACGCCTCCTTCCTCTACATCGCACTTGAACTGTGTCCTGCATCCCTCGCAGACGTGATCGAGCGACCACACCTCCACCCAGACCTCTCCAACTCTTTCCGCCCCAAACGCGCATTATCCGAGATCGCAAGTGGATTGAGACATTTGCACGCGCTCAAGATCGTCCATCGGGATATCAAGCCGCAAAACATCTTGATATCGAGCGAGAGGAAGGGACATCGCATGTTGATATCCGACTTTGGGCTGTGTAGGAAGTTGGAGCTCGACCAAACGAGCTTCTTGCCTACGGCAGGTGGTGCGATGGGCGTGGGGACGTTCGGATGGAGGGCACCGGAGATCTTGAGGGGCGAGGTCGTTTTAGATGGTGTACCGGCCGACGATGGTAGCACGTCCTCCTCATCCCGCGGCTCAACATCTACCGCAACATCCGCGAACAACGGTACTGCGCCAAATACCACGCTCAGGAGGTTGACGAAGAGCGTGGACATTTTCGCCCTCGGCTGTCTGTTCTATTATTGCATGACGAGCGGGGACCATCCGTTTGGGGATCGGTTCGAGAGGGAGGTTAATATCCTCAAGAACGCGTTCGAGTTGAAGGGATTGGACGTGTTTGGAGAGGAGGGCGTGGAGGCACAGGATTTGATCGCGGGGATGTTGGCGCCGGAGGCGAGCGACAGGTAAACTCATGATTCTTTGTGATGTGGATGCGATGACTGATTCCGTGTGCAGGCCCGACACTACGACCATCCTCATGCACCCGTACTTTTGGGACGCTGGAAAGCGCCTCAACTTCCTCCAAGACGCCTCGGACCGCTTCGAGATCATGCCTCGCGAACCACGCGATCCCATGCTCGTCACCCTCGAAACCGACGCCCACTTCGTCATCGGACCAGACTGGATAGGCCGCCTCGACCGCGTCTTCGCCGACAACCTGGGCAAGTTCCGCAAATACGACTGCCGATCCGTCCAAGACTTGTTACGAGCGCTGCGGAACAAGAAGCACCACTACCAGGATCTGCCCGAGGGCGTGAGGAGAGCGGTCGGCGCGATGCCCGCGGGGTATCTCGCGTATTTCACGCGGAGATGGCCGAGGCTGTTTTTGCATGTTTATGGGGTCGTGGAGGGGAGCGGGTTGAGAGGGGAGAGCATGTTCCGCGCGTACTTCAGTTTGCCGGATGCGCCGTAGGGCGTTAGGGGAATTGATTACACCGTTGTTGTTCTATATCGCTCTCTACTCATCTCTCCCGCCGTCCCTCGTTTGTCGTCGCTCGCTCGCTTCTCTTGCTTTCGTGCTTACTGGATTACTTACGCATGTACTCATCCCCCTGCATCCCCACCAAAACACTTGCGCCATCCCCTTCCCGCTTGCATTCATCGTCTACATACACCCCCATGCATCCCCATCATCCCTTATTAAACTCATCGACTCGGTTTTCTGTAACTGTATCGTCTAGTTGCCCGCTCCTGCTGTGTTATTCTCGCCTTATTACCACCTCATCATTGACTTGGGATTGTTTCGAACTTCGTTATTCTCGAGAGACCCCGTTTTCCGCATCCTGTTTGCATACATACTTAGATATAACGCGCATATTGATATCCAATTGTTTACTTGTAAGGAACCGAAGACATCTAGAGCTTCTCAAAGTCCGGGGTGGCGGAAGGCAGGCTGCCCAGTAAATTGCGAGTCCCAATGCGATGTTTAATTATATTGCCATGCCAGTGGTGCTGATCGCATGTTCAGCCACGTCTTGCTCTCAACGACCATCTATCATGCCATCACTACCAGACACCGTCGGGTCCGTTCCATCGTCACCATTACTACTCGGTTTCTGACGCGCATCTGCAGTGCTCAGGCGTGGAAAACGTTCTTGACATCTCGCTTTGCGTCTCCTTCGACGACAAAGACCCCGCGGTTGACGAAGACCGAAAGGATCGCCGAATTGGATCACGAGCTGGAGATACTTCAGCATTCGGACTTCATCACTTTCGCGAAGAGACAGCGTAACGCGAACTTGCCTTCGTGTTCATTGCCTCCCGAGGTCCTCAGTCGCGTGTTCTGGTATGCGCAAGAAGGATGGAAGCCCCGACGCTCAATTGACAACGACGTAATCACACTTGGATGGATTATTTTGACGCATGTGTGTAATAAATGGAGAGAGGTATGCCTATGTGCTTGTAACCTCCCAAAAATTACGTCGTGAATGACCTTCTTGGACAGGTAGCACTTTCATCATCGCCATTGTGGTGCGACGTGTCATGTTACGCGCTTCCTATCGGTGCGGTTCCTGCTTTGATAGAACGCTCGCGACGGAGCCCTTTGGATCTCGCCTTCGAAGGGATCTTCAGAGGCGACGACAAGAAATCTCCGTATACGATCGCTCTTCGCAAGATCTGGCTATCCCGTTCCGTCAGCTCTCGTGTGCGGAGCCTTACAATCGAGGAGATGGCGACGTCTCGTTGGCATTCAAGGCAATGGAGCTCCCTCATCGGCAATCCCATGCCAGCTCTAGAGGAGTTGAGAATACATATTTCACTCAGAGAGTCTGACGAGGCAAGCGTTTTGCCAGATACTATCTTCACTTCAACAAGCCCGCTTGGTCTCCGTTCGATTTCGCTATTCAACTGCTTCCTTCCGTGGTCCTCTCCGCTGTTCACCTCAAACATCACACATCTAGACCTCGGCGAGCAGGAGTCGACCCCCACACTCCTACCGTCACCAGCCTTATTCCATCAAGTGCTCTCGCGTCTACAGCGTCTGGAATCCTTATCCCTGATGAATATATTCCCTCTTCCTGATCCCAACGACCTGTTCACGACAGAACTTTCGGACACCCTCAAAGACGTGACGATGTCTGCCACCGTGATATCTATGATAGAACCGTGTCTCAAGGCATTCTTATCAATAACAACAACCCGGCCAGCCCGCTATAGCATCGATATATTTACTGCGACCGAGCATGCGCTCATGTCAGAAGCGCTCGCCCATCTCTTCCAGCCGGCTCCGGATCCGTATAAAGAGTTGTGCATTGCCTCAAATGCATTTAGCACCCTGTCACCCCCCGAATGGACCGCTGGTGATCCGGAAACAGGCCTCGAATGGCTCGGTGGGGGTGCTTATACCTTCGAACTTGAGCGGCGGTTTACTCTGAGTGACGTTGAAAACTCTACACTGAGCATCTTTTACTACCCATACCTATCATTCGTCCGGATGGATAGAATCGAACGACTTTCCATCGCTAGCGGGGCAGTATGCGCTTTCCGCGATGACGACGCATGGAAAACGACGTTCAGAAGAGCGACCCAAATCTCTAGCCTTGCGTTGCCCTACGCCCCTGCTCTATGCCACCTCTTCGGCGCACTTGAAGAGACTGCAGCACCATCACCGGGTGCCACGGAAGCCAAAGAGATGACGCTATTCCCCGCGCTCAAGGTCGTCGCGCTTTACCTGTATGAGGACGCCAACGCAGACGCTATAGATATCGACGATATCGCCTCGGCTCAGTTGCGAATCGAACTCCTGAACCTGATGCATGTACGCAAAGATGCGGGTTGTCCGATCGAGCAACTACGGGTTGCGAAGGGCGTACTTGGCGATGCAGATATACGGGGTCTCGCAGAAATTGTAACGGTCGAGCAATTTTAGTTGCATTCATTCAAGCAACCAAATTTCATACTTCGCTTTGTGTAATATTCCCCGATGTTACCTTCGAGTAGCAGCATCCTTTTTGTATTGCAATCCCGATAGGCGTTCCCTGACAGATCGTCAAAACAACCTAAAATATTCACTTTGCCATGATCACTACTTTATACAGGGCTTCGATGCAATATCCCAATTATAGATAGTGTACCGCCGGCTTCGGGTTCCAGTCAGGATACACGCTGTTGTCCAGAGGAGATCCGACGACACCCAGCCCGGTCGCCCAGGCGATATGCAGAGCGCTTCCAACATCGTGCGGGTTCTCCTTCAATCTCGCCCCGAGTTCCTCGACGGGGGTATACTTGACTTGGACCTTCGTCCCGTACTTCTTCTCGTATCCTGCGAATACTTCGTTGAACGACTAATATAACCGAGTCAGTGCACGTTGGAGCAACAATAAGAAGATTCGCTTACCGCTCTTTCTCCCTCAATGCGGAATATCCTGTTCTTCAACTCCGCCGGCGGGAGCGTGGTGAGCACATACGCCAGGTATCGCCCGATGTCTGTCCGCGAAGTGAGGGACATCTTCGCATTCCCGTCACCGCCAACTTCAACGCTCCCGCTCTTGACGTCCAAGCTGAGGTAGGGCGTCCAAAGCCAGTCCGAAAATCCGCCGGTGAAGAACACGGCCGTAGGAAGGCCGAGCGCGCGAATCTTCTTGTTGGCATCGTTCTTGCCAGCAAGAAGACCATCGGTCGCCTTGTCCGTGGCCATGCCGAACTCGGAGGGAACGAAAAGCTGAACGCCAACGGACTTGGCAGCTTCAGCGATGGGAACTTGAAGAGGGAGTGCGTTGTGCGTAAGAGTGGCGATGACAACATCGATCCCGGTGAGCGCCTTGGCTACGTCCGGCACCGAGGAGTAGTCCGCGACGGGGACGACGACCGCACCGCGCGCTTTGAGAGCATCAAGTTTGGAGGCAGACTCCTGAGATTCATGTCAGCGACTGCGGTCCTACCGAGTAGAGAGTGGGGATACTGACGGGGCGCGAAAGAACGACGACCTTATCGACTTTACCAGTCGACTTCCCGTTGAGGAGCTCTTCAATGATTGGGGCACCGATGTTACCGGCGCCGACAACAGCAAAGTTCTTGTAGCCAGACATTGTTGGGAGTTGGTGTGGAATTATTTGTGATATCCAACCGGGGACTAGCGACGCTCTTTATACGCAGCGCCATAACTCAGATGTGGATCTGAGAAGGTGCCGCAGCGCACCCATCTCTTACGAGCAATGTCGTGCTTTCGCGCACTGACAAAGCATTCCGGTGGAAGAATGGTTGAAAGACGTAGGTGGTCAGGCTGGTCAGGGTGGCGACGGATAGTACGATGAACGGAGCCTTGGCTGTTCCAGATTGTGGCGGATCGGAATCAAGGACATTTCGGTGCTGACAGGTGTTCATCACGATTATGTTAGGCATGATAACCCTTATCACGTCATAAATTGAGTTAACCTCGGGCGTCTAACGCTCCCCGGACTACGAATGCTGGACTTGTAGCACAGGCAGGCTAGACTCTGTCAGCACGAATTTGTAGTCTATAGTTGGCCTTTGTCAGTACGTCCGTATATCATCGGCATATTGACCGGCAGAGTTGGGTCAGTAACACCGCGGGAAGTCAGCTACAGCATCGTGGAAACTTGTTCCCACCCAGCAAGAACGTTAGGGCAGGAGATCGGCCGCTATACGCCTTGAGTTGTTGCCCTTCACCACCCCGCCGTATCTCATGGCACGGTTTAGGCACAGTTTACGGCGAGCAGTCCGTGAGGAGTTACCACCGGCCCATATCCGAGCAAGGATTTACGTATCTCTTTTGCCGCGTTGCGCTCAGCATGAAGCGATGCGTCCTTCCTCTTGCCACCACAAACCACCATTCTTCTCAGTCTCGTTACACAATGCGCTCTCCTATCTTCCACAGGGCGCACGCGCGTGTCTGTCAGAACCTCGACGAGGCTTGGAGCTGAGTTGCGCGCGGGACATGTCTCATCTGCGAGGCTTCACGTCGAGGCTCGGAAAGCAACTTGGTTCGAATCGGCACACTACTACCTTCTCGTCGCGCAGACGGCCTTCCCCCGTCCACATTACTAGCTATTATCACCCAGCCTAGCTCAAGATGGACAAGTATCAGATAGCCTCACAGTACGAATTCAGTTATCTGCCGCCCGATTCCGTTCGCTCAACTCGTAACAGAGAAGCATGGGCGACCTTCTTACGCTCCCGCTTCGAAGTCTGCGCTCGCGTTGGATTCGATGAGGCCGCCGCCAAGCGCGCCGAGTTGGCAGACATGGAGCTTGAAGTCATGGAGATGCGTGCAGTCTTCGCTCGGCAACAGCGCAACAGGGTCGTGGGTGCTTGCCGCCTGCCGCCCGAAGTCCTGGGCGCCGTCTTCAAGCTCGCACAGGAGGACTGGAGTCCAGAGTTGAGGAGTATCGATGGAAACGTCGTTGACGGGAAGGTTCAAGATGTCAGGGCCACATACACCTTGGGATGGATGTGTCTGCTGCATGTATGTAGCTTCTGGCGCCAGGTCAGTGATTCGGTACTTCATACGAGACGGTTCTGACGCCTGATACTTGCTCAGACCGCTCTCGGATCCCCTGCGCTATGGAGTAGCATTTCTTGCATGGGCGTACATCCCGACTCGGTGCCGACGCTGTTGGCCCGCTCGCGTGGTCTGCCGCTTTCGCTACACATCGACGGGGCCTCCCTTTCTCTCGAAGACGACGATGAGCTACAAGCGGACTTTTCCGGCCTTTGGCTTTGCAAGCCTGTCCTGCGCCGCACCAAATGGCTCACACTGGACAACGTTCCCGACCATCAACTGCACCCGTGGCTGCATGGTCTTCGTCATCCCATGCCCCTTCTGGAAACTTTTGTGATCAACAACCCGCGTCGCAATGAGCGGGAGATCAGGGCTAGCCTTCCCGACACTTTGTTCGCACAAAATGCGCCCAATTTGCATCATGTGGCAGTGGTCGCGACGAGATTGCCAAACGACTGGGAAACCACGCTCTTCTCTCGTCATCTCGTGCATCTGAGCATCGAGTTCGACGAGCGCACACCTTCGAATCTCCTATTGGCGTCTGCGCCTTCCATACAGACGTTCTACGCGACCATATCTTCCATGCGGAATCTTCAATCGCTTACGCTCCGCGACGTCTTTCCCATTCTACCTCAGCAACTTGGCCATACGGCGGGGATCGACGCGAATCTTGAACTACCCAATCTGCGAGAGATCAAGTTAGCAGCCTCGGAAAGCTTTCTGGAAGGTTGTCTGGATCTCATCCAACGGCTTTCTCTGGCAGACGATACAGGCGTCGTCCTCGCCCTCGACGCCGAGGGCGCATTCGATTTTGACGACCGTTTGCCGGCGCCGATCATCAAAGTCTTTCGTCCTGCTGTGGCTGTTCCACCGTTCATGCTGTACATAAGCCAGTTCACTGTCGGGCTGGCGTCCGCGCCCCATATTGCGCCAGCTCTATTGCAAAATCCCATCTCGGAATGGGCAGCAACTGATTGGAAACAAGATCGGCTTGGACCAGGCGCCAGACGTCTGAGGATATGCCACTGGGACGACGATTACACGGTACTCCCGCACATCCCGTTATTGTCCCTGCGTACAGTGCCGACCATCGTCTTCGCGTCGGACTTCAGCGACGCGGAAAACGTCATGGAGCCGGAGGGATGGATCAACACCTTTGCTGCTGCGCGGGAAGTTCAGAACATCGCAGTTCATTACTTCGACGCCCTCGTGTTGCTTGACGCTTTGAGCGAGATCGACAAGAGCCCTTCAGGCTCATATCTACTCTTCCCTCGGCTATCGACGATCGCGATGCACGCACACATGCATCCGAAGTATCCGGCCGAAAGACTTGCGGACATGCGCGCGACCTTGGATGTTTTACTTCTCGATGTGCTGCAAGTCAGGAAGGAGAAGGAAGCGCCGATCAAGACGTTGCTCGTGTCGCGCGCGTTCGCACACTGGGATGTTTGGGGGAGGGCCGAGGATCTTGCCCATGTAGAGTTCTTTTGATGACCTGTTCCATTGTAGTACTTTATCTGTGAAAGGTTTTAGTGGTGTATATACATGGTTCGACGTAGATGGTGACACGGTACATGGATCGCACTGAGTCGTGGGAAATTCCATCAGCTAAAGAAGCTCCATGTGACAGCGGGTTCATTTTTAAGTTTACCGTCACCATCACAGGGTGCATCTCGGCTTGCATCCTCCCCACACCGCGACGCAATGGCGGGTGCCCAGGAGCAAGAGAAGTCGGCACGGTAAATATACCTATCGTACCACCCAAATATCACCTGAGCGAACATCCAGAATCGCTTGGTCTCAGTTCATACACACACGTTTCAACACCTGCGTCTCCGCCGCTCTCCGAAACCCCACTATCGATCGCGCCGCCCTGCTTGATGCCGAGCTCAAAGTTGCGCTGAAACAACTAGAGCTCCTTGCACTTCATCGCAACGAGTTTATGGGTGCTTGCCGCCTGCCTCCAGAGATCCTGTGCAACATCTTTCAATACTCTCAGGAAGATTGGAGCCCGAAGAGAACTGGTGTCATTCCGACAACCGAAGGCGGGACGACCGCTGGAACGCGGGCGTATATGCTTGGCTGGATGTCTCTATTACATACCTGTAGCTATTGGCGGAAGGTACGCACCTTCTTCATCCGAATGAGAGAGCCATCAATCTGAACTCCCATAGACTGCTCTTGAATCACCATCCCTATGGTGTACCTTCAATTGCTTAGATATGAATCCTCGTGCTATACCTACGCTTTTAGCGCGCTCTCAAGGCCTTCCCATCTCTCTTCATATTGATCATTCGCATACGGGCGAGGCAGAGACGGCCGTCATCGAGAGTTGGTTGTGTAAACCCATCCTTGGGAGGATCATGAACCTCTCAATCAAGAAGGTGCCCGATTCTCGTTTACAGCAATGGCTCGGCTGCTTGCAATATCCTATGCCACATCTGCGCTCTCTCACTGTCGATCATTCACATCATACGGGGTCAGGACTAGCAGCAATCCCTACCAATATCCTCGCCAGCAATAGACCCGATCTGTCCCTCGTCTCACTGCACGGAGTGGCGATGACCTGGACCCCTACACTACTACCCAACACTCTGGTCTCACTGAAGATAGCATTCAACGACGAGACCCATGCGTCGGATCTCATGCCTTCGATGCCCACTGCGGAACAGTTCTACGGAACGTTATCCTCGATGAAGTTGCTTGAGGTGCTCGAACTCCACAACTGCTTTCCCAAGCAGGATGCATCTTCAGACACCATGCGCATAGACTTTCCCGACGTGTTCAGGTCACTTTCGTTGAGCATCGGCGTTGACGAGATCATAGACCTTTTTCTGGAATTCATTACCCGCGTCTCTACTCCCGCGCACACGGCCGTTGATTGTGGAATTGATCACCCGCTTGGTTTCCCAATTGACAACCACATACCTGCCATTCTACCGATAATATACGGGGATCCTCAAGGCTCCCCTTACGCACTGCATTTGAACAGGATGGGAATGGCCATGCTGTACGACGCACGGCCGCCGACGACCTTGTTGCAGAAATCCATACCTGGTGCTTTGGACGACTGGGATGAATATTGCCTGGGCGAGGATGGAAGAGGCCTATGGGTCAGCTACGAACACGACTCTAATTCGAGCATCACCACGCATCTCCCTCTGCTACAGACTACGACGTTGCAGGTCCTGACCCTTGGCGCAGACGTCGCGACTTACTTGCTGGATAATGATGCATGGATGAGCAGGTTTGCTTCTGCTAGAGACGTTCACAGCCTCTCCGTCTACTACAGCAGCGCCCTCTCTCTATTTGAGGCATTGCTAGACATCGAGTCAGCACGTTCCGATGGCGCATCCCCGTCCTTCTTTCTATTTCCCCGCTTGACCACGATTGCGCTACACAAGGAGACAGGCGGCAGCGTTTTGCCTGGAGATACGTCGGCGGAAACGAGGGTGGCGTTGGACATCTTCTTTGTAGAGCTGTTGCAGAGTAGGAAAAGGCGTGGCGCCGCCATCGAGACGATCATGGTTGCTAAAAACATGGCGGATTGGGACATCTGGGATCGGGTGAAAGACCATCATCTTGTAACACTTCTCGAGTTCTTCTGAATCCCGAGTTATTCTCTAAACGCGTCATCGTAGCCGGATATAGAGCGTTTACGATGAACTATACCACTCAGAAGTGAGCGGAATGGAGTAACGAGGAGTGTCCATTTTCGTATATGATGTTTATTCTCGATCCAAAACATGGACGCCCATGATACTCGAGTCCTTTTCGACAACCACGTGAAATCAGCGCAGAACGCTCGTATTAGACAGTAACAGGGATCTCCGGTTGTGGTTATATGTATACAACAAGATCTTTCTCGCGTCCGCTTGCGAAGCCAGCATTGGAGTTCCCGGCACATCAGGAATGCGTGAAGTTCGGTTTGCGCTTCTCCGCAAATGCGCCCATACCTGAACATCATCAGTATTTGAATGGCATATGGATTGGAAGAACATTACCCTCTTTCTGGTCGTTCGTGGCAAAGGTCATGTGGAATAAGCGTCTTTCCGTCTTCAATCCCTCGGTAAGGCCTTGTTCAAGCGCTATATCGCGTGTGAGCCAAAGTTTGACCACAGACAAGCACTCTTCATACCGGCGTTCACGGCTTCCTTCGCAGCTTGCACGGCCACCTGACTCTTCTCCGCAATGGCTTGCGCCACTGCGATGGCCTCTTTCACTACCTCTCCTTCACCATCCCCAACCACACGAGAGACGACACCCCATCGTTCAGCCTCCTGTGCGGTGAATTGACGTCCAGTCAATACGAGCTCCATCGTTCTTGACTTCCCGATGGTTTTCAGAAGGCGCTGAGAGCCGCCACCGCCAGGAATAGTGCCAATCGAGATCTCCGGCTGGCCGAACTTGGCTGTCGGTGAAGCGAGGATGATGTCCGTCGCGAGAGCAATCTCGCAACCACCACCGAGCTACATACGGTATCGTGTGAATGACATGAATGCACGAAGGAGACGATGAATGGCGTACCGCATAGCCGCTGACTGCCGCGATGATGGGTTTGCGGAGCGATGTGAGAGTTCCCCAGTTTTCAAGGAAGCGGTTCTTGTACGCGTCGACAACTGGCGAACGTGAGCACTACAGCCGTGTGCAAGTATACAAATGACTCACAGGCCTTGTCCTTCATCTCCTTGATATCCGCACCAGCTGGAGAATTTCATCGGTCGAAGCGCACTCCGGGTTCTAATGCAACTTACCTGCGAAAGCCCGCTCGCTGCCAGTGAGCACAATCGCGCCAATGTCGTTGTCCGCATCAAAGTTCAAGAGCGCCTCATTCAGCTCCACAATCAAGGGAGAGCACAGAGCATTCAGAGCCTTGGGCCGGTTCAGCGTGACCTGCCCAACACCCGGCGCAGGTGTGCTGGTCAGGATGTACTCGTAGTTCTTGCTTGCGGAGGACATGGGGCGCAGAAACAGTCGTGAACTTGCCCGGGTGGCTTGTGGTAGAGAGCGCAGCACGAGCAGAGACATGATGGTCTTAAAGCGGTACTGTCGGACGATTTGGTTTAGACTCTCCCAGCGGTTTTGTACCGGCTCTCGGTGAACGACGGAGAGTGCGGGGAACCGGTTCGGTAAGCTCGTCGCGTGATGTCATACCGGCCAGTAAACGCGATCACATGGGTTCTTGCGGCGTAATATTCACGCGTAGATCTACCGGGCGCGATCAACGGCTTGGTGGAAAGCATTGCTGTGCCCAAGACAGGTTTGCAAATAATGATGAAATAAAGACCACGAAAGGACGAAGCCGCCCCTACAGAGCCAGAACCCCAAAAAAAACCAAATGGCCCAAGTAATGTCTACTCCGAGAACCGTACACTACGTAGTACCGCTGTGGGAAATCTGAGTTTATGAGAAGAACTGGCTCTCCCTGCATCATGTGTCAGCCTCATTTGGAATGTTGAAGTCGAAGGGAGAACGCGTACGCAAATGACCAAAGGTTCTGGGGGTTGTTCCACGTATCCTTCGTGTACGCGAACCTCAGCTGCGCTGGCTCGTCGACATACGCTGATAGAAGGTGTTCTCAGTTAGGAGGTGATGAAGGAAGAAGCAAGCAAGTTACCGATGGGGGTCGAGAGGTCCGACCACGCATAGGCGGAGCGCCAGTTCACGCGCATGTTTCCGTCGACGAGCAAGTCCGGAGGAATAAGCGGGCTGTTGCCGAGCTCAGCGGTCTTGATCTCGGTGTCGAGGTCAGCCCACTCCAAGACTTGGTTGCCGGCCATGCCCTTGATTTGAATGCTCTCTCCGGGCTTGCCGCCAAAGATCCCGAACTTGACGCCGTGACGCTCGTACAGTACCGACGAGAAGAGAGCGCAAGTCGAAGCACAGTTCGCGTTACCGACTGAAGAATGGTTGAGCATAGTTACGCTAACGCATCGCACAGTACGCACCAATGGCTATCTTTTTGAAGTCGAATGGTGGGGCCTCCGGGAGGTCCACAGAGTAAGGTGTACAGACGTCGAAGAAACGTTCGCTATTAGTCTCCTTTGCGCCATTGACGGTGATTGTCACAGGCGGTTTCATGTAGTTGTGCGAAGCTGGCTCCTCGGTGTTGTTCTGTGGGAAGGCCCCTGTAATATATGGTTAGTGATCCCGTCAAAGCGCTGGCAAGCATGCACGCACAGTTGTCCGCTGTGTAGAACGACAGGTTGTCGGTAGTGTTGAGCTTGATGTCGTTCCCGAGAATCCGCTGAGCAAGCGCATTGGCACGGTTGATGCTCTGGAAACCAGGGTATCCGAAGTTGGCACCGGCGAGGTAGTTGTGCAAGAATAGGCCCAAGCAGACAAAGCCTCCGCCGTTGTTGGTCAGATCAATGATGAGCTGATCCGCGCCGCTAGCGAGGATGTCGTCGATGGCATTCTTCGTGTCCGTCTGGAAGCCGTCGAAGTCGTCAGGCGAGAACGATCCGACAAACATGACGCCCGTCTTGTTGCCCGGAAGAACGTAGCTCTTGATCACTCCCTCGGAGCCGCCCGTAGTGGGAAGGACGGGTACGAAAGGCCCGGGGAGCGCGACGTCCTTCTTGGCGGTCAGATCGAATGAAGCGCCGCGAATGCGCCGGGGTCCCGACTCCGTCTGAAGAGGCCCATTGACATTACCCTGAGCGCGCAAGTCAACTCCATTAGTCGCGCTGTTGGCGGCGCAGTTGTTCTCCCAGCTTCCACAACATCAGCGTCGGACACTGGCCGGCGATCAAGCAAGGTTGCACTCACTAGGATGCCTTGTCCGTGAAGGCGACGCCGGCGAAAGACGCGACGAAGGGAATGTCGACCGTCTCCGTCTTAGTAGAGTTGACCGTCTGCAGTGTCATGCGCAGGCTGGTCTGCGTCACGATCGAGGGTCCGGCGAGGTCACCAAAGCGCTGCGAGTAGGCATTGCTGACGATACGGTAACTGCTGAGCACACTGTTCACGCGAATGCCGTGGTCGAGATAGTTGCCCGAGACGGTCGTCGCGATATGGTCAATGTAGTCGAATGGGTCGATATCGTTGATCTTCGACACCTTAGCTCCGGCAAGACGTTTCCAGTCGAAGCCCTTGTTTTCAAGGAAACTGATGTACGCGTCTCCGACAAGCGGTAAGAAGTCGGCCAAGTCGGGGATAATGTAGACACCCTGTTCGCCATTTTCCTCCAGAATGACAATAGGCGCCGGGAGCAGGTTCTGGTAAGCGTTGTAGCACGACGGGAACCAGCGCGTGTGGCCGTCATTCAGCTGACATCGGCGTCAAATCCACGATCTCCGGGAATAGAACGAGGGTGACAGACCTGCGTCGTGAAGTTGTACAGGGCGAGGTTGAAGTCGTAGTCGGTCTTTAGGGTGCAGGCGCGTCAGTGCCGAACATCGGCAGGAAGAGCCGTAACGCACCGCGAATTTCTCCGTGGAGAGCTTCTTCAAGGTCTGGTTGATGTTCACGGTGGACTCTTGGAAGGGAGGCGGAGACTTCAGGTAGTACTCTTCGAACGTGTAGAAGTTGAAGACGCTGTGGTACTTGTTAGGGCTGTATAGAGTGACCGAGATCAGAGCACGCACTTGGATACCACGGTCATGACATTCTGCCTCAGAGTCTCATTGAATGGGAAGCTCTTCTGACAAGCGATTACAGTAGCAGGGTCTGCGAAAGTCTGACCTGCGACTGCAGCGCAAGGGTCGGCAGCAGCTGGTCCGGGCGCTGCGGTAGCGAGCGCGGCAGCAAGGAGGGCGCCAACGAACGCTTGGCCGAGCATGGTGGACTGAGGGCACGCGAGGCTCTGCGTCGGGGTGCAGAACGACGCAAGCCGAGTATGCCGACCGATGATATATACTGGATGCGGCGGCTCTTGGTTGATGCTTCTGTTGGACTGCTGAACAGCTCCGCATGGTACGAACCGCCGGAAGGATTGATAGACAGGTCTGCGCGAGAAGTTAGATAAGGCGCATCCGTTTTGAGCATGTTGATAGACGAACGACTGATGCGGATGTGGGCGGACAAGGGGCAAGGATAGCCAGAAGCCTCCTGGTCGGTAACCAAGGCATCAACTTCCTCCGGGGTTGAAACGGGGCGTCCGGCGACGCCCAAGGCCCAAGGGCTAGTGGCGCGCATCTCAAGACCGCTGTACGTCGTCGTAGGTGGTAAGCCTCGACAGCGTACCGCTGTTGTGGGTCGTCCTTGTCCTCCAAAAGAGTACCTGGCGCATGAGGCATCCCGCGTGCCGCAATGTGTGAGTGTGTGCGCGATTTGCTCAGCGGCACCAGTCACAAGTCCATCTTTCTTCGGCGTTACCACGCGGCCGAATAGGCGCCCTAGTGTTCGAGCGGTATAGAAGCGGCCCAGTACCGATATACGGCAAGAAGTGTAGAGAAAGTCAGGGGCTGCGTATCAATGACGCCAATAGGATATGCGAGCGTGAGCTTCCGCAGGTACGGAGCGTTGCCGGTGTGAGTGCCGGGCCGATTTGCTCATTGAGGCCGGTCCATCCGCACGATGTGCAAAGAAAGAGCGCGATAATGCGATACGATGAGCACAACGGGTCGCTTTTGTAGTTCATGCATGATGGGTGAGCAACGGGTCTGTCATGCCCCACGAGGGAAATGACAGGATGATGGACGCTAAGAGCAGGTTGCACCGACCGCATGTCCAGCCCCGCGCGTCCGTTATCAGATCATCTCTTCTCAAGATCAATGTTTCGACTCACAGACAAGACGAAATGAAGGCTTTGAAGCGTTGAGGTACCCGCATAGCAGGACTGTTTGTTCAACGACAACGACGCTCACTATTGGTCATGAGCTACGTGTAACATGAGGTCGTGTTAATACACTACGTGAAGAGATCTGAATCTGACCAGGTACTGAGAAGTGGCCTCGCCATCGCTACAAGCTGGTGTACAGGGTGGTCAGACCATTTTCGAGATACAGCATCTTGGGGTCCAAACGCGAACTACAGCAATATATGACCATACGGCACGGACATTATGGCACACGGGCTGGGGCATTCATTAAAATTTCAAACCATTTCATGTACCAGTGATCGCAGGATATTCGTCTCGTCCTCCGTCAGTCCAACGCCCCCGGACACGAGACGGTGAATGGGCGTTGCGGCCTGCTTACGGGCACGCAGAAGGTCACGCAACGCCAGGAAAGGCGGGTCGTGAGAGTTCCGGTCTGGTTTCGGGAAGACGAGGAACGAGATGGTAGTGAGGAGAGGGACTGGGAGTGAAGTCTCTGCCTCGTCGCCGCCATCATCATCGGTGCATTTCGTCAATGCGCACAGCAGGTCGCATGCATCTGGTTCGTACGGGAACGAGATACCGGTGAGCTGGGGCAGACGGGACAGAATGACGTGCCAGTCGTCCACGCTGAGAGACTCGGCTTTTACATTCACGAACGATAGGACGTAGGGTGAGATGGTGAACATGCGTACATCACTTAGATCGAGCACGGAACACAACCGCAGAATGATCGTGCGATCAATCCCTCGTGAGTAGTCGATGCGACGCGTACCCTCCTCCACGCCATCGTCCCACTCTGGAGTCACGCGGTACACTCCGGACAAGTAAGAGCGTTGGAGGAGCTGCAGCGCATCACTATCCACGAGAAGGGACTTTGCCGGAGGCCGACCAGACTGAAGAAGCTCCATCGCGCGTAAGAAGAGATCTGGTTCTACGAATGCCACAGCGTCCACGTTGACGTCAATGTAGCATGCCACGTGAGCGGGAGTGGCTGCAGTCCGAAGGAAAAATTCTAGGCACGCTGTCGAATTGTCAATGTCATCATCACCGCCGAGGTGCAAGTTGCGCAGAGAAGTGGGAAACATCAATATATCCGCCTCAGATTCAACGTCGCGTTCAGCTGGGAACACATTATACAATGTAAGCACTTCGAGGGATTTCAAGTTTGAAAGTATATCTTCGAGCTGTGTTTTGGTAGGCAATAACGGTGCGAGATCCTGCCATTCGGGCGGGCAGATCCACAAGGTCAAAGTGGTGAGGTCTGCGGCCCAGACAGAAGAATCCCAAGGAAAAAGTACGTTGTCCAACTTGAGGCTGCGGAGATTGGGCGGGCGGTTTGATTCTAGTGCTCCCATCCTGAGAAAAAAGACTTCCCATCTGTCCAGAACGACCTCTATCGAGAGCCCTTCAAGGGCAGGCATAGGATGCTCAAAGAGCTCGATCCAGTCTCGAGTTGCAAGGCCATTGCCATGCTCGGAGATTTCCAGATGCTGTAGACGGCGACAGTTTGGTGGGCAAAGCCAGTCGCGAATGTCTTGTACAAAACACTCCTCATCATGTTGTGTCCAGCCGTCGCGACGGAAGGTTAGAGAGAGAGGCATGTCTTTGGATCTCAGCAAGTATGGTAGCATCCCCGTCCTGGGAACGTTAACACAAGATATTTCGCACCAAAGCATCGCCGTGTCGCGGGCGACCTAGTTTATGTGTGAGTTCTACAGGGCAAGATGTACGATACAGTAGTTGCGCACCTCTCTCCAGTACGCACACACCTGGGTCACCTGAGTCCATCCAGGGTGATACTTGGAGTCTCTGTAAGGCCCCGATGGCTGCCAGTCGTGCATACGCGACGCGTATAGAAACACCATGGACAGGACCTCGGGCGGTACAGTGCAAGCCAGCACCGCTTCATTCCGCCGCCTTTTTGCAAGCAACATGAGCATATCCAACTTCTCCTGTATGGCACGGAGCTCGTGATCGAGCGCTGCCACATTCGCGGATCTATCTGTTCCGCTGGCGTTGCTCGCGTCGAAACGAGAACTTATGAACGCCTTCCATGCATATCTGAGCGCAACATCAGCTATCAAACGTCCGCACGCATGATAGATACGACGCACTCGAATGTTTCCTCGACGTTTTCGATTGGGGTGCCGGACATGATGGGGGTGGAGAGAGAGAGAGCGAAGAGATCGGGTGCCCTGTCTTTCTTATACACAAGATCTTGATATCCTTCCCGCATTTGACACCCGTCTAAACACGTACAAACATTCTGAGACGATACAGGTGGGCTTGGGCTCTCACCCGCAACCTCTGCCGCAATGCTTCATGCCGCACACGCATGGTGCGTACGCTGTTCGGGGAGTTTGCCAGTACGTCCATCTCATACGGATCTGCGCATCCCAACGAAAAGGTGGGGGAGTTGAAGGGGCGAAAAGGCAATATATTCATTCAGGTGGTATGGTATACAACAGGGACGACATGAGTAGATGCCATCGAGAGGAGACGTTGAGTCGATCGCATGCGTGCCTTGTCGTTGGGGTACAGTGACAGTGAGGAACAAACGGGACAACATCTCTTGTCGCCTACAGAGCTTGTCTGAATGATCCTAGCGCAATCGTTGCAATGTAAGGGCACTGCAAAGGCGTAAGCACGGCTCTACGGAAAGGGAGCGAGTCAAAATGGATGGACACAGGTCCCCTTCCTCGAGGCCCCGAGAGCGTGGGACCCGGGAGAACGCCTGGCTGACGACATGTGTCAGGCGAATCGATCAGCGCGCGAGCGAAACGAATTCGTGCCGCGACGGCGAGGAAGATATGCAAAGGCAAGTCCCATCCGCCTCTCCTCTGCGGCTTCACGAATGCGGCGTCCTGAGCCAGCGCACCGTACCAGGTCTCTTCGTTACAAAATTTCACCGCGCGAAGCCATAGATGGCCGCGAGCTGAAGCACTGATGGAAGAACGGGTCGGACAGGGCGGTTGTCGGCGCCGGAAGAGCGGTGAGGGGTCGCGGGCATGTCCGGGAGGGGAGTATTATTGAGCGAGCTGGACGTCGGGCACGCCGATGGCGAGTAAGATAGGGCCGAATGTACGACTGCTTCCCGAGGAGGTGAGGATGCGAATAGGTGTATTTGGGGACAATAGAGCCGGAGGGGATGATGAGAGATGATGAGAGCGAGGCGGTGGGGGCCCGTGCCGCCTTTGGCCGCATGAGCCGCCTCCCACGGCCGTCGTGACCACGTCGACGACGCGCGCTCGACTGTGTGCTCTCTCTTGCCATCGTCGCGCTCGCCCTCCAAGGGCTCACCATGTCTGGCAAGGACCCCCCGCGTGGCCCGCGCGCCCTCCGCGAGTCGATCGATCCTCATTCCTCGTCGTCAGCCGCGACGGCCAGCGGTACTAGTATCAACAATAGCGTGAACCACCCTTCAACAAATCCCAGACTGGGGGCGACGCCCCCGACGGGCCCCAGGTCGTTTCAGAACAACGCTGGCTCGTCGCGAGCTGCAAGTTTATTGAACGGCAAGGGGTCGCTGCCCAGCGGGCCAGCGGCGACGCGCCAGAAGATAGTCCAGATAAAGTGGGCTCCGGTAGGCCGCCTTTCAATACTTTACAACTCTACACTCTCTTACAATGAAATATATGAAAGAAAACGAATGGCTCTATACCGACTGGCCCGCGCGCAGACCGCGCCTCATCGTCGGCCCCGCCGCCGCCGCCTTCGGGACCGCCGCCTCCACCACCGCCGCCCGCCGGCGCGCCTCCACCACCACCAGGTCACGAGCCGCCTCCACCTCCACCGCCCAGCTGGGATCCGCCGCCGCCGCCTCCTCCAGGTCACGCGCCGCCGCCGCCGCCATCAGCATCGGCGCCTCCACCTCCACCACCTCAACCGTCAACACCAGCACCGCCATCCGTACCGAGACCGCCAAGTGACCCGCCTCCACCGCCGCCGGCGTCGTTGCCGCCTCAAAGTGGTGATGGCCCGCGTGTTCGAATATCTTTGAGCGGCGCCAAGGCAGTAGCGCCTACGGCTTCGGCATTTACCGATGCGAGCCCGCCGCCTCCTCCGGCGCCCAGGGCAGCCCCGCCGCCGGCACCGACCGGTCCGCCTCCACCCTCCGGCGCGCCGCCGCAATTGCCCAAATTCAATATCGATGTGCCTCGCCCGCCGCGGTCCGATTCGCGACCGCCTTCTCAGCCGCCCTCGGCTCCGAAGGTTTATCGCGCGCGGGCGCCTGCTCCCAAACCGCCGGCAAGTCCTTCCCCGCCGCCGCCTCCCCCACCACAGGAACCGGTCGCAGCACCTCCGCCTTCACCACCAAGGGAAGATACGCCTCCTTTGATCGTAACTAGGATCGAAAGTTCTCCGCCTCCACCACCTCCACGTTCACCTTCGCCTGTATTATATTCTTTACCGCCTCCTCTACCCTGGCCGCCCCGCGACGAATATGCATCTGTACGCGACTTCAAGGTTATCTTTGACCCGTCCATCGACCGCGACTCCGCGTCCATTCGCAAATATTCTGCTCTTATTGAGACCGTGCGCGAGCAAGGTCCCGGGAATGCGGATGAACCGAGAATCAAGGGTAAAGGGAGGGGCAAGGAGCTGCTGCTGAGGTATCAGGGCGAAGTCGTCGATGGCGAGGATGTGCCAGTAGCCAGGGATCCGAGGAAAGTGGAAGGCTTCAAGCGCATACAAGGGCACCGTATTGCGCGAAACGAGCTTTACACGGTGCAGTATGAGGTATGTGATTACTTTTTACTGACGACGAAAGCGCGGTTTCTCACTGCTTAATATTTTCCCTTTTTTCGATGATAGTGGGACGAAAACTCGACTGGACCCGCACCACCGCAGACAATCCTCGTTACACGCCTCAACCCTCTCGCACCGAGAGAGCACGTCAAACGTCACTTCTCAAGATACGGAACAGTCATCGCGCACGAGCCTCAGATCGACAAGATGACCGGCGCCGCATTGGGCATTCACGTCTTGAAGTTTTCCTTAGCCGCCGAAGCGCGTGCTGCAGCCGCGGCGGAAGATGGCAAGACGATGAGTCTCGTGGGAGTGATGGGTGTGAAGAGCGGAGGGGAGGAGCCGATGCGTGTCGTCCTGGACGGAGAGGGCAAGGCGCTTAAGGCGGTTCTCAAGGAGATCGATGAAAGGAAGCGCGAGAAGCAGGGCTTGAAGAGGCGCAGGGACAATGCGCCCTCGGCGACTCCTGCGTCCGGTTCATCTCATAAGCATGCAGGGACACCAGGTTCTGCGGACACGCCAGGCGGTCACACGCCGATCCCGCCTTCGGCGTCTATGCCTTCTTCGTCGTCCTGGCGCGGAGGAGGCGCCAACTCGGTTCCACTCAACGCCTCCCGCTCGTCGAACGCTACCGCAGGACCCTCGTCGTTGACTCCGCACTCGTACAGTCACGGGCACCGTGCACCCTCGCCCGTGCATCACTCGCATGGTCCAACACCGTCCAGTTCACATCACTCGCTCCCAGCAAATCCAATTCCAGGTCTACCCGCCAAACCCACGATCGCTCCCGCACCACCACCGGACAGAGAAGCGCGCGGGCGTCCCATGGTACAGCGCAAACCTCCCGCAAGCATGCTCAAGGCCCGACACCACGGCACAGGCGAGTTGTTACTCGCTGAGCCAGCTGTGGACTGGGATCGCGACAGAGACAGGGACAGGGACAGGGACAGGGACAGGGACAGGGATAGAGACAGAGACAGAGATCGGGACAGAGATAGGGATAGGGAGAGGCCCAGGAGTAGGAGCAGAGATCGGGATCGGGACCGCGAACGGGATCGAGATCGAGACCGAGGTCGTGAGCGAAGTTGGTCTCCTTTGCGAGGTGACAGCTACATTCCCTCGCGCGACAGGAGGAGCTCTAAGACGAGTTTATCGTCGTTCCGCGCGCGCGACCGGGATCGCGACCGTGACCGGGGTCGTGCGCGGGATCGGGATAGTTGGGACAGGAGGGACGCCGACCGTCGCGAGCTCGCGAGGGATTGGAGGGAGCGGGATGGAGCGCACCATGCTGACGGTGGAAGCCCGATGCCGATCTCGCGCTCTCCCAGCCCAGTCGTTTCCCGCACGCAAAGGAACAAGCGTCGCGAAGAGACCGCGGAGAAGCTGGCGTCGAATGGGATGGACTACCTGAAGATTGAAGGGCTCAGGCTAGGAAAGGACGAAGGGGAGAAGGGCGTAAGGGAGGTCCTGGGCGAGTTTAATATCGACCAGGTGCGTTGTTTGTTCATTTGTCGTTTTGGCGTTGCCATTGCCCGATTCGGAATAAGCTTGCTGATGCCACCTTTCTCTTTGTGGGTGCGTGTAGGTCCTTCAAGACGACCGCGGGTTCTATGTAGCCTTTACGGCTCCTGGATCTGCGCGCCGCGCACACGTCTTCCTAGGCGCAGGACACACTATTGCCAATTATTCCGTCACTGCGTCCGTGCATACCGCGCCGCAGCCGAAGTCCTCAACTTCCGCATCCGGTGTGACTGGGAAGTACGTTCCAAGTGCTACTGGACTGCCGATGTATGTGGGCCCCGGGAAGGTGGACGAGGACGAGCTTCTAGCAGCTGCGGGGAAGATACTGGCGAAGGAGTTGAGGCAGACGTTGGAGAAGGACGTCCTGGAGAGAGTCGTGGGGAAGAGGGTACAAACGCTTGTCGCGGCCCATCACCGACCGGCGCCCTTGGCTGCGAACAAGTCGGTCGTACCGAATGCACCAGGTGTAGGTCGCGACCTGAAGGGGTTGAGCTTCAAGAAGGGGAAGCGTGCGAGGGAAGAGAGCGAGAGGAGGGAGAAGGAAGCTGCGGCGAAGAGGGAGAGGGAGGAGGCTGCGGCTGAGGACGTGGAGATGGAGGTTGAGTCAGAAGCCAAGCGGCCGAAGAAGAAACGGAGAAAGGTCGTTGAGGTCGAGAGCGAGGACGAGGAGTCTGCAGCTCCGACAGTGGCCTCACCTGTACCTGTGCCAACTCCTACTCCCGTGGCTCTGGAGGTACCTTCTGTCACGCCCGAACCCTTTCATGCAGCCTCCAAGCGCGCTTCACCGCTCGAGGACGATCTCATGGACGATCGTGAACCTAAGCGCCCGCGCGTGGTTGACGACGACGAGGGAGAGAGCGAGGTGGAGCGCGACGAGCCCGTCTCGTTGCCTTCTGCGCTTACGGTCGCGCCCAAGAAGGGCAAGGACAAGAAGGCCACGAAGGAACGCGACCGGAAAAAGAAGGACAAGAAGGACGACGTCCATGCTGTCATCCCCGCGCCTGTGGACGAACTCATTCTTGTACCGCCGCATCTTATCCAGCTCCGTGTCCCCTCTCCTCCGCCTGTTGTCGCACCTGTCCGGGAACCATCGCCTATACCAATACCCTCCCCAGAGCCCGAAGAGGTTGCGCCGCCGCCGCCCAAGCCACGACCCAAACCTCGTCCGAAACCTCGTACCCAGCCCGCCCAGCCTCCGCCTCCCGCAGATCCATATGCAGCCGGAGTCTGTGTGGACGACGAAGACGCGTTTTACGCCCGTCTGGCCCTCGCAAAGGACTACGGACAGGACGTTACTCAGTTGCTCGAGCCTGGCGAGCCCGATGCGCCAGAGGAAGAGTCTGGACCGAAGCCCTTCCGAGTGCATGCTACTGGCTCTGCGAGGACGGAAGGGTACTACAAGATCGCGCACGCCGACAAGAGCGCGTATGTGGCTCAATACGCTGCTGCTCGGGCGCCGACCACGTCTACGACCACTGCAACTATCACAGCGAGCAAGTCATCCACGCCGTCGGGTATGGTCAGCTCGCGCAGTAACCGCGCGAACGCACGTCGGCAGGCACAAGGCCTCGAGGAACTCAATGCCGTTCAGCGAGCCATGGCACTATCCAAGGGCGAACAGGCCGGAGACTCGCTCGCGCTCAAGTTTAACCAGCTGCAAAGCCGGAAGAAGCACTTGCGCTTCGCGCGGAGTCCCATTCACGACTGGGGTCTGTACGCTATGGAACGCATCTCGCGGGGCGAGCTGGTCATTGAGTATGTCGGCGAGGTCATCCGGGCGCAGGTCGCGGATAAGCGCGAGAAGGCGTATGAGAGGCAGGGGATCGGAAGCAGCTATCTGTTCAGGATCGATGAAGAGATGGTCGTGGATGCTACGAAGAAGGGTAATCTTGGGTATGTCCATCCTTGCATATGGACTCGTCAGGGATTGAAGCTGATTATATGTGCACAGACGCCTGATCAATCATTCGTGTGACCCGAACTGTACAGCGAAGATCATCACCATTCAGGGTGAGAAGAAGATCGTCATCTACGCCAAGCAGGACATCGAGCTGGGCGACGAGATTACCTACGGTAAGCATGAGCGCCCAATCTGTTCTTGAGAATTTGTACTGACTACAATACGCGCAGACTACCACTTCCCCATCGAGCAGGACAAGATCCCCTGTCTCTGCGGCTCGGCCAAGTGCCGCGGCTACCTCAACTAGCCTTCCCCTACTGTACCGTCCCCTCATTTCTTGTTTTGCCTCCGAGTCTGCTTCAACGCACATTGCTCCTGGACGTATATGTATCATACCGCTGTCTCATCCGGCATCACGTATCTTCATGATCAGGAAATGCAGTCACGCATCAATACTTGTTTTCTTTTCTCTGCTATATCCCTGTTTTCATTGTTACCATTCTGATTTCGCTTCTTGATCGTATCTCTCATTGCATCAATTGCAGTCGTTCGTAAGAATCTAAGGTGCGCAGTCGAATGAACAAACGGGACGCTAGCGTCAAAGAGAGCGCGCAACATGGGTATATGTCGGGATTGCTTCAACCAACGATTTGAAGCGCGCCACTCTGTCCTGCCACCATCTGGGACATTTATTGCACAGCGAGGTAGAAATGGCCAGCACAGGTGCGAAAAAGGCATCTGTGTCCTGTAAAGCGGCAAGCTTTACAGGCCATGCCTTTGGCCGCCCAGCTCGCCAACGCTCATGACATCCATCCAAATGGGACTTGTCAAGCTCGCTGCACAGCAGAAAGCTATCGCGAACCTTGATCCAGTGGTCCCTGTACAGTACCTGCGAGTCAATGAATCCCATCAGCATGAGTACGCACAGAGTCTACTGTCCCAAGTCGACCATTGACATACCCAATGCGCGAAGTGTACCGGCCCTGTAGCATTTAGTACGGATTGTGGCTCATAATCGAGCGTTCTGAGCGCGGTCTGATCTGCCATAGAGTCGTAGCCGTGCTTGACGGCGTACGCAAATACACCGAGCGGATGGGAGATGATATGGTTCCTGCGGCCAGGGTTTCTTAAGAGTCACGCCCGGCGAAAGCGACGCGAACTGACCTCATATGCAAGCGACAGATCTCCATGGCCACCGTGATCTGGTACTTCTGCGCTGCATCTGCTATCCTCGACAGAAGTGGGAATGGTATATCGTCCATCGTGGGAATGTCTCCGGGGTAAACGTGCTGAAAGAGAACCTCCAGGACTTCCGAGTCTTCTTGAAGCTTCACTACCTCGCCATCGCTCCGGATCTCAGAGCCGACAGGGAATATGGAAGAGTGCGTGGAAAGATTCGCGCGATGCAGCTTGAAGAGTACGCTGTCCGCAGACTCGAATGTCACGTCCGAGTCGGTGGCAGAGACTGAGGTGATGCAACTCTCAGCGCATGCGTAGACTATAGGTCAACTTCATCACGTACACCTCTCAGAAGCAAGGCACTCAGAGGACATCCTTTGTCGCTTCGCCGGAGGCTCGGACATTCGAGTCGAGGCTTCCTTAGCTCGAGATGGTAGACAGAAGGAGAGGCAACGACGTGGCGGCCGCGGCGTCGCGCACCAAGGGTTCGCTGTCGCATTGTCACGCTCGCGTCCCGTCACTGTGATGTTACGTGTTGTGCAACAGAAACCCGCTCTGTCAGGTTGCTCTTCTGCACCCATGACTTGTCGTCGCCAGGGCGCGCCCATGAAACGCGGAATACTGTCGATCTCTGGCTCTCTGTCTTTGCCAGGCGGTATAGTCACGGGCCATCCTTTCTCGTCCTGGAGAGCAGTGCGTGTGCTCTTTGTGATTCACGCAGGTAGTTGCTTGCAGGCGTTCGGCTGGGTCGCAGCTCTCCCTCGCAGGGGTGTCTTCATCTAACCTTGAACTCTCTTTGTGCACCTGACATACGTGCCTGATTCCGAGACTCGAGTCTCACATTCTATCACTACTGTCATCATTACCTGCAGGATGGGCCCACTCCAATACACGATTGTCTCCGCGTGTGGTAGTATTTCTCGATATGCCGGAGTGAGGCATCTCTTCATTGAGGAAGATATTGAGACGCGCGACGACAATCCGACGACATTCTTACTCTCTCGGCCCATTTCATGCTGAACAGATTCAGCATATTGCTCTATCTGAAACGCCCACCGCACCTCCGAGAACCGCCGGCCAGATAGTGCCTTTGGCGCTTAGGTTGCGCGTTGAATGCGGTGTTCTGGGACCAGATGAACGTCAGTAGCTCCGATACGTGGTAGCGCTATCGTGATCCTGATTGGCTACGAGCATACACAGCCGGCCGTGATACGTACCGCACGTCCTGTGCCGAGCCTGTCGTTATCCTATACTATACAACAGTAATACAACAATAGATTATGCTAAGTGCGGTACGAAGTACAAATGTAAGCGAATCAGACACCAGAACCCATCGAAGATAGTTCAAAGATCCTTCCCCGAGAGATGAACCGACGGGGGTTCCTCAGTCGTCCGTGAGGTCGAAAACTTCTCCCTGGGCGTCCTCCGGAACGCGTATCGGCGAAGGCTCCCGCTGACCTGTCAGATCGACGACCTCCGCCTCCCGCTTCACACGAGCACTTGGCCCTGGCTCTGCCTTGACTGATGCTCGCCGTTTGTGTGGACGATCTGAAGAGTCATCTTGACGCGAGCGTTTGCCTGTGGAGGGTCCTGGTGAAAGCGTCGAGGAGCGGGGCCGAGCCGGGATGATGCCCTGGTCTTCAAGGATTTCTGAGATAGCGTCGAGTGAGATGCATTTAAATACATGGGATTCTGGACTAGCATACCTCTAGGTTGATATCGGAAGCGAAAGATGGCATATGGTTGATCCTTGTTATCGATATAGGTTATACGAGGGACATTAGCCGCGGTTGCGAGGGCCTTCGTCTTTCCAAGCCTTTCTGAGTGTCAGCCGAGAAGACCTCGCTGATCAGCGCGCTCACTCACGATACACTGTGCCAACCGACTTTCTTAGCCTTCTCTGATACAGCGTCCAGCTCCGCTTGAACGCTACGCGGCCGGTACTCGCCCGAACCATATTCGTCCGGAGTGAGCGTCGCTCGGCATACGCGGACTTCAATCAGACCAAGCTTCGCCATATCCACCGAGGTCGAGGATTCGCCTCCTTCTTCATCATCCTCTACGAAGGGAGCGTAAGGGTATGGTCGCGAACCTAAGAGAGTCATACTCGCCTTTGAGTTTCAGCCTTGCGAACTCAAATGGCCGTATAGCGCTCAGTGTCTCGTACACGCCCTTCATCGTCGTACACTCGTACGGATATACGGATAGCCCTTGCATCTCGCGCCCGTCCATATGCACGTAGAATGCGGCACCGTACCCTACTACGGGCTCGTTGCGGAACTTCACGGTAAACTCCTACAGTAGAAACGCAGTATGATCAGGCAATATGCCTAGAAGAGCCGACGACAGCGTGGAGAACCTTTCCCGCCTCGCTTGGGATATAGCAAGTAACCGTCTTGTCGTTCACGTTCTCGACTTTGTATGCGGGAATCTCAGCGCCATCGGACCAAAGAGAGACCTCATAGCCGAGCTGCCTGACAGGCATGATAGGTTATCGTGTGGTTGTATTTGGGACGGCTCCAGTAAAGTAAAGGAACAGCGGTGATGCAGCGTGGTTGTGGCGGGTTTACGAAGGCAGTGGGCGTTGGGAGCAAGGCGTGGCTCGCCACTCGCTAGCCGTTTCAGGAAGTGGGCGCTCGATCAACCCACGTGAAATGCATAGCACCATCCAAACAAAGGCGGTGCACAGAGAATTCCTATCAGGCTTAGTTATTTATCTTTTTGCAGACGCTTATGTAGGGCGTGAGCTGAATGACAGCCCTGATTCGGGTATCATTTCATCATGACTGTGGAGGCGAAAGTCATAGCGATGACGTCCTCGCGTACTCGTTCTCGGGCAGATTGACGCTCTTTTGAGAAAATATAGTATATATCGGTATATAGGACAACAAGGGTATCGGCATATAAGCTCTGATCATACGAGCATTGTACGTGTACGATGAAGTATCCCAGTCAGCAATGATGCCGTTGACTGACAACCGGATTGGACCCCCGGATGACCAGAGCGCTCTGTGTTTTACGACGCGCCATGCCTAGGCGCTGAGCGAGGTCATCATGGGAGGCGGCTGCGGGCACGCGACCCCGAAGCGCCTGCGGTACTCAATGGGTCTAAAGCGGCCCATTAGCCATGGTCCGATGCACACCTGCACGTTGAGGTACGAGTCTTGTCAATGCATATACGAGCACGAAAACGAGGATGCCATATCTAGCGGTACCACTATCGCAGCATATCTAGTTTGAGTGATGTGTGTGCGCGGAAGGAAAACTGGCGCTTCTCCCAGTCGGAGTGAGGGAATTGTGGCCTAATGATGTGGCGGTCAGACGCAAGACGCGATTCCGGACGCATGGCCCGTCGCAAAGGCGCGCGGCGCGTCTCGGCGCGCTCAAGCCGCTCGAGCGCTTAGTTTCGCCCATCACGGTCTTCCTTCTACTCTACTGTCTCCCACTCTTGTCTTCTACCTTCACCTACATACGCCCTTCATGACGTCCCTTGTAACAATTCCAAGTCTAATACAACCTGTACTCCTGCTCGCCGCCGCACATCATGCCGTCGCTGCTCCACTGCTCCAGTCATCTCAGCGCCTCGCACGAAGAGACGACGACGGGGGGTCGAATGCTGTACGCATAGCGGTATGTGCATTATCAAGCTGCATGATATACGCCAGATGTTCACGTGTCGCCCACAAGGTCCCTATCGTCGTTGTAGTCGGCCTTGTAGTCGTTGCACTCAGCGTCCGCTTTCGGACACAAATCGGCTCTGGCTTCAAACGACTATTCAATAACCGTGTGGTAGCTCCTGCGACGACGACAGCACGCGCAAGCGATGGCCCCCGCGAGCTCACCGCGGCTGAGATGACCGGGACACCCGCACCAGCGGTGACGACCCGGCGACCAAGGCGTAACCGCCGCACACCCAGCCAAATGTCGACCACATCCCTGCCCGTCTATGCCAAAGAGGCGGGTGACCACGAATTGGTTATCATCCAGTGAGTACCGTCTTACCGTTCTGGGCTTGTGACTGTCCAGAAGCGCCCTACGCTAGCTTCTTCCATGTCAGAGATAAGCGGACTTCCTATCAGGCCAGACAGCTTCTGTCAATTGCGAGCGCGCTGCTCTCGTGCTGCGCCATTGTTTCCCGGCGGTCTGTATGCGGTACCGGGAATTCATACCATCCTGCTTCTCGATTTCCTCCATGGATTGTTCCTATCTTGGTGTCCGGCGGCTAACTGCTGTCACAGAGGTTCGCAAGAGCTCGAGGACGAACCTGCCGCAACGGCACTCATCATGCCTGCTGTGGAGGAGGGCGAATCTGACAGTGGCCATTCTCATGATCCTCAACGTGCACGATCACACTCCCGCGAGTCTTCCTACGTGAACGTCGAGTCCGGAGCTCACGCATCTACACCTTTACTTTCTGACGACGAAAACATTAACGACAACAGCCATCATAATAACGCCTTATCACCCCTCACGACCACCGCCGCGCGTGCTACCAACTCGAGCAATACCAATCTGCTCTCTTCGGAGCCCGAGCAAGGCGGTAACGACCCGCGTGGCGAAGCTCCGCCATACTTCGAGGTGCTCGACAGCCCTGACGGCCTCCAACGTATTGATACTCACGACACCCTACCCATCGCTCCTGCCTTGACACGCTCGTCGGAGGACGACCGAGTAGCACCTCTGCCCGAGACCACCGCTGCACCTGCTACCGAGACCGTGCGACGTCGGTCAGTCTTCCGCGGATTGATACACGCTCTCAACCCGCTTGCACGTCATGACGACCAACCGACGTCGCAACCTACGGACTCGGAAGCGCAACAGCAGGAGCAACCTAACCCTCCGCGGGCCTCAACATCCCGTTTGAGCACCCGCCAGAATGTTACATCTCATCGCCCTTCGCAGTCCACTGGCTCTGTCTTCAGCCTCGCGTCATCCGGTTTCCATCGAACAACGTCGCGTGTGTCTAACGCCGGCCCGTTGACGTCCCCGTCCATGCTGTCCGTCCACTCTATTTCGGCGCCGCTCACGCACACCGCGGTGCGCACCGACATCGTCTACCCGCGCACGGGACCTACAGCGGAACAGATCAAGTACATCTCGTCCCGCGAGGCCGTGGCCAAATTCGGTGTGCCCTTTGGTGACGCTGCCGTGGCATATCATCATGCCAGCTCAAGTCGTGTGAACCTTGCTGAGCCCGTTCCGGATTACGAGGAGCGTCCGAGCATAGACTCGCGTCGGAGCCTTGACACTCGCCGTAGCATCGATGGCTTGCCGAGTCCGAGCAGTGCCGCCCGCGAAAGTCCGACTCTCATGCGCCCGCGCTCGCACCTGAACAACGTTGCGAATGCGGAGTCCCAGGACTTGACTTCCCGTGCTGACGTTTCGACCTCTACCTCAGCGCCGAGTATGTCTCCGGACGCGAGCTTAGACACAGGAGCCCCGACAGACACTCCCGATACATCACTGGAATCTACGGCACCCGAAACCAGCGATGAGAAGGAAGCCGACGACTTCATGCCCTCAACCCCGCACAGGAAGGACGCCACAATCAGTGGGCGTTCCACCATCGGGCGCTCATCCGTCATGACCGTCAAGGGTCACCGCGCTGAGTCTACGGATGGTACAATTACCCGTGCATCGACCATCACTGTGCGCGCTCCGAAAATGGAGGCACAGGCTTCGAGCTCATCTACCTCAACCATCCCTGCGACACCTGAACTCTCACCCTCAACTTCTGCGACCTCACCAACGCCAACTTCTCCCGCTGACAAGCACATTCCTGCCCCCATTTCTGTACCCTCCGCCGCGATCCCCACCTTCACCACAACCCCTGCGCAAGCCCTTGGGCCGCGCAAATCCAACCCTGTGCCATCCAACGCCCCTCCGACTGCCTTCAAGGCTCCCTTGTCTGCGACGATGCCCAACCGCCCAGAATCCCGAACGGATTCGATCAACTCGGTCGCTACCTTTGCTACAGCGCAGTCGCAGTTCCCGCAGTCGGCTGTAGCGTCAGAGTTCGGCCAACTGGATGGTCCTCGCACGGATTCTCCCGCCGGGACGATGACCTCCACTGAGGACGAGATGGTGTCTGCACCTAGTACGCCGCGGATCAACGCGACGACTATATCCGCATAACCCATCGCATTCTCGCTGCCTTGATTCTTTGCTCAATCTGACTGCGCCTCCATCTATTCATTCCCCTACTGGATTCATCTTGCATAGCTCGCTTTGTACTGACTCTCACGATCCCCCATCTACACACATATTTTCGCACGCCGTACATTGCACTGTTACGGATACACTCTGTTCCCTATGGACAGGGCGCAATTTACATACATCTTGCTTTGTTGTGGTTGTGTATCGGTATTCTCGCGCTTCCTTACCCGCTTGCTGCATCTTCCTCCTGAATTTTGGATCGAACATTTGCTCTGTTCTGCGTCGGATGTTACTACGTATGCTTAGAATTATTCACGAGGGGTTGTGGACTCCCAATCAACTACGTTTGTGTGCGCGGGGTCAGATCTCAGAAGTGAGCATGACGCCCGATGGACGCGGTCTGAACGTGACATCGACTCTCGCACGCATCTTGCTTCCAACTCCCACCATGTCCTACGACGCGACTGCGTACTCCCAGACAGCAAAGTAAGTACTCGATATGCCTCATCGTCAGATGGGCGCATCTCACACATAATATCATAGCGAAGCATGGTCTCAATTCATACGGACGCGCTTTGAGCCGTCTGCAGACCAGGGGGTCAATGGCGATCCAGCAAATCGTCTTCAAATACTTGAGCTAGAGCTTGACGTACTGCAAAAGTACGCCGCTATAGCGCGGCAGCGTCGCAACGCAGCCACGAGCTTGGGTCGCCTACCCGCGGAGGTTCTCACCGAAATCTTCCTATTCGCGCAAGAAGACTGGAAACCACAGCGGCGGCGAGGCAAGCCGTCAACTTCGGATGCCGTTCCGTATGATCTAGGGTGGCTCAATATCACGCATACATGTAGCCAATGGAGAAAGGTGCCTCAGATTCTATGCCATAGTATTTCAGTGACTGACAACATTCCTAGGTCGCTCTTGGTGCGCCTCAATTATGGACGACTATCAGCTGCACGCGGTTCTCACCTCGGGCGGCAACCGTCCTTCTCCGCCGCTCCGAGCGTCTCCCGCTTAGTCTGCACGTGGTGGAGCAATACAAACCCAGCGAAGCGCGCGCCTTCATCATAAACAGCTGGTTGAGCCGGCCTGTCCTCAACCGCGTTGAGAGACTCATTGTGCAGAGTGACACTCCGCTGATGAGCGGATGGATAGCCTCCCTCTATGCCCCCATGCCGTCGTTGCGTATCATGATCATGAAGAATAAAGATCCGCGAGGCGTAGTCATGCTTCCTCAACAAACGTTGGCGGGTGAACATCCTCCGGCTCTGCGGCGTCTTCGTCTCCACGGTTGCCTTCCAACGTGGTCGTCACCACTATTCTCGAAGGATCTGACTCACCTTGAGCTGACACTTCCTCGAATGCTAGAGGAGGATTCAATACGCCTACCTGACCTTGCGACCTTCCGTGGCCTTATATCAGCGATGACTTCCCTGGAGTTCCTAAAGTTGCAGGACATCTTTCCCCGCGGAAACAACGGCACGAGCAGAGTACCACCTTACACATTTCCGCCCAGTTTCAATGAATTCGAGATGCGCCTTCAGTGCAGTAGCCCAGGCTTTTTTCTCACTCTCTACGGGACGATCTGGGATACATTTCGTGTTCCTCCTACCGCCAAGGCTACGACAGAAATTGGGTTTCGCCACCTCAATTCATCATTAGCCTCCGCTACACACCATGATCCCAGCGGCGACCTCATTCTTCGACCTCTCAGGGAGCTCGACAGCGTCGCGTATCCGGCACTTGGCCTTAAGATCCTCAATAAGACCAGGTTGGCTCTATACTACGCAGTCGGCGAGCCGCGATCGCTAGACTCACCGTTGAACCTCGCCGAAAACGACCTTGGGGACTGGGATTTCGAGACCAAGGGTCGCAGGCGTATAAGTGCCTGGGGCAATCTGGCCCCTTTCGTTCGCCATTTGCCCTTGAGCCGCATACAAGCCATGTCTCTTTCACCAGATGCCGTCGAATACTACGACACGTCCGGCTACTGGCAAAACTACTTCCCTCAGCTTCAAGACGTTCAGCGCATCTCGATTCCGTACCTCAGCGGATTGCAACTATTCTACGCCTTGGCGCACATCGAAGCCGCGGACGGCACCTTCCCACTCTTTCCTCGCTTGCAACACGTCGTTCTCCACAAAGGAGGAACTCCGCCGAAGACGATGGGAGACTACCACGCTGCATTGGACATGGCATTCCTCGAGTTCTTGGATGTGCGCAGAGAAAGGGGTTCGCCCCTTGTAGGGTTGTTTGTGGATCGCGCACTCGCAGATCTGGATGTATGGGGCGATGTTCGCGGGGAAACAACCGTATCCTTTATCAATTGATATATCGCTTCTTGTGTATCTACCGACTACATGTGGCGTACTCTTGGTTTCTTACTATCCTTAAGTAGTGTTATTTTAGCCGATACACCAGTTGCTGCACTTAGGGTTAGGGTTTGCACGTGCAAACAGAGCGTCTGAGACTCGCGAGACGCCGCTTTGGTCATACCACCATGAGCATATCCTCATGATCGGCTACTTCTACATGCCTGTCCGGCCGCCGAAGGATAGCGCTCGAACTCACGTGTAATGTCTTTTTGAGCGTTTTCTTCCAGATTTCCGTCCCACATCACGCGATCTTTGTGGCGAAGGTGTATAAAAGGCGCGCACTCTGCTTTGCACCTCACCTTCATCCTTCGCCGGCTCCTCGCGGGAAAAAATCCTTCACGATGCAATCCCCTGCATCTGAGTCGTCATTCTCTGTGCCCCAGAATATCATCACGCGCTCTGGGCAGGGATCCGACCTGCTCGTGAGAACTGTACACGAACACTTCCTCACCTCCGGTCACATCAAGGACCTCGTTTCGACCATCTCTCCCACTCGTGATGGATTGCCCGATGCGCTTGGAGTAGCGCCCGTCTTCGTTCATCCCCCATCACAGCAGCTGTCTAAATATGCGCCACGAGATCTTCATCGTGGCGCCGAGCGTAAACTGCATGCACTCGTCTTTGCCACGTCGACTACGGCTCTCGTCATCTTCCTGGATCCAAGTCTGAAAGGTTCTGATACCACCGGGCGCGTCAACCTGAAGGGAAAGAAAGGAAAAGACAAGACTCGAGGTCGCGTTCTTCTCAGGAACTTGCTTCTCAGCCAGGACACGCCTCCCATAGAGCGCAAATTTGCTATAGATGCAGACGCTCTGACCGGTTCTGTCTACGCTAACCTGGGCTTGCGCGTCGCGCACCTTGCAGATGTATCGTCTGTTTCAGCGGCACCGTCTCAATCGCACGGACGCGATATATTCTCGCGTGTCTTAGCACATTTACGAGCCAACATGGCCAATCAAGATGTCGACCCCAAAGCCCTGCAAAGCGCCCTCACCAACGAGACGCAAGTGCAACAGCTCACTATGGACCACCCGGTGATAAGACGAGCCGTCCTGCAAGCATGGCTCGCTCGTGCGATTGCCGTGCGTGCTGGGCAAACAGAAGCTCTCGGTCATGTTCGGGTGGTAGACAATACTGCCACATCTGAAAAGGTCTGTACCCTCCTCATACGCTACGTGTGCTAGGAGCTGAACGGACGAATCAGGAGCTTGATGCTCTGTCCCGGATCTTCCACGAAGGACAGCAGGACGGGAGTGGCGCCGCCGCCGGCTCTTTGCGCATGAAGATCATTTCCAATGCTCTTGTCGATCCATCCTCGCTGTATAGCATCGTCTTATTCCGCGCCATCTTCTCCCCTGATGCGCCTGTCCACATCAAGACTGACGACTTTTGGAGGGCGGCACCTGCATTGCCACCCTCGGCCATTGTTGAGAACGTTTCGAATGTCGATGATGCTCAAACAAACATTGTACGACGCGCGCTGGACGAGAACGACACAAACCGCATTCTATTAGTTCACGGGTCTGCAGGGACCGGAAAGACGACAACAATTGCGGCGTTGTGTGCTGCGGCGGCAGCTACGCGGTCGATATGGGTACTCACCCCGTCAGATGTCGTCGCCTGGGCAGCCGCGTCCAGACTGCTGTCGAGTGGATTCCGTGGCTTCCGACTACTGTCCGGAGGCAATGCCAGGTAAACGCTACTGCCTTCGCTTTGAAGTCCTGATAGCTCACGTACTTGACAGATATGAAGCACTGTATCCTGGACTTAAGCCATACAGGCTAACCGCGGACGAGTGTTCGACCAGTTCGGATGTAGAGCTCTTGACATCGGACG
The DNA here is from genome assembly GCA_900536885.1 of Peniophora sp. CBMAI 1063. Classification (NCBI taxonomy): domain Eukaryota; kingdom Fungi; phylum Basidiomycota; class Agaricomycetes; order Russulales; family Peniophoraceae; genus Peniophora; species Peniophora sp. CBMAI 1063. The sequence goes on from UWZB01000002.1 coordinate 325,687, forward strand.
GAGTGCGAGTGATCATCTGTGCTCTAGCGAGTGTGACGGATAGGCAGCTGCGTCAACTGAAGAAAGCGTTGCCCGTACAGACGGTCGTCGTTGATGGTGCAGACCAGATCGACCTCAACGACTACATTCCTCTCATTCACGGTCATTCGTCGACATTGGCGCGGCTCGTATTCGTCGGCGACATGGAACAACGTATGTAACGAACATCCAGTCCTTACGTCTCGAACTAATGGCGTTTCTTCCATCTGGCAGAACCGTCCCGCGACGCACCATCAGTCCGGAGCATATTCGATGTTGCTCATTTTCAGGAAGTCCTGAAGTTGGATGTCCAATGTGAGTGATCCTGTACATTGATATCTGCCTTCTCCCTGACGAAGGGATAGATCGCATGCCTCACACCATCTCCGATTTTCTTTCGCGCCATGGGTACAACGATAGCATTGTACATTCACCACACAATACGTCGGAGCCATGGCTTGTCTGCCGGTTTGTCGACGTTCCACCGAAGGCCGCAACTGCGAACAGCAAGAAAAAGTCTCGCTCTGGTGATACAGAAGCGCCTCGTCGGGTATGTAGGATGAGTTTGGTGGTCTCGCCTTCATTGCAATCTCGCATTGACAATATTCATTCAGCTCCCACACGACGAGGAAGCAGTCATTATAGCGGCTGAACGATACTCCAGGGAAGGCTTAAACTTCAGAATCGTCGCAGACAGCGAGCGCACCCGCGATATTCTCGCGGAGAAGCTGAAGGAAGCGGGGTTGAGTCCCTTCCTCTGCGTCACTATGCAAGACCTGAATGGTGGAGAAGCGGATCATATCATTGTCTTCCTGGGCAGCGATGCAGGGACGACCAGTGCGTCAGCGACAGTCCTCTTCAGTCGGTGCAGGGCCAGCATGCTCGTTTTTACTAGTCAACAGTATATCGAAGCCAAGAAGAGGGCCACCACGCTACCTGCGCGACTCGCAAAGGATTGTGGGCCAAAAGCATGGATTACGCGACCGAACTTCGTGCAGCAGACATGGCCGCTTGTGCAAGTCTGAGCAGTGGCATATGCATATGGCGTGCTTGAGGAGAAGCTTGATTTAGTGTAACACATTCGGTAGTTGGTCAGCCTGCGTAACCGTCTCATCCACATTAGCATCCATACAATGCATACTGGCGTTACAACAAGGTGAATTATATCAAGAAAAATGAGCGAACAGATACAGGGTACGACTCGATGACGTGCCAAAGCTCAATGAGCCGCCGGAGGATCGGATGTAGGGACTGTAGACGCTGAGACGGGCGGCTTGACGACGATACTATCCTCGTCTTGTTGGGCGGGTACCTCCATGATTGTATCGACCCAGGCAAGCGCCCATGCGCCGTTGCCCGCCTTTGTACCGCTCAACACTTGCTTTTCGAGAGAGTCCGGTGCGGCTTCCCAACGTGCACGCGTGGGTTGTTTGTCGTCGCGAGCTGTGTAAACAGTCAGTCTCGTGTGCGCCCACGTTTGCATGTTCAACTTACTGTAGACGAGGTGCGTATGAGGCTCGTATACCCCGAGCGCGTGCGCACTTTCGGCGTCAGACTCTCCCTCCTCCATCTCGCGCTTCTCCGAAACGAGGCCACCTGCAGGCTTTAGACGCGCTTTTCGTTGAGCAGCCCATTGCGCGCTTGCGTCTGCTGTACGCTGCGCCGCGACCGCCATCCAGTTCTCCTCGTTTACTCCGTCGCGTGTGAGGAGACTCTTGCGTACGGCGTTCAACGGGCCATCAGAGTACGGCCCCCAACCAGGTCCACCGAAGAGCGTTGTCGGACCACCGGCGCGGTACATCCCCAGTCCACCTCCGCGTTCGTTCTTGCCGGCAGCGGCGATAGCTGCCATATCCGCAGCGGACGCGTTCGTTGAGGCGTCTGCAGGCTCAAGTACGGGGTCTCCTGGCTGTGCGCCCTTCTCAGCTGCCAGAACCTTTGCCTTCTCCTCGTAATAGTCGTCAACAACATATCGTCCACCGAGAATGGTTTTCGACCCGTGAAGCTTGAAGACGGTTCTTGCAGCAACGAGAGTCACAGAACGCGTGCGCAAATGCGTTCCGAGGTTGCCATGTTCGATGAGATACTCCTTCTCCCATTGGGTCGCGTTGAGCTTGTACGCGAGCGGATTCCTTCGGAAATAGTATAAGGAGTCGCGGAAGCCTGATGTACGAGCGGCGTCGATAGCGAGCATAAACTTCTTCGTCGCGTGGCGCGTAGGCAATAGGAACGTCCCAGCCTTGAATCTACGACCGCCTTGTAGATTCCCGTCCTTATCAATCTTCGTTTCTCCGATAGGATCGTCGTCACATTGCAGTTCGTCTCCCTCGACGGGATAAGTCCTCCCATGAACAGTGACGAATGGCGGCGCCTGTTCGATAAAGACCTCGTGCTCGACCTCTCCCTCGTTTTCTGAGCCCTCGCCTTTTCCTGGCAGTTTCACAGTCACGGCGCGACCTCTCCCTCTACCACGGCCTCTTCCCCTTCCTCGACCTCTGCCGGGCGTAGCACGTGCGCTGCCGACGAGTGCACCGCGACCACGTCCGCGTGGCCGTCCTCGCGGGCGCTTCATCGGCACGGGCTCCGGTTCGTCGTACGCGTCCTCTTCCGCCTCATCTTCCAGCACGACATCGGCGTCATCTCCATCCTCCTCTTCTTGTGCCTCGGGCGCATCCTCGTCCATAACATAGTCATCTGCGGCTGGCGTTTCGGGTGTTTGAGTCTCACGCTTGGGACTGTAGGCGCGCGATGGTCCTGGTTCCGATGCGGCAGGGGGAGAGCCAGCAGCTTGTCGTTTTTGACGCGGTTTGATTATTATTTTGCCAGACATAATGATGATGCGTCAATGTGGCGAGAGACGAAACGCGAACTTGACGCGCGGTCACTCTCGACGCGTCGCTAAACGCGATCACATGCCTTGTTACCTCAGCCTAGTTCGTATTTTTTTTTCTGTGCGGAATCTCTAAGGGGCAACACCTAGCTAGTGTGGCTGACCTTCATCTCAGCACAGATGGAAATTGACAAGCTGCGATGCGAGAAATCCTTCGTGCCCACCCAAGCGCCGCTGGTAGCTCGACTGGGCGACTCTGGCTAGCGATTGACAAACAAGGTGGCCGGTTGTACTCTGGATCACACTAACCGAGCGATTTGTACAACAAGTGATCATCCGTAAGCAGGTAGGATGTTACACGATCTATAGGCTAGTACTACACTTGGTTTTCTCTTCCCCCTAAAGCTACATTCGCACTCAATGATGGCGGACAGCGAACACGTCGAGCGATTACAGGCGGTCTGTGTGATGCATCAGCCCATGATTCTTACGGGGAAAAGAGGGTGAAGGGTACTTACTGACGTTGCCGAGGTCCTCGCAGGCCTCCTTGACACGAGCCGTGAGGGTCTTCTCACCCTCACGAACCCAGACACGGGGGTCGTAGAACTGCATCTCATTTAGCCGCGCCCTCTACCCAAGATCAGTGCAAGGGGAACACACCTTCTTGTTCGGCTTGTCGGCGCCATCGGGGTTGCCGACCTGGCTCAAGAGGTAGTCCTTCTTGTTGAGGACGAAGTCACGGATACCCGCGAGGTACGCGAACTGGGTGTCTGCGGTTCAAATGTGAGCGGGCCGCGCGGGCCGGAGCGGAGCGCGGTGAAGGGTGAAACGTACCGGTGTCGACGTTCATCTTGACCACACCGTTCTTGACGGCGGTGCTGATCTCCTCCTTGGTCGAGCCGGAGCCACCGTGGAAGACGAGGAAGCTGTAGAGCGGGGATGAGCTTGGTGATACGCCAAGGCGCGATCGTGGGAGTGAGCGATACTCACAGCGGCTGCTCGTAGTTTGACGACTCCTTCTCCTTCGTAAACTTCTGGTGCTTCTCAAGAAGCTCGGGGTGAAGGCGGACGTTTCCGGGCTTGTAGACACCGTGGACGTTACCGAAGGCAGCGGCGATCGAGAAGTTGGGCGAGATCTTGCTCAGCGCCTTGTGGACGTCGTAGACGTCCTCGGGCTGGGTGTAGAGCGAGTTGTTGTCGACGCCAGTGTTGTCGACACCATCCTCCTCACCACCGGTGATACCGATCTCCATCTCGAGCCAGAGACCGATCTTGGCCATGCGTGCGAAGTACTTCTCGCACGTTGCGATGTTGTCCTCCTTGGACTCTTCCGAGAGGTCGAGCATGTGCGAGGAGAACAGGGGTTCGTTGTGGACCTTGAAGTACTCCTCGTCGGCGTCGAGCATGCCATCGAACCAGGGGAGCAGCTTGTGCGCGCAGTGGTCGGAGTGCATGATGACGGGCCTAGACGGCGGAAACACATGTTCAGTTCCGGGTCATACGGCGGGCCACAAGAAACGAGAGAAGTCCGACTTCGCCCGCAGTCGATATCAACCAATACGATAAGATCGTAGCGCCTATGCTCGAAACGTACCGGCGGACCAATCAGAGCGCCCAGAGGAAGGTGCGCTGTTAGAGGAGGCGCGCCGGGGGCGAATCGGACTTGAGCAGAACGAGTAGGAAAATACTCACACGCCATAAGCCTTGGCTACGGTACGGACATGGAGGGCGGCGGCGATGGCACCGGTGGTCGAGGCCTGCTGCTTGTCATTTGCGAGACCCTTGCCTGCGAAGTAGGCAGAGCCGCCCTGCGACACCTGCAGGATGATGGGGGACTTCAAATCGCTACTCGAGGCTTCAGCCCGACATCAAAGATACATCCTAAGACGTAACGCACCGAGCAGCCTCAAGAACGGCGTTGGCGGTGGAAGAGGAGGTGACGTTCTGTACAATCGGACTTCAGCTATTCGCTCTTCGCAAAAGAGGCGGAATCGGACTTACAACAGCCTATAAAACAAGCGCTTGAGATCAGGAGTATCGGACTTGTGTAGGAGTGTGACTTACGGGGATGGCAAACTATACGACGCGTCAGTAGTCATTCGGTTGCAAGGATGCAGGATACATACGTTGTTTTGCTTAGCGTAGTCGAAGACTTTGCGGACGTCGTCGCCGGTAACGACGCCGGGCTATCAAGATCGCCTCAGCATTTTCACCACTGTACGATCGCAACTCAGACACGTACCTTTACGATGTCGAGGAGACCCATGTCGAGTATAGATGGATGGAGGAGGTGAGTTGAAGAAAGATCCTGACCGTCCAAGTCCGAGAGATTTATACTCGAGTAGGCGCGGCGCGCGAACGGATCAGGGGCACGCGCCGAAGCCCGACGCCCGCCGCCTTCCGTGACGTCGACTTGTCGAGGCGCGCCGCGTTGCCGTGATGTTCCCATCTAGGCTATCCGAGTCCTATCGCACGCACTCGGCCAGACTTGCTCCGGACATGCATCTTCCATACCTTCCGTGTGCATTCCACTGTCCATTGAATGGTTGCAGTCGGCCACGCTATGCACGCACGGACGCTATGTCTGGCTTCTCTTGCCTGATCCTGATTATCGCACTGCATTGGTTGTCAATTAAACCTCCGCCTTAGCTCTCACTCCAACTACCACCACCGTCACTGAAGTCAATTGCACTGCACTTCGCCAGTATAAAGAGTACGGCTTCTAGTACGAGCAACTCCCACAACCGCGTCTAGCATCCAAGTTCCCCCAGTCGCGTAGCTTGCACACTCTCTGAATAATGGCCGAAGCTGGTGCCGAAGCGGGAGGTTGTTTCGGTACGTCCTGTGTTCTTTTCTGTCCAGCAAACGATCTCATGAACTTATGTGTCGTAGCCGCCTGCCTATACTCCATCCTTGATCCTGTATGCACAACGGGAGGTAGGTCTTCAATCTTCGGCACGCCTGACGGGCTTTTACTGACGTGCACGCAGAGACAAGCAGAAAGGGAGTTTGCGCCAAGTGTTGTAACGGATGCTGTAAAGGGGTCGATGACGGCGACGAAGACTGGGACAATCCCAAAAACGCCGTCAATAGGCCTACCGGTCAGCCGACGGCCACCGCTCCCATGCGCACGACGCCAGAGGCACCAGCGGGGAGTTCGGCGCCTGCGAGTGGTGGCTAAGTCAAGGCATAGCCTTTTTCCTGCTGGAAGGTACATGCTATCTCATGTCACAAAAAGTCCTAGAATGCTAATAACCTACGTCATATAGAATGAGGACTCAAGAATCTGATTGATATCTACGTTGTCTGTATTAATGCGCGGACGATGAACTCCGGAGGCTTCACAGTGAACTATCCACGTTCCTATCAGTGTTTTCCACGGCAATCATATACGCGTGTTTGTCTAAGTACCGCAGAAAGAGCGGCTCCGAATACCTCATGCCTTATGGTAACCTGCCCATCCATCTCCGACTCAAGCAAGGCAAGATACCCAAGGGACAGTTCCCCAGTGTGCGTCACTCAGTTCCCGCCGGGTTCTGACATCTGTTCTGCTGGACATTCTACTGCGATGCACGCATCTACACTCCACCGTCCTATGGGGTTTGACCCGCCTCGAGAATGTAAAGTACAAGGGCAGCATAGTCTATAAGACGGCGCCTACAGCACTCCCGCACGTCTGTTAACCTGCTTCAGTGCGTTCTCCAGCATCATCACTATCGCTGTACTCATTGTCGTCATATATGTTGGCTCATCAGTGCACTTATAGGAACCTCTTCAGCCGTATGCACGAGACCGTACCCTCTCCCGGACTCTTTTCACCATGAGTACTTGCGAAACCGTAGAGAGCTGCACTGACTGTTTCGGTACGCCCTCATGGAAGTCCATTCTACCTGCCTTAACAAGGATACTACCTGTGCAGCCGTCTGCATGTACAGCATTCTAGATCCCATCTTGCTAATAGGAAGCGAGTCCATAATTTGAAGGACGCTAACCGCAGGACTGACGTACGAGCAGGGACGAGTGGTAAGGGCATCTGTAGCCCGTGTTGTGGTGGATGTTGTGGCGGGGTGGATGACGGCGATGATTGGGAGAATAGCGACAAGTCAAAGACGGAGAGCGTGCAGCCTTCTGCCGTTGCCCCCATGCGTGTAACGTCAGAAGCCCCAGCTGACGATGCAGCGCCTACGAGCCACTGAGTACCCGGCAGGTTTCCCTGTCTGTGGGTACAGCGCAGAGTGAGTCCTCATTCTCAATTATCGTACTCGGCACTCATAGCGCTTCACTAGCTAGTATTCGAGTCACTGACACCCTCACACCATCGCCACGGTTGCGGTCGTCAAGCAGCAGCCTTGGCTTCTCAGGCTGGAGGTGCCCATGTAGACGCGGCTCGCGACGGATGTCGCAAAAACCTAATCGCCCCGCTGACAACTGCCCGGGACTGACCAGGACTCGGCAGACATGGTGTCTAGTGCTGAGGTGGTGAGGTTCTGGTGGGCAGTGGC
>UWZB01000002.1:335596-350828 GCA_900536885.1 Peniophora sp. CBMAI 1063
GGGCAGTGGCCGGGCAGCTGGTGGGCATCGCGTCGGCAGAGGTCGGCAGGTGACGCTTTGCACGTGGGCCGCGCATGGCCACAAACCGCGACGAGCTCGACGGCCAAATCATCACCACGATTATCGAAGGCACTCGCGGGGTACTGTCGATATTGGATGAGGTTTATGCTGTAGCAGTTCTATGCGTTGTCAAACGGCTGCGAATTCATTGACACATGCCTTGAGACGCCCAATTTTGGACGTGCGCGACCCGCAACATCGACTCACTTTTCGACGCTTGGAACGCTGATGCAACCGCTTTTCCGGGAGAAGTGGGAACAAATGTTTGTGTCTTTCGGGCTTTTCAACAAACGAAGTTAGAGTCCCTTAGTAGTACGCGACTCAGTTCGTCGAGCGCAGGCTGGAGAGCATCGCCCTCGCACGTGGATTGCATATGGCGATCAACTGCCCACCAGGTGCCGACCCACTGCCGACCCACTGCCCACCTGGCACCAGGTCCTGACCTATGATGACGCCAATTAGGTGCCGACCAGTCAGCAGTGATCAGCGGGGCGATTATTTTTTTGCGACAGAAAGGTCCCATTCGTATACAATGCACGAGTAAACGGTGATACGCGCGCCGTGATGATCATGTAACCTCCTTGGACAGACGTATTCGGCTGCGTGATCATCTTCTATACAAACGTACGAAGGTTTGCGGGCTTCGGACGTTGGGAAGAAGCTCATACGGGCGTCTATACGGGCTTCTTCTTGATGATCCCGCCAACGTGTTGCTTCGGAAGACAGCAAATCCGCATATAACGGGCGCTGCTGGTGTGGAGACGTGCCACTGTTTTTCTCTTCTCCATTACGCCCCCTTCACGAACAGGATTGCTCGCATGTGCGATATCATAGGTTGTTTCATCGAGCTGGGGAAGTGCTTCTCCATTTGCTGTACGTTCCCGCTTTCTCGACTCGCGACCCACGACCATCACTGATCCGCGTATATCATCAGTCTCTGACATCGGCGCGCGTTGTAGAGGGGGTTGGTCTTCACCGCACTTCCTGACATCTTGACATCCCATCTGAATCGAGCCCACAGAGGAGATCCGACGCGATCATGGGCCCGAACATAGCGGCGGTACCTCTACCATCTCGAGCCAGCCTACTTCGACATCGATGTCCGTAGGGCAGGTCCCGCCAAAACGTTACGAGTGGAACGAACTAACTGTTCCTCCAAAACCGACAATCCCACCACACTAAGTAGCTCGCCTCCTGCGCCATCATGTCGCGCTCGAAGTACTCCCGTCCATATATACCTGTGAGGATAGACGTTTCTACGATTTTGGAACACTCTGTTGAGTCGAACATACGCGGCAATCAAACGATGACCGTACCACCACAATACCATGTAGGATTCTGTGTCGGATGTCAAGATGACTTTGTCTACCTTGAAGATCGTCAGAAGAACCTTCATGTTCTCCGTTCATTTGAGACAGAAAGAACACTGAACGCGTAGGATCATCGAGATGAACGGGAGGCACTGCCTCGCTGTTGGCGCCTAGTCTCGTGTTCAAGATCATGGCTTCTGAATACAAGCCTCGTCGTACTTAGGTCCCATTTCTCGCACGATGTCCATCATCCACAGCCCACCACCATCGGTATGGACACCGGAGCTGGACAGAGCGAACTATGCTTCAGTGCGATGAGTACGCGGATCGTGTGATGACCGGAATCACCTGTTGACTAGGCGGTAGTGAATGAAGTGAAATGGTTCTTCAGGAACAGAAAGCGCAATAGTACGCCTGATGACATTTACGTATAGCCAACACGGTACATTGACAGACACAATAGAAGCGCAGAAGGAGGCTGCAAAAGATGGGACTACAACAGCACCTGCAGAGCAAAGAGTCAAGGCAGGACGGCCTAATAAAGCTCGGGGGATGGAAAGAAAGGCGCAGAACATGCAGGATCAGACAGCTGCCTTAGTGTTCACCTGAATGAACGTGAGTATCTCAATGTATATTTCGGACTGAGACATCAGCGCTGACAACCGTATGAGTGTCCAGCAGTGACAGTTGATGCAGATATGTATCAGTTTGGGCTGTCGCAAAGCGGAACTGTGTATTGCCTCGTGCTATCTGTTTATGATATGAATGTCCCGCGACGGCGAAAGTTGCCGTGCGGGTTGCACTGCCCATCGGCACGTACCGCGCGATGTGCGCGTGCATCGTGAGTGGAGGTTGGAAAGGGGAACCCTGCTTGGCGCAGACGCATAAAGAGAACGCCGTTGCCATAGAGTTCGTTCATTACTCCATCGACCAACGTCTCGTCGACTCTTCGCATCCACCTTCACCCGCTGAGACTTTGACATGGCTGATTGGAGTGAATGCGCCGGTGCATGCTGTGGGCTATGTTGTACGTCTGCAGAGCCTGACTGCATCGACTCTGGGGAGCTCAAAATGTCCAGGTGTCGGTTGCTGCGCGGGGTTATGTGGAAGTTCACAAGGTGCGTCATCCCTGTCTCGAGGATAAAGACCATCCTAATAAGACCGCTATAGGCCCTAACATGAGCGGCATGCACGAGAGTAGTAGCGGCCGTAGCTGGTGGCGATGTGGTCGTTACGACGCCGAAGAACGGGCATATCAAGAGGCGACGCTCGCCCGCCTCGAGTCCATGAAACGCGGTGAGGCTGGCGCGCCGCAAGCCACGCAACCCGAAGCCACAGCGCCAATGCCAAATACAGGGCGCGCGTCGCGGGAAGAGATGAGAGAGACGTAACACGAGCATGAGTGGGATTTCATTGGGATATGGGTTATCATGGACGTTTGGGTTGAAGCGGCGGCATCGCAGGCGACAGCTTCCGCGCATGTTTCGGCGTCGCGCCTAGGACTCTCGGAAGATACCATCACCGCTGGCTGATTCGGTATATATGTTGTGTGCATGTACGGCTCATACGTTGAGCACGATGATTGCGTCAACGTCATCCGGAAATACAAGCAATATTTCGTTGTGCACAAGCGCGCAGACCGCTCTGAGCAGGTTCTAAAACTGACTTCTCTCTTTCCATCATCCGCTCAGATCGTGCTCTGGCAGCATATCTTGAAGCAGCCTTTGCTGACCAACAATCTCTGCTGAGCTCCGGAGTATCAATGGCTGAGTCATCGCAATACCATGTCCGGGAGGCGTCTCCGGCCTCCAGCCCTAGAGTGAAGCCCGCACCGAAGTCGACTGTGATTCGAACGCCCTTCTCGTACTCTCCAAGCGACGACGGAACGGACGAAACCCTCTTGATCTTGCTTCATGGACTCGGTATGGTGGCCTTCACTTCCGCCCAATACCCTCTCTCATGTCCTAGTGAACAGGCGACACCCATGTACCTTTCAGTAAACTAGGGCGTTCGCTCAAGCTTCCACAAACGGCCACACTCGCTCTCAGGGCTCCGGATAAGTGTGTTACATTTGGCATATCGACAGCTTCCCTTCTCATACGCTATCCAGAATCCCGTTCCTGTACGAGGAGGCATACCAGTGGTACACGTCCTTCGACGGTATCGGTGATCTTATCGAGAACCCTAATCCAACGCCGGCCTTAGACTTGCTGTCGAAGGTTCTCGCTCATCTCACACAGGATTGTGCTTGGCCCGCGGACCGCATACATCTCTTTGGCTTCGCTCAAGGAGGTACTGTCGCTGTCGAGAGCGCGTTGAAGTGGTGGCGCGCGCAGCCGCAGACAGCCGGGTCAGGTCAGGCGTTGGCATCAGTAGTGACCGTGGCCGGCCCTCTGCTGTCATATCCAAACACGCTATCACGCCCGTGTCCTACGTCACTATTTGTCTTCGCGAGACCGCCGCCAGCCGAAGGTGCGATGCCGAACAATAGCATGGCGGCCTTCAAGAAGGGCTTTACAGACGTCCGCGACGTGAGTATGCGGGGTGAGGGAATGCCAAGGTCGCGAGAGGAATGGGAGCCGATCATGCGTTTCTGGAGCGAGCACTTACAGCGAAGACAGGTGGATGGGTTGTACGAAGTGATGAGCGGAATGAACCCGGTTTCAGCATAGTAAACTTCAAGTTGTGCTACTGCTTTCATGCTACAAATTTGAATGTACATGTTTTGCTCTTTATATATCTATCACGCAGCACTAGTGAAGTCCGATCGCATGCCCTCGGCGAGACTACGCGGGTCTACAGTCCATATGACAGCATCTTCAACCCCAGCCCCGCCACCACTGGCATCTACGGCGACCTCGGCGCCGCCCGTGCCAAGGCCCCTTACACGCATCTCGCGCAGGAAGGCTTTGACGCTTGCGCGGTTGGCAGTCAACGTCGTTGAGCCGCGCACGGCGCCCCAGAGCGTACTGTGGACGGTATGTTCCGTGAGCTTGGGATTGGCGCGCGTTACCAGCGCTCGGCCGATCTCGTCATCCGGTCCATCACTGGCGGCGAGGCTCGTGTTCACGAGCGCTGTTGATAGTTCATCTGCGTCGTGGCGAGTCGCACCGCCACTGTTCGCTTTCTGCCAGGTGGGTGGAGGTGGTGCTGACTTCGGATTGTCAGTCGGTCCTTGCGCAAGCAGATCACGACAAGTCGCTTCGAGTGCCGCCGCAAACTGGGATGCTGGACGGGAGGGACCCTCGGGAGAGGCGGTAGGGTAGATACGGATTGGAAGCAAGGGGAGAAAGTTGACGGGGTATCGTGAATCGCGCCAGTACTCTAGTTGAGCCTGCTCTAGAGGAACATCCGGGGACGGGAAGAGTGCTTTCACACGCCTGCGCTCATCGGGTCCACCAATCTTTGCAACGATCCTCAAGCAACGGTCTCGCGCCTCCTTCGTCGTCCAAAACTCGGCGTCTGACAAGTCAGCGCTCTTCGAAGACATCGAAAGTCTCCTGTGCACTTCATGCAGCAAACCTTGAGTCATCTCCTGCTTCTGCTGGTCGGCCAGGGCGCGTGAATGCTTGATCAGATCATCGTCCGCTTCGGCAGTCGCATCTTCCTCTCCATCCTCGCCCCGTCTGGCACGCGTGCGTGATCGCTTCCACTCGATGTAAGACGTGGAGGGGACAAAGCGCTTCTCTGCCTCGTCTTCCGTGGCGGGCAGCGGGGCATGTGTAAGATCGGATATGAAGGCGATCAGGATGGAAAGATCAAGGTTGACACGACTTGTAGGTACGAGCTCTGTGACGTCGGATGGTTCTGAGGTAGAGCTGAAGTCAAAGTTCTCTGGTCTATCTCCTAATAACACCTGAAGTCCCATGTCGTGCAGCAACTGAACCGTCTGAGCCAATCGCTCGTCGTTGCTGGCTGCTGGATCGAGGCGCGTAAGTCTCAAGGTGACCTTCGGAAGCTGCGGCCCGTCTCGTCCAGGGAAGGGATTTGCGTTGGCTGCAGCAATAAGCGCTCGGCCAGCAGAGAGTAGGGAGTTATCAAACTCTCGTTGGGCCAGGGAGGGGCGCCCGTGCTCGTCCTCTGACTCGGAGCCAGTGTCATACGAATCGATCTCGCGAAATTCGGCCAGCAGCCGCGAGTTCTTGGTGCTAGACAGATCGCGTTAAAATGAAGCGATGTCCGACGCAAGAGAAGGCCTACGTGTTCACCCTGATCCACGATCTCCCGTCCTCCGCCACGACATCGACTTTGACGCCAGCGTTCTTCGCGGATTTTGTGCTTTGCGCTTTTGGTTGACGCACGCGACCCGGGTTACCATCGTAGAAAGTCTTGCCTACGGCAACGATCGGACCCAATATTGATGCAGCAAGGACCTCTTTCCAGACAGATATCAAGTATGGTGCATTGGTAGACAAGGGCGGCAGTTCAGCTACGTGAGGATCGGCGAGGAACTACTGGAATGCAGAAGTTGGTACACGACGCTGTATTGTACATCCTACCCCTGTAAGAGCTTCTTTGTCGCGCACGACAGACTCAAGAAAGGGACGCAACCCTGGAAGTGTCTGAGGCGGAGTTGGCAAAGCGTCTACCGAAGAGTCGAGCACAGGCGGTCGCGCTGCTCGCGGATTGTAGGCGAGTATTGACGCGTGTACAAGTTCTAGTTCGGCAAGTTGCCTGCGCAGGTCCGGGTACGCTATCGTGGCATTTCCGACCATGATGATGGTCAGAACCAACTGCGATGCTTCCCCACTGGAAGTCGAGTGTCAAAGTCAACTCGAGTTCGAGTTTGCAGTCAATGCGGATAAGGGGTTGAAAAGGGTTGAAATTGCGGGAAAATGAGTTATCCGACGGCCAATCAGCCGCTCCGGAAACGTCCGCGCGCTGCTCGCCTCCAACAACCACCACCACTCTCCCATCTCCGTTCTGTCCGTCTTCGTAGTCAGAAGTTCAGGATGCAGCCCACCGTCGCTCGCTTGATGAGGCCCACGATGAAGCGCATGTCCGACATGCCTGGGCGTGCGTAGCGATGTTCATCCTAATTTATCCATGGACTAATGCATGGAAATCCTTACAGCTAAGGTCTACGTGAGTTTGACTATACTCGTTACATCCGGGACCAGAAAATGACAGAGTCTGGTCTAGAATGTATGGTGGGGCGACTACCATGCGCTCAGGAAGCAGAAGGGTGTTACTACCTACAGTGCGTATCTTGCAGCTTAGCTCACGACTGGCTAGCTGACGTTTCCCAGCGCTCTCCTCGGTCGCCCAGAACCCGACTTCCCACATGGTTCGCGACACCATTATCAACGGCTACCGCCGTCTCGCGAAGGAGTTCGTCTTCTGGGCCGTCCCGGCGTCCCTCGGTGCGTTGTACCGCATATCTCTCGTCTGCCCATCGAAACTGACTCCATTACAGTGTATAGCGTCTACTACTGGGCCGACACGACCTACCACTTCCAAAACAGCAAGGCTGGTCACATTGCAGCGTTGAAGGAGGGAGGCGAGCACCACTAGACGTAGAACTCTATGACCACGGTCGGCTGCATCGTAGACGTGCTCGGTTTGATATAATATACACATTTTACTGCAGGAACGCCGCGCCTGGGCGCAGATAACACAAGGAGCTCGCGGCAAGCTTGTCGTTAAACGCGGATGAGGCTTGCCTGGCTTCGTGCACGTATGCTCACTGTACAGCGTTTGGCGCTTTCCAATTATGTCACACCCCGAAAGGAGACTATTTCCTCTTTCTATACAGATGCGATCTGCGCATCCCCCGTTATCCCTCGTGTATGGGAATCAAGATGTAGTCGTTGAGCCTCGTTGGGCGCGCGTGGCGCATCTTGTCCCAGACCACCACATATACGACCTACCTACACTTTTTGTTCATCCTCGAAGGGCTGTGGAGCTCCACATTATCTATCTCGATGTCTCGCTCGATTCATGCTCGACACGCCGAACGTTGGAACCTGCCGTCCGCATGGTATGCCGAGTTTATGCTGAACCTGTTCAAATACTGCAGTACACCTGAAGGAAACGCTGAATATCGCGCTTGGTAGGGGTCATACTCGAATCTACTATCGCATGCGCTGACGATTTTGCGTAGGATGATAAAAGAACACGGCGAGGAGGATGGCAACGAGAGAATGCGCAAGTCCAAGGACCCCGGCGCACCAAAGAGGCTTTCTGAGATGAGTCAGGAGGAAAGGACACTCTTTCGTATTGCGGTAGGCGTAGCCGTGTCACGTTTGAGTGTCTTCTCAACATCACTATTGCAGGTGGATTTAACTTCCTTCACGGGGTTACAGTGTCACCCTGGAGAGATGAAGCTTTTCCACGAGTTCTGCAGCGTGACTCGCACGGCCATGCCGCCGCGACCCGCCGCGGCACCATCTCGCCGCAAAGGAGAGTCAGCGGAGAATTGGCTATTTGTGAGCCGTTCGCTGGATCTTTCAGTCTTGCACATGTTTTCCTGATGAACTGGCGGTCGGAATAGCGTAGGAATGGTCGGCATTGCTGTCTTAATCCACTATCACAAGACTGACTCAGTTGTGACAGAGGGATTAGCCCAAGGGCAACGCTACCCGGAGATGGACTGGCAGCTTTGCAGAGCCATTGCTATCAGCGAACTTGTATGTCGTCAGAGTCATCCTCAGCACTGTCATGACCATTGACAAATATCAGGATCGCGTGCGCGACGACTACGCGGCTATGCGAGCAGACAGTCAACTGTTTACGGAAAGAATCCTGACCCGCAGAGAAAGTATCATACCATCGCCAGAGATAGTTGAGATAGGACGTTCAAGTCCCGCTTATCTTTGGGTTCGCACGACCGAGGATGCATGGCGAGCCATCACCCTTCTTCAGCACGTACGTAGATGCTTTGAAGACCTCACTCTCTGCTAATCGCGTGTGTGCACCCTTAGTTAGCTCACTCCGCTTGGAGTCAAGCCGCGACTTTATTCGAAGATCTTGCCGAGAAAGGCATCACCACTCCTCGCGCGCTTGAGCGTGCATACAAGAGGGACTTGGATCTGTTTTGGCGCCTCTTGCGCGTTATCACTGCTGTCGCTGAGCTAGAACGCGCAATGGTAGGGCAGAGTGCTCAGATCATCACGTATAGCGAGTATTATAGGCCGTGGTTCAAGCGTTACCGGGTACGTAAGCGCACACCATGTGAGTGCAGTTGAAGAGTCTTTGACGGCCATCTCGTCCGAACAGACCCCAGATGGCTGGTCGCATATAGATGTAGACAAGGACGCAGTTACAGCAAGATCTCCCGCCGACGCACTCGACAGAGCAGTGATGAGAGTCTGCACGACGGGACCGGATGCTGCACCTACCATGCTCTTGTGGAGAGAGCTCAAGCTAGCGACAGTAAGTCCATTCGTCCTTCGTCACCTGATTGATACTCAGCTGGGACAGAAACGTGATGCTAGGGTCGGGAAGAGATTCAGCGCCGAGGCATACGAGTTCATGGGAGACTTCGCCATAGGTGAGCGCTTCTTTCTGGCCTCAGACCCCAACGCGACTGACTCATAACTAGTTCAAGAGTTCATTGCCAACGTGTACGACTCTCCTTGGGGAGAAACATTGCGAAAACACGCCGAGATCATCATGTCCCAATGTCCCGATCAAGAAATCGTCAAGCGGCTCGCTTTTATGCAGCTCGGCCCGGACTCTCCGTCCCCAGTTCGCGCAAGGTACAAATACGGAAAAGCTAGCAGTGTATCGGAAGACCAACTCGTTCGTTGGAAGGAAGCCCGCGAGGTATGTCACGATCCTCGGATGTGTCAGACATTAATTGACCCTACCTTAGCCGGACGCGATCTACTTTGGTCCCGAGTTTGGGAATAAAGTCAACCCCCTCAACTTCTGGGTACGGGATCCTTCCTACTTTGATCCTCTCTTGCTCCGCATAGACGCCACGCTATGGAGTTCTGCCAGCAAGCTCGACCGACCTGGACAGCCTGGAACTGTAGCCCGACTGTACGGCTTGCTGGATCCCAAAGACCCAAAAAGACCTACCTCCGCGAAAAGACGCCAACAGAAGCTCTTACAGCAAGACCCCGCCCCTCAGACGACACCAGCTCCTGCAGCAAGAGTCTACGAGCCAACCATCCCCATTGCGGTACCTGGAGCTAAGGACGATGCCATCGTCTCTGGGCACAGCTACACGGCAGAGGTCAAATTCGAAAGCCCGTCCAAAGTCAAGAAGAAGAAAAAGAAGGGGAAAGCCGCGAGTAAGGCTTCAGGCACTGAGCTATCCGTCGATGTAAGTCGGAAGTCTTATGTATTGTCCTTCATTTCAGCGTTGACCAGGACCGATAGAACATCACTCCCTTATTGGAGACGACAACGATAGAGCAAGAACCTTCACTGGCGGAGGCCGACCAATCTCAACAGGTCAACCTAGACGATGCTCCCGATGCACTGCCCATCAAGTTCGTCTTGCCTCGCAAAATGGCAAAGGTACGCACACCGTCGGCTCGACTCTGATAAGTAGCGGTCCCCGAGACTTATCCATCTCAATGGACAGATCATTCACCGTCTTCTCGATGGACGCTACGACGACGACTTCACCAAGGAAGATGCCGGTGCACCTGCAAAGGGCGAAGTGCGCTGGCAGGACTTCGAGAAGGTTGAGTCCGTCCATTGCCTGGGTCGAACCGCAACTAACCGGAACGCTCTATGCCGCATTAGGTCATGCGTCGCATCGGTTTCCAAGTCGTCCAAACGGCGGGTTCATCGGTGCGCTTTGATCCCCCTGCCAGAACCGCCCGGCCTATATCCTTCCATCGAGTACGTTCATCTTTCGCTGAACCCGAACAAATGACTGATCCGATTCCCTCATAGCCACACCCGGACGCCATCATTCCGCCCATTATGGCAAAGTGGTATGGAGCCCGCTTGTCGCGAGTATATGGCTGGAGCATGTCTACCTTCGAGATTAAGGCCGGCGTGGAAACGGAGGAGACCGAAGAGTAAACCACAAACCTACTCGCACAAACTTATACTCGATGCCTTCTGGTTGATGAAGTAAAGATCTCATGGCGACTTTAAGCTTCGATGTGCATCCTTGTATGCTCATATTCGCGACGTAAATTCCTGATCGATCCTGATCGACGAAGCGCGCGCGCGTCGCCTTTTCATCTCACCTGGGCCAATACCTCACCAGCACCTCACCAGTAACTGGCGGCTCGGCAGTCTGGCATAGACTTCAAATGAGAGGCTGCGTGGATGTGAGGATCTATAACTCAACAAGCCTAGGTTGCTACAAGTGTAGGACACCATCTCCAACTTATAGCTAGGTTGGGAACTCCTGTCACGTGTGGTGACGCGAGCCCATGTGATCGCGAGGCGGCTACGACGCTACGACGCGTCTCGTGCGAAGCAGGGTCGCGCTTGCTCCCGACCGCCAGGTCATCAGCTCTTCATCTGCCCCTATAGATTCCCAGTCAATATATCTGCATACCCGTATTGTACAGGCTCTGTAAGGGAGCAAAATTACCCGCATCTATGTCACGCTCCATTCACGCCCAGCACGCCGAGCGTTGGGGTTTGCCCTCTCCATGGGCAGCTGAGTGGATGCTCAACATATTCAAATATTGCAGCACTCCAGAGGGGAATGCTGCTTATTGTGAATGGTAAGGGAGCGTGTAGTGCGCTCAGGGGTGTGTAGCTCACTGCCAAAACCCAGGATGGTCCATACATACGGCGAACATGATGGGAAGGAAAGGATGCGCAGCGCTTCGATCCTCCCGCAAAGACTGCGAGACCCATCTCGTTTCACCGTGTGCGCGCAATCCCTTGTTCGTTGGTGGTACCCTACGCAGCCTTATCAAGATCCCACTATCCCACCCCTTATGGTGAAGTGGTACGGCGCTCGTCTATCGCGTGTCTATGGTTGGACAATGTCCACATTCGAGGCTAAGGCAGGGACGGATAAAGAAGATCAGATGGCGGAGTAGATAGCCACATTCTTGTATTAATAAGTAGATGCCGGTGAAAAAGATATCTTGATACGTCTACGTCGGTGATCTCTCACAAGATATTTCTGCTCAGTTTCGAGAGGAACTGACTGCGTGGTCACCATCAACAGATTAGCTCAAAGCTCATGTGACCGCGTCGCATCGTTGGATGCGCGCGACGCGTCCGGCGCGTCGTCGCGTCTTCGTCCCGTACCACGCGCTCGCCGGGCGACAGTCAGTACACACTCTCGAAGCGCAGGCAAGTCCGGGGCCAACGCGTCCTCCGAAGTCTGCTGCGCACCTCTATCATGTCGCGCTCCTTCCACGCCAAACATGCGGACCAGTGGGGCGTCCCATCCGCATGGGCTGCTGAGTGGATCTTCAAGGCGTTCAAATACTGCACCACGCCGGAGGGGCAGGAAGAATTCCGAAGCTGGTGAGTATGTGGCTTTGATTTCATCTGAAGCTCATCATTCATAGACGCCAATCTGTAGGGTATTGCACCTGTACGGTGAATTTGAGGGTGGCGAGAAGTTGAAAAAGTGCAAGGAGCGTCCGGCACCGAAGAAGATATCGGAGATGAACAACGAAGAGCGAACATTTCAAAGAGCCGCAGTACGTCCCTCAAATGAGCCTTCGAAAACACCGCTCTGATCAGCTGTGTAGTCTGACCTTAGTGCTGTCACCGGTGTAACCTGTCAGCCCGACGAATTGAGGCTATATCACGAGTTCGCACAGATGAACCGGATCGCCATTCCACCTCGTTCAAAGGCCGCTCCCAGTCGTCGTAAAGGAGAGACGTCCGAACAGTGGCTGAGCGTATGTACTATATGATCCCACATTCTTGCAGTAGCTCATACACACGATGCTAGCGTCGTAATGGTCAGTTTGCTCACTGCGTCGGCGACCGTTCCATTCTCACATGTTCGCAGAGGGGATGGCAAAGGGTGGCCGCTCTCCCGAATTGAATTGGCAGCTCTGTAGAGCTATTGCTCTCAGTGAACTCGTACGTGGTTGTTATTTGCGCCTCTGCCATTTTTGACAAGGACCAGGACCGGGTGCGAGATGAAGCTGTAGCACTGCGGGCAGACATAGAGCTCTTCACGCGGAAGCTGATAGCACGTCAAGAGTCCATAATACCGTCGCCAGAGACTGTACGACTTGCTCGTGTCTCTCCTATACAAATGCACATCAAGACGGGACAAGATGCCTGGAGAGCCATAACAATCCTTCAACATGTGAGCGACCGTCACCATCCATACCGGCTGAACTATACTGACGGCTACACACCAAGCTAGCCCATTCCGCGTGGTATCAGGCCGCATCATTGTTCGAGCACCTCGCCGAGAGGGGACTCACAACTCCCCGCTCACTGGAGCGGGAGTACAAGAAGGACGACGAGTTATTCTGGAGACTATTGCGTACCTTCACCGCTGTGATGGAGTTCGACCGCCAGATGGGAGGACAGACTTGTCAGATAGTCAGTCACAGCGAGTACTATCGCCCGTGGTTCAAGCGTTACCGTGTAAGCGTTGCCTACTTTCTATCATGCAAGCCAATCCTGACGCTTCTGTTCCATACCATCAAGACGGAAGATGGCGTAGGACGCGTGGAAATTGATCATGACGCCGTCAAAGCACGTCCGCCCGCCGATTCTCTCGACCACGCCGTTCTGAACTGCTTCATTCTATCGCCTGATGGTTGGCCGACCATTGTCTTCTTTGCTGAGCTGCAGCTCGCAGTGGTATGTGTGCATGATCTTCTCCCAATGCTCTGTGTTCACGGTACAAAAGAAACATGATGCCAGGGTCGGTCAGAGGTTCAGTCCCGCGGCGTACGAGATCATAGGAGACTATGCCATCGGTAAGTACACGTTCTCGCTGCAGCTTCTGTGAGATCTGGATGATGCTCATTGACATCGCTGTCATTCCATAGTGCAGGAGTTCATCACCAACATGTACGATTCGCCCTTCGGAGAGACTTTCAAAGCATACGCATTGTCCATTATGTCCCGTTGCTCCAACCCTGAGATTGTTTCGCGCCTGGCATTCCTGCAGCTGGGCTCCGACTCGCCTTCTGCTCCCCGTCCAATGTACAAGTATGGCAAGGCGAGCAGTGTATCGCACGATCAAGTCATGCGTTGGATACAAGCCCGAGTCGTCAGTCTATCCATCATCCTGAGTCCTGTACATCCGAGTCCAATCTCTGACGGGCTTCTTAATCAGGGTGACAATCTCTACTATGGACCGGAGCTCGGCGACGGGACGTACACGGCGCAGAACTTCTGGGTTCAGGATATGTCCCTGTTCGATCCTCTCATGCTCCGTTTAGACGAAGATCTTTGGCGCATGGCAAGCAAGCTCGACAAGCCCGGTCAAGCCGGGACTGTCGCGAGGATGTACGGTCTGCTCGATCCTAAGGATCCTGGGCGGTTAACGTTCAGAAAGAGGTTGGAAAGGAAATTGTTGGAGGGGAGCCCCAAGCCACAGACTACACCCGCGCCGACGGCAAAGGTCTATGAATCATCGATTCCCGTGGCGATGCCTGGCGCCAAGGATGATGCCGCTATGTCGGGGCACAAGTATGCGACGGAGGCAGGGACGGAAAGTACAGCTTCCAAAAGCAAGAAGAAGAAAAAGAAGGGCAAGGCTGCCAACAAGTCTGAGGAACCGGATGCCACTGCTTCCGTCGACGTGAGCGTCAGCGCGTCCTTCAATCACCATATCTTGCTGATCTTATCTGTCGTACAAGGGCGTCACTGCCTCTCTAGATGCGACCAAGATCACTGAGGAGACAACACCCGCTCAAACACAAGTTGACCAGCCTCAAACTGTGAACCTCGATGAAGTTCCCGATGCGCTTCCCGGCAAGTTTGTGCTGCCCAAGAAGATGGCGAAGGCGGGTTGAATTCAGCTTCGCACTGGCGTTTATGCAACTGACATGGGACCCCGCTAGATTATTCACCGTCTTCTAGACGGGCGCTACGATGATGATGATTGGGACAAACGGGACGCGGACGCGCCTGCGAAAGGCGAGGTTCGATGGCAGGACTTCGAGAAGGTCAGAATTGATGGTCTAACGTTCATTCGCATCTATCGCTCATGAGAGCCGTCCTTCAACGCCACCAGGTCATGCGTCGTATCGGCTTCCAGATCGTACAGACGGCAGGATCGTCGGTCCGCTTTGACCCTCCCGCCAAAACCGCGCGTCCGATCTCCTTTCACAGGGTCAGTCGCGCTCTCAGTTGTTGCAGTGATGCATACTCATGTGCGATCGTGATAGCCCCATCCTGACGCGATCATACCGCACGTCATGGCGAAATGGTACGGCGCTCGGCTTTCGCGGGTGTATGGATGGACGATGTCGACGTTCGAAGCGAAGGCGGGTCCTGAGAAGGACGACGCGGAATAGGCGCCAAAAGCAGGAGCTTGCTCGCTATTCATATGTACAACATCTAGGATTGACTCTTGTATATATCACGGCTACCCTGTACTTGAGAACATGCAATCAGCCTGTGGTAAACAGAGCATGATGGAGGGGGTTACAGTTGACGCTGTTTTGTGTTGCTGCTCGAAGTTCAAAATTTGGGGGGAGAAGACAGTGTAGAGATGTCTCAATCAACGGGATGGGGAGACAGATACATACCCACAAAAAGCTACCATAGAACCTTTTATATCCCCTAGTTGGCATCTTGAAGTGTTCGTCGTCAGAGAGAAGTCGCCCGCTTTGGCGGGCCAATTCTCAGAAGCAATTATGACGCGCCTCTTCGCTCAGTTCACTACCGCTTAACTCCGCAAGGATGCGATACGCTGTGTTAAAGGGGATGTCTGCATATGCAGCTATCGGATCGTGATGATCTTGAGAATTGAGCCCTTGAGAGGCGGCATTCAAGGG
>UWZB01000002.1:350838-380437 GCA_900536885.1 Peniophora sp. CBMAI 1063
TACTCTACTTCGCTCAGAGTCTCGACCGAGGACTTGCAAAAAGATGGTAGGCACCTGATGTTGTTACACATCGACATCTGCAGGATTTGAACCTACGCGGGGAGACCCCAACAGATGGAACGGATAAGGTTCGAATCTGTCGCCTTAACCACTTGGCTAAGATGCCTTACCGGTTTTTTTCTAGTAAGTAAATATAATCTGATGTATCATGCACACTTGGACGAGGACTCGGAGTTGAAGCCGCCCGAAGCAAGCCCGAAGCATCCGGTCTGTTCACTCGCATTACCTATACCAATCTCTGTGAATTCAGAGAGCAGCATTCATTTCCTATGCCTGATGACAATACTCCCGCCTTCATGACTCCCAGGATGGAAGAAAGCTACATCTCCGTCCCGCCTCGGGCGAACACACACCCAACTCCTCGTCGGCACCGTCTACACACCGTGTTGCCTATCATGCATCACGATTAGCAACGCTTCAACCTGAATATGTCACTCCAGGTACATACCACTCGTACCGATAGGCCCGACAGCCATCCGACATACCCTCGCCAATTGTCATGTCTCTCCTCGTGGCAACAGATCCACGCATCCCAAGCGCGCGCACAATTGTCATGTCCAAGCGCTCTCCCTCCGCCTCTCTTTCCATCATGGGAGCAAAGTGTGCAAACTGATGGATTTCATCTCGAGGGAAGGAAGATGTCGAAGCGTTCGGGCGGACGGAGCTGCAGTTGTGGCCCTGATCAGGCGCGCATAACAAAAAGACTGGGAAAATGCGCTCGGGGTCGAGGCACGGGGCTTTATTGTACTGTGCGGTACGGGCCTGTGCCGTCTGAGCGTTCGCGCTTCGTATCGTCAGCATCGGCACGTTCTTCCGGCGCCGATGGTCATAGTAGAGATACAGGCAAGTATAAAACTCGCTTGCCAAGCATCTTCATCTCCCAACCAAAAAGTCTCCCGCCTCCCGCGCCACCCCCTACCTCTCCGCGTCACCTCCCTCCTCACTCAAACTACTATCCAATGGACGCCTTCACGACCATCCTCTCCATCATTGCCCCGGCCGCGGACATCCCGCGCCCGGATGACGCGCCCGTTGACGCCGAGTCTACGAAGAGCTCCAACGGCGGTGGATGCACGATCTCCAGGAGTCTGCAGATTGATGCGCCTGTCGATGCTGAGAGCACGAAGAGCTCGAATGGTGGGGGTTGTGTTATCGCATAGAATGGGTACGTTTTGCTTTCGCTCTACCTTACAATTAGATTCAGTGGTGCTCATGCATTTTTGTTTCGCAGCGACGTACCATCCCGCGTTCTTGCGAACACCCGCGCTACCTACTCTATCTTCCTTCTCCTTCTGGGATCGACGCTCGGCTTCTCCTTCCACTCATGTATCCGGTTCTCAGGACACTTTTGTCGCGTCTGTTGAAGTCTTGAAACTTGTTGTAACATCAGCCTTCTGACTTGTTGTGTGTACATCAGCCTGTATCCTTCGTTCACCTTGTTGTACACCTTTTTGTATCTCGTACGTTACCGTCGTGTGGTCGAGCATTGACCAGGAATCTCAAAGCGATACCTCTCCATAATTGCTTTTGTGTGATGCGTCGCGGGATCGAGGAGCATTTGATGTAAGGACTCAAGCACGCACTGATGAGCGCTCGAAACCCGTGCTTCTGCTATGTGAGAGCAGTCACTGCGGGAACGGATGGAATCGTAAGCTCTGTATTCAATCCGCGTCTAGTCAATTGGCGCAGACCTGGCGCATCCCACCCAGTTGCATGCAATACCGAGACAACCAAGCGCTGTAAGTAAGACTGAATCCGCCAAATATTTGAGATCGATTGTTATCTGCGCAAGATCACAGCGCAGAAAGATCGACTATCAGAGCAACTGGAGGATCCGGGAACGACCCCACACTACAACAGATCCGGGCAGCCGTATAGGCCACTTGGGCGTGAGCGGGAGAACAAGTTGCAAGCGCTCGCGCCTCCATCGATCCAGAAATAGCCAGGGTTAAGAATGGGTGCAGGGTACAAACTGACCGCAGTCGCCGAGCTCACAAAGCACTGGCAAACTCATCCGTACGAGTAGCATGAGCGGTAGCATTATTTTCTGAACCCCGTTTCTGAAGGAGAGACGGTGCGCAGTTGAAGGGAGGAAGGACGTGGTTGGAGACAAGAGTAGAACCGAGTAGAACGGCGCTTGATTTGGGAATTTCAATTGCTGCGCGCGTGGAACGTTGCATCCGTTCGCGGAGCCAAGCACCGCAGCTGCTCTCTTCTTTCTCTACCTCAAACCACCACCACCCTTTCTCCACTTCCCCTAGTATCCTTTCTACACACCCGAATGTGCGTCGCCGAATAATGTCATGTCGAGGGGAAAGTGCTGACGATTATAACAGATTATGCGTTTGATACCGTATTTAGCCGTCGGTGCCAGCCTCGGTGCGCCCCTATCCCCAATAATTATTCACGCTGAAAACTGACACCCGATACAGCAAGTGCGGCACCGCTAAGCATCATCGTATCGACGACCGAAGTCGGCTCGTTCCGCCTCGGCAAGCCCGTTCACGAAGTCAAGACAAATGGTGCTCTGATCCTCCCGCCCACCGGCATGCGCAAGGCATGCAACAAGATGCAAGGCGGTATGGCCAAGCTCTTCGCGCTCGCGGGTCTCGGCCCGGTCATGGCGCACGACATGAAGCTCGGGCCCGAGCACCACGTCGCGCACCTCCCGGGCGAGAAGCAGTTCTGGGATCCCGCCATGCCGCCGCACCACCTTGAGTGGCACCACAATGGCGAGCACCGCGCGGAGGAGCTCAAAGCAGTGACTGTCGATGAGAACGGCGAGCCGCCGAGGGCGCACCATCGCCACATGCACCATGGCGGCCATTTCCGCCACATGCATCACCGCGGGTCGTTCATCCGCCGTATCCACCGTGCGCTCATGTCGCTGGGCCCATGGGAAGGCCGTGCGATCGCATTCGTCCTCGGTACGTTGCATCTCAGATCCTATCATATCATGCGCCCATCGAATTAGAAACTGACGCCCGACTGTGTTTATTTATAGGATGCGGCATCGGCGTTCTCCTTCGCATGATCTGGGTCATGTTTGTCGTCTTTAAGCGCGTGTTCAGCGGCAGCGAGACGGATGAGAGGAGTGAGGATGAGGCGGAGTACGAGCGCGTTGCTGTTCTGCTGCCTATGGAGATGGAGAGCGAGGAGCTGTTCGCTGCGCCGCCGGAGTACTACGCCGACGAGAAGACGCCGGTTGTTGAGGAGAAGAAGGACGACAAGAACTAGATCCAGTTCTACCTGCCTCTGCAACTTCTCTGCCATCTACAGCACTTTCCCAGACCGGACTCTTCTCGACCTCGCCTCGTTTGACCTGTGGCTCTTTTGATGTATGGATTCACCTGATGTCTGTCTGTCGCGTCGTTTACATTCACACTTGTCACTCTTCGCCGCCCTCGGACAATCACACTCCTTACTCCTTTGACTTCTCATGTGTACATGTACTATTATATGACCTCACGGGGTGCAGGTTGTGTTTCGAAGCGACCTGCCGCTCTGACGTAGAATACCTTGATTTATTCTTTGGTCTGGGATTAGACGCGTGGGTTGTGTGGCCGGTTGTCGAGATGTTGAGGACGTCCTTGAGCCTTCGGTGACGGAGGAGAGCCAAGCAGCCTTTCTCCTCGACCATCATGACGATGCCTCAGGCCTCAACGATGTAATCCCAGTGCACCTATGAACAATACAAGGACCATTCTTCACTGCTATCTCTGCGCCGCCCAATGACGAGATCCGCCTCTCTACCGCACGCGGTTATCCGTCCTCCCTTTCAAGGCCGCGCTTAGACATCCTGCACATCCTTTCCTCGAACTACCGACACAATATGATCGAAAGCTATCTGACTGAGCGCCGTGTCCACGGGTGACGCGCGGCGCAGCGCTGGCGCCACCGACAAGGCGGGCTGCGGCGAAGGCAACCTTCTGGTGCGTTTGCGGCGCAACACTGTCCCTCACATATGTGGAGGCTGCGGCAATGCATTGTATGGGGCTTCTCGCTCAGCGCAGGGCAGAAGACATGTCTGTACGACGCAGTACTGGTCTTGGGTCGCGATGACTCCCCATTTCAATTGACTTGACGAGCTCAGGGAAGATCCACAGCCGACTGCGACTGCCTGGCGATGTGGATGTATCGCAGACTATCGACTTTGCGAGCGCTATATAACGTCGCACGTTCGATGTCCAAGCGCCCAAGCTCTTCAAGTACAACAGCTTCTTACTCCTTCAGTATAGCGCAGGTCATACTCGAACATGGACACTCCAATCGTTCCCGTGACGCCACCCTCTTTCTTTCCGGTGTCAAACCCCACGCACGCATTCTGGACGCACGGCTCCCCCGACGCCAACCCTCTGGCCCGCGAAGGTAGCACTGGCGATCTTCATAAGAATGTGGATGTCGCTATCATAGGCAGCGGTATCACGGGCGTCTCGATCGCCTATCATCTTGCGAACTTGGTGAAGGCGAAGAACGGGCAGTCGAAGGAGCCGCTCAAGGTCGCGATCTTCGAGGCCAGGGACTTCTGTTCTGGAGCTACTGGTGAGCTCTCGTTGTACGTATCGGCATAGGCAAAAGGACTGACCGTTGGTCAGGTAGGAACGGCGGACACCTCACATCCAAAGGTCCCTACGAGTTTGCGTACGACCTCGAACGCTTCGGTATAGCGGACGCCATCCGTCAAGTACAGATCGAGGACTATACCGTCTCCGAGGTCCAAAAAGTCATACGCGAGCATGGCCTTGAGGCGAAGGTCGACTTTCAGGAGTATGGGAGGGTGACGGTACTCGGGAGTGAGGAAGAGTATGAGGAGCTGAGGGCGTCGGTTGAGGCTGCGAAGAAAGCGAAGGTGGATGTAAGGGAGCATGTGTTCCTTGATAAGGAGGAGATGCTGAAGGTACGGCGCGGTTGAAGTTGATCGTGCGTCTTGGTCGTATGCTGAGACGATGAGCAGCGGTACGGCATTGAAGAGCGCGGGTTCGTCCAGCCAGGGTCGAACCTCTGGCCGCTCAAACTCGTCACGGAGCTCTACACCATCGCTCAAAACATCACGCCAAATTTGTCCCTCACGCTCCACACGCACACTCCAGTGCACTCTGTCGTCGCCACGGGGTCCGCCGGGCGCTGGAACCTATCGACCCCACGTGGATCAGTAACAGCAACGCGAGTCGTACACGCAACAAACGCATACCTCCCGTACCTCATCCCACACATGTCCTCGCAGATCGTCCCAACGCGTTCCCAACTCATCGCCTTCCGCGCCAACGCAGACAGGCCCATCCCTCATCCAGCCATAGCCGTCAACAACGAGTCGGATTACTGGTTCCCTCGACCGGCTGAGCCCGGGGAGGGGCAGGTGATCATCGCGGGAGGATGTAGACGCTATGCGGGCCCGCCGTACGCGAGTGGGACGGTCGATGATGGAGAGGTGGATGGGAAGGTTGGGACGGCGCTAAGAAGGTTGCTGCCTGAGGTGTTCCCTGATGCGTTCGATACGGAGGAGGTTGAGGCTGAGATGGAGTGGGTACGTCTTGTCTTTCGTTCGTAGAGCTTGGAGACGGTGGACTGATGAGAGTTCATGTAGACGGGCATCATGGGCTATCCGTCGACAGGCTGTCCATTCGTTGGACCACTCCTCGACGAGTCTGGTACGCTGGTGAAAGGCCAATACATTTGCGGCGCGTATCGAGGCCATGGTATGCCTCGCGCGTATGCTTGGTACGTGCATCCTGTGCTTACGAGGTTGATTCCGAGTACTGATGCACGAGTAGTGCGGAGGCTGTGGCGAGAATGGTGGCTGGTGATATTGGCGCGACGGGGAAGTGGGAACTTCCGGAGTGGTTGCCACGGTGCTATTTGACAGTGCTGCCGCCTGGGGCTCCCCAGGAGAAGATCAGGGAGTAGTAGACGGTAGCGGCGGAGATGTTTGCGCGTGAAGAAGACAAGATTGTCTATCTGTACGAGAAATACTCAGTCCATTGAGACGCATCGGCAACTTCTAAGGATGAATGACGTACTTGAATTGGGGTTGTAAGTACATCCTCGGTTCGGCATCGTTTACAGAAGGGGTTTCTGTTCATGCGAGCCTTGAGCGAGAATACCCAATAGTAGATACGGCTTTGCGTCATCATCGCAGCCGAATCGCTCGCGATGTCCGAGGTGCACCAAGACGGCGGTAGCGTGCTTAGAGCTCAGAATTGCCGTGGTTTGAGAGCGGCGTATCTCATCGGGACCGGCCCGTACAAGGATTCTGTCAACCCTTGGGCCTAGGAGACCTTGTGCGGAGATGTTACGGCTTGTTGCGCGGCCTTCTGGGCCTGCGGCGAGGTTGCTGACGTTCCGGTCGGCGCACATGGCCAAGAGGAACTCAGAATTGCAGAAGCATTGTATAGGCAGCGGATTGAACGATCTCCGACATCTATACGGCGGTGAGGTAAGAAGCCACAACGTCACCGTCGTGTCTCCCAGCGCAATCCTGACAAGGAAGGAGGATCGGCTTTGGGCGCTTGTCTAGCCACCCTCGGCGAATCAAGTCCCTGGGGACGGGGGCATTGCATTCGCGGGACGGACAGGGTCCTCCAAAGCCGGCGCGAGCAGCCGACTTTCGTACACAGTCTTTGCTCGTGTGCTCAGAGGAGGGAGGGCTGTGTGAGACGTATGGCCGGACCGCCAACGTATCGCGCCGAGTCCTTGAGAAGCGGCAATACGATCAAGGCCATGTACGAGGGAATCATAGCGACATCAGGGGATGTTGTTCACATCGCCGATGGTATCATTAGCAGCACAATGACAAGTGCGAAAGACATGACATTGCTGGTGAAGAGGCTGTAAGGCGGTGGTGAAGGTAGGAGACAGCTTCGAGCCTCGACTCAAGCTCGCGCGTGTTGAGCGCGTTCAGTTCCCACCCCGCGTTCCGGTCTGTCCGCGCTTTCTCTCAGAACCACCATGTGTTGAACACGTTCTCCAAGTATCTCCGTTGTATACAAACCCGAACTATACCGCGTTCTTCTACTACCATTGTAACTGCATGCACCTGCCTTGGATGGCAATACGTGCTTCTAATGAGACTTGGACCTGAACTCCGAGCCGTTCTGCGGATGCTACTCGCAAGAGCTACTACTCGGTATCCTGTCATATCGCACGCCAACTACTTCCGCTAACGCCGCGTGAGGCTGAAGTCTGGAGATACTCTTTCGGGAAGGATGTACGTGAGTGTGCTCTCAGACTTACAGCGCGTCTTCATGAATTGACATCACACGCAGGCGCATCGAGTGAGGATAGCATGATACGCCAGCGCCTTCAGCGGCGTTATCGCGAGCTTCAGGACTACTAGCATCTTTTCGGTGGGGGAGCATCAGACTATGGTGCAGCAGTGCTGGATGCGCTCAGGGAAGGCGAGTGAACGGACAACTCCGCTGAGCGTCCCGCAGCGCTACTTTCTCAAACATGGTCATAAAGGGGCCTGTGCTCCGCGCGAAATATTACCGTGATGCGCAGCAGATATCAACAGCGCCCTTTGTGTACGTCTTCTAGTGCGTTGAACGAGGGCAGGCTGGCCCGTCAGGGCGTCCTCGCTGAAAAGTCGGACGGTGCCACTCGTTTCACTCTGCTCCGGATCCCGATCTTATGTTAACAGTACGATCCGCTCGTGTGACGGACTTTCGACCAGGTCGAGGAGTATGCGAGACAGGCTCTGGCAACTGGTGACTGGTGCCTGCAATATTTGTTGAATTGTGCGTACGCCGTGCGTCCGTTATTTCTCCGTGTCTGAATGATGCTAACAACGCATATTGTCCATCCAGGGCTTGCGTAGTTTCAATCGTGGCTCCGAAAGGCAGGTAAATTGGGGATACTGGTAGCCCAAAGACTTGATGGGCCACAGGAAGCATGCACTGACACGTCCCTACACAGGCGCTCTCATCCCATTGGTCTGCATGACGCCATTAGAAGCAGCACATATCAAAGAAGCCTGGTCGGGCGCAAACCATCTCGTTATCTCAGCGCACCATCTCGACGCTGCGTTCGATGGCAGCTTCTGTATACAGAAACAGCCTCAGGTATGGCGAGCGTCGGTCACCAGTCGCGCCACCATCGCTACCGGCGCATCTCGATCAATCCAGCGTCGGCGTCCCCGATTCAATGAAAAGCTTTCATCTCCGTCAAATTCCCGGGGTCACCTCCGACGGTGTCTTGCATGTCTGGTCGAGGCGAAGAGAGCAACGAAGGATCGCAAGCGCGACGACGTTGAGGACTTAAGTGTGGACTAATGATCCAATCTCTTGCTTCTTCAATCATACGATGCTCCTGGGAGCCGGGCTCTGACACCTTCACAGAGCTTCTCAGGACAAGATAGGTCTATGTCGTTTGCTTTCCCTCCACGTTCCAAAGGGGAAACGTCGGTATTCGACCCTTTCTCGACATTCGCGCCATCACACACTGGCGGGATCTTGTACCTTCCAGCGCTGGGCACGAGAACGGACCATGCGGCGGGGTAAATACCCTTACATACAGGCGGTGGAGCATACCGAAGGGCGCTAACTTGACACAACGTGCATAGGATCACTTCGGAGATGTTGATACACCGTCTGCAAGTACGCTTGTCTAGAATCGGACCTTACCTGCAATCGAGTGGTCGGTCTTCTACGGCGCCTTGTTGCCGTCTCCTGGAGATCTGGCCAATGTCGCGTTCTCACCGCGCAGCGGTCCAGAGAGTAGGACGAACTCTGGCGCAACTCCGGGGTAATCCCTACCTCTGGCGCTGAGATTCGCCGCATTAGTGGCTCCGTCCCCTCGACCATCTACATAAGGACCGGCTACCCCACGGGGATCTTCTCGACGTTGTCCATCTTCCTAACGTCGTCCTTCACATCGTTCATAACATGGCACCAGCAGCGGCCGCAGGCTCTGGCAATCTGAACGCGTACGAGCACCTCCTCGATCATACAAGGCCATGGTACAAGAAGCACCGCTTGATCCTCCTGAACCTATGGATCGTACTCTTCCTGATTACGTCTTCCACCAATGGTTATGATGGTGCGTAGTGTACGCTTATTTACCGCCAATATGTCTAACATCCCTTTTCAGGCAGCATGATGAGTACGTGCATACAAGAATATATCCTCGTTTTAGTTACTTATCGGATCGTTCAGACGGACTTCAGAGTCTCCCGCAATGGACTCGCTTCTTCCACAATCCCGAAGGCTCCATTGTGTGTACCACACTGCCTGTATCACTTCGGAATGCGCTGAAGTCTTTCGCAGCTCGGTCTTCTCAATGCTATCCAGGTCAGCGGCGACGTGAAGTTGATTATGTCACTGGTGCTGACTTTTATTAGAACATCGGATCCCTGTCCGCGTATCCCTTCGCGCCCTATGTTGCGGATGGTCTTGGTCGTCGAGCTGCAATCGGTATATTCCTATCATTCTCTGGGTGCTATGTGCCCTGACCGTCATCCAGGTCTCGGTGCGCTGATTATGATTGGCGGTACTGTCGTTCAAACGGCGTCGCAGGTGAGCTCACCAACCCATGCTCCTGAACAAAGCTCAACCCCACTAGTCCACGGGCATGTTCATCGGTGCCCGCTTCATGATCGGCTTTGGCGTCACATTCGCAGCCGCCGCCTCGCCACTTCTGGTTACCGAGCTTGCATACCCGTCCCACCGTGGCAAGGCAACCTCGATGTACAACACCCTCTGGTATCTCGGCAGCATCATCGCAGCCTGGACAACCTATGGTACCTTCAAGGTTCAGTCGACATGGGCATGGCGTATTCCGTCTGCGCTTCAGGGTCTTCCCTCGGTCATCCAGATCTTCTTCATCTGGTTTGCTCCTGAGTCTCCTCGTTGGCTTGTGTACCGCGGCCGGTACGTGATTTGAGCGCGCATATTTGTCATATCTCTGACCAGACTTACAGTGAGGCTGAGGCACGCCGCACCCTGGCGTACTACCACGCAGACGGTAATGAGCAAGACCCCCTTGTCGAGTTCGAGATGGAGGAGATCACGACCGCCGTCCGCCTCGACCGTGAGGTATCTAAGAACGTCGGCTGGGTTTCGCTCTTCAAGACGCCCGGTAACCGTCGCCGCATGCGCATCATCATTGCCATCGCTTTCTTCAGTCAGTGGAGCGGCAACGGTCTCGTCTCGTTCTACCTGAACAAGGTGTTCGACGCTATCAACAGTGCGTGTACTGCTCTTCTGTGAGTGGTGCTATATTGCTTACATCCTAGCCAGTCACGGACCCCACGACTCAACTTCTTATCGTAAGTGACCATGCACTAGCGCTAGTGCTCATGCTCAATCACCCGTAGAATGGCATCCTGAACATCTGGAACTTCTTTATCGCGATTGGTGCTGGCTTTGCCGTCGACCGCGTCGGTCGCCGCAAGCTGTTCATCACGTCCACGATCGGTACGTGATCCTAGATATTGGACTTTGAAGCGTGCCTCATTATCCTTCCAGGAATGTTTATCTGGTGGACGTGCCAGACCATCTGTTTCGCCCTTGTTCAGGAGCGCAATGACACGCAAGCCGCCCACGCCGTCATCGCTTTCATCTGTGTGTATAAGGAACATATTGATGAACGACTCTTTCACTAATCCTGATCATCAGTCCTCTTCTACGCTTTCTACGACCTTGCCTTTACGCCTCTCATCGTCTCCTACACTGTCGAGATTTTGCCCTACCCCATTCGGTCCGTCTTCATTCTGGGTCAGCTTGCGAGTCCTACTGACGTCAATGTAGTGCGAAGGGATTCACAGTGTTCAACTTTACGATCTCGTTGTCTCTTATCTTCAACCAGTGAGCAAGCATGGTGCACCCGCTGGCTGCATGGCTTAACGTTCTTCTTAGATACGTCAACCCTGTCGCCCTGAAAGCCATTGGATGGAAGTACTACGTGAGTTTTGTCCTCTTGGTCGTTGTTCGCTGCGCTGATGTGCCTTCTGTAGATCGTCTACATCTGCTGGATCGGCTTCGAGGCCGTCTACGTTTACTTGTTTGTCATCGAGACGCGTGGCAGAACCCTCGGTTTGTTCTGTTCATCAGCTTTTATACACAGTGTACTGACCTATTCGCAGAAGAGACCGCCGCGTTGTTCGATGGAGACGAGGCCGCCAAAGAGCTCGCCCATGGAGCGGCGCTCGCCGCGGTCGGCGGCCCCTCCTCGCCAGACGAGAAGGCAGACAGCATTGAGGACATGCACGTCAACGATCTTAAGGCACATGCGTAGTAGTAACCCTTGGTTTGCAGGAGAGACCACGAGCGCAGTGCGTAGCGTGGCGTTTCATCGGTACGATATTGTAGCAACGGCTGTGAGTTTCCTGTCTGGCTCATGGATAGTGTCAATCACATTTCGTCTCCGGTTCATAGGCTCATGCATGTACAATACAAGTCATTGTTTGATCGAGGCACACTGCTCTATTCTACTATACGGGACGTGCGTGGGAAGAACGGACCTGAACGGACCTAAACGGACCTAAGTAAATGAGATTGACGGCATTGGTTATCATCTCGAGTTTTGTCCCAACCGCCATGACCGGCTTACTTCCCATCCCTCTCGATAAAGGACCTGAGGTTTCACGGGCTCTTCGAAGCTCTACAAATGGACTTCCGGCGTCTCTACCTGTCCATAATTCTACGAAGTCATTCTGGACACACTCGTCTCCAGGCTGCAATCCCCTGGCGAATGAGGGCAGCGAGGGCGCTCTTACCAGTACTACCGACGTCTGCATCATCGGAAGCGGCATTACTGGAGTGTCCATCGTGTATCACATGAGTAGGCTGCTGCATGAAAGCGGCAAACGCCCTCGTATCACTATCGTTGAGGCTCGAGAGTTTTGTACGCCATATATCGATGCGTGCACAAGACGCGTATATTAATGGAATTGCAGGCTCCGGAGCCACAGGTGAGGCTCTCATGATGCGACGGCCTGCTGATACTCACGGAATTGCATACAAGGTCGTAATGGCGGCCACCTCACAGCTCACAACTTCCTTGACTTCGCATCTGACTGGAAGAGCCATGGGCTTGAGGATGCAAAGCGGGCTTTCGAGATAGAACAGTACACCGCAAGAGAGATCTTCCGACTCGTACAAGAGCATTCACTTGAGCAGGCAGTTGACTACGTAGCCGGAGGCAGAACCGTGCCTGCTTTCTCTGAACATGAACTAGAAGCTATGAAGACTAACTACGAAGCGGCGAAAGCTGCTGGCCTCGATGTCTCTGCGATAGAGTGGCTTTCTAAAGAGAAAGTTGAGAAGGTACGTCTACACCTTCAAAATCAAGTGATATCGCTTACGCCGAGAGATACAGAAGTACGGCACCTCATATTCGGCCGTGCGCCAGCCTGGATGCAACTTATGGCCGCTCAAACTTGTAACAGCACTTTACCGCATAGCGCAGAGCACCGAGAAGCTGGATGTTGGCCTGCACACCCAGACGCCAGTCACACGCATTGACGGAGGTCCTGGCGACTGGATAGTGCAAACCCCGCGCGGAGCCATCTCATCGCCAATCGTTATCCACGCAACAAACGGTTATGCCTCTCGTCTTATCCCTCATCTTGCTGGATCGCATGGCATTGTACCTGTGCGCGGACAAGTACTAGCACTACGCGCTGGCACAGGACTGGACGTACTCACGCGCTCATCTTGGCTCGCGAATGATGGCTTCGAGTACTGGTTTCCTCGCCCTGTTGAGAATGAAGAAGAGCGGCCCGTCGTTATCTTGGGCGGTGGTCGCGAGTCGGCGGGGCCAACGTTCGAAACGTTCGAGTGCGACGACTCTGTGATCAGCCCTATCATAAGCTCTACGCTGAGAAAGTTTCTGCCTGCCGTCTTCCCTGATAGGCACAAGGAAGGGGATGACTCGAACGTACTCATGGAATGGGTATGGTTCTTTGATTCATTCTCCGTTTGACGTGGTAGTAACTGAATGATAGACCGGCATTATGGGCCATACTAGCAGCGGTGATCCTTTGGTATGTCATGGGAACCATATGCCTCCATGCCGCGGACTGATTCGGCGCCAGGTCGGACCGGTGATGGACAGCGATGGAGGAGACAAGACATATGCGGGTCAATACATATGTGCCGGCTACACAGGACATGGCATGCCAAGGGCATACGCATGGTGGGACATTGTTATGATGTCGTATGGCCTGGTTACTTACTCGTAAGGTGATCTAGTGCGGAAGCCATCACGCGTATGGTGATTGCAAAAATGAACGGGTCAGACGAGTGGGAGGTCCCGTCGTGGCTTCCACGCCACTACCTCACCTCAGCGCGGCCAGGGGATGGCCTGATAGCTTCGTGAGATGGATGGACGAGAGGTCCATCAAGAACTGTGCATGTAGAGGAACGTATACAAGATATGCATACAGGATGTCTCTTGTAGATCAGTGTAAGTGCACGCGTTTCGTTCGAAGCTTTGACGATCTAGTAGCTTTCCGAGCGCCGGAGTCTGAGAACCGGGCGCAATTGATGGACTGTACTTATCTGGAGACCGGATATCTGCGTCAATGCCTACAAAGCAGCACAGGTACACACTAGGTACGATCGCGGCGCGGCAGTGCTAGGAATGTTGGTTTGGCGATGATGGCCGCGGAATCTCACGTCGGCGAGATGCAGTCTCAGATGACTCGACTTGCCGTCATTCAAAACGAGCTATAGGAGCAAGGACACACCAGTCTCGCCTGCAGTGTATGTGATGATACCAAGAAGTAAGATTGCGTTTTTCGACGCGATAATGCAAGCAGACAAAGTATGATCCTCCAAGCTTCAACTACAGAACTCGGACCAGCATACTTAAACATTTTGTGCCGCAGACGCTCGTCGAGCCACGGCGGCATATGCCGCAAGTTATATCCGTTGTTGTCTGAATTGTCGCGGTGGTGCCATGTCCCAGTGATGCTGATGATCGCGGTTATGGTCCGAATCGAGGTACAGCTGGGACGCGGCTAACCCGACGGTCTTCAACATCCCACGCGCACGGCATAACTCTTGCCAACGGATTTGAGACGTGTCACACCGTCGATGTCTTGTCCCGCTTGCATTGACGACCCCATGCACTTCTATGGCATACGACGCCATAACCATTTGATCCTACCCAGGACCTGCCAATCCACGCGGTTACTACAGTAAGTTTGTAGCATGCATCATGTCCATCGAATGGTGCTTTGTTCTCGTTGGGGAAACCCAAGTCTCTATAGCACTCCGCATGTTGATTTCAGGTTCAGGTCGAACAGATTCGAAGATAGCAATGGAGTTATTACCGGACGAAGGGGTCATCAGCGGGTCAGTACACTCTACAGGCACTGGCATCTGTACGCGCAGTATAGGCAAGGGATGATACCGATCTTCTGTTAAGCGACCACAATGAGGATTCAATTCTCAAGACGCGCAGTCAAGGAACGTGCCACATACTGGTACACGATGCATGGCAAAGCGGCAAGCGCCGACTCTCAGATTCGTGGCGGTGTCTCTGCGTTTCATTCTAAGCTTTGACAGAGCTAGCCGATGGAGACCGCGGGCCACGAACCTTGCACTTAATGGCGATACGCTATCAAAGAGCTCATCTCCTGAACCTGTATCAGTGCTAACATTGACGCCGGAGATACGACTGTGCCACTAGGACGATCGCGGTGCCACTTCCCCCTCCGGCTCATCGCTTTTCGAAGATCCAGCTGTAGTCGCACATCCACCGTCGAAATGCCTGCGGGCGTATCTCCGTCAGCTTGGTCAGGTCATCGGTGACTCTGATATAGGCAAAACGCTACTCAGGGCACTCGTTTCTCGAGCTCAAGGAATGACGAGCCCACAACACGGGATGGCGGGTATCCGTTCTAGTCGTTCATACAGCGGTATACACGGCCCCGTTGTTCATCTTACTCCAAGCGAACCATGGCCAGTCGTTCCGCCATGGGTTATGTTGTGGAATGTTTCATTACAGCACCATCGTGATAGTCAAACGGGGCAGACGTGAGGTAAGTGAGCGGGGAAGAGAGTTCGATGGATTCAGATGCGGAAGAGCGACCGAAGGTCTACAATATCAGAGCGGAGGGTACAGTATCGAGACAACAAACAGACCACGAGCATACATACCAAATAATGTGATTAACCGATGACACGCTTACTCTTCCCAGTCCACCTCCCAGCCTTTGCGAACTTCGTCGTCTTGATCTCGCTTTCGCGAAGAGCGTGCTCCACCGCCGCGCGGCAGTACCACCGGCTTCCAGTAATACTGCTTATACGCGCGCTTGCCTGCACGCGCCACACGTCCACCGAGCGCAGAGTGCAATCCGGAACGCTCCTTGCTCCAATCCGCATCAGGGATGTAAAAGAAGGTTGGCGGTATGGCGTCGCCCGAGGACGGAACGAGCTCGAAGATGCCGCGCGCAGCTCCCCAGAGCAGAACCTCTTCCACATTGCCCTGTGTAAGCGTGGCCGAATCTTGCTCGTTTGTGGCGGCCGCTGAACGCGTGGATGAGGCCGTGGATCCGGCAATCGCGGGGTAAGACGCTCGGATCGCGTCGTACAATGCGGTGGCGGGCAACGAGGTTGCCCGAGATAACGCGAACGCCTCAACGATAAGACTGGGTAACGCGGGGTGAGGGCACTGCTTATCGGATCGGTCGTCGATGTGCATGGGCGCGTCGGCCTTCATCCTGCTGCTTCCTTTCGCAGGCTTCGAGGCGCGCGTAGCATTCCGCGTTCCCCGGGAAGTCTTTCCGCGCGCATGTCGTGGCGCAGGGGCGGGTGCAGGCTCGGGCTCTTCGAAATCGCTCTCGACCGCGTTCTCGACTTGCATGGAAACGGGCTCGACGTCTGATTCCGGTTCCGGACTCGAGTCCGGAATGACACGACGAGCTCGCTTTCTGCGCGGCGGGGATTCGGGAGGGGGCGTAGACTGCTTGCGCTTCGTGTGCACAGGGCGAACAATCTCCACTTCGCGCTTATTCGGCTGGACGGGAGAAGACGCCCGCGATTTCTCGGACTGGACTGGAGAGCTCGGACGTGACGTCGGAGGTGACGAGAGCGGGGACATGACCATAGGTTCGGGAGATAGAGACAGGTCGCGTGCTGGGAGCTCAAATTGCGGAAGGTCGAGATCTGCAGGCAGAGGCTCCGGGTCCATTGTCGGCGAGGGAGGAATAGAGGATAGCCGCGAGAGCGGGGAGGACATCTGATCGAAGATGTCAGTTTACAGTCAGCGGACATGACGCTCGTGATGCGTACACGCGAGAGGACGCTCTCATCGGCGACGTCAATGTCCGCCGCATCTTCGTCCTCCTCCTCTTCGGGTAGCGGCGAGGAGGGTGGGAGCGGGGACAGTTGTTGTAAAGGCGATGAAGTTGGGCTATCAGCCTCCTCCGGAGCCGCCGGGCTCTGAGATGCAACACTGTTTTGACGTGAACATGCAACCCATTCGCTTGATTGTAGACACATACATTTCGATGAACGGCGAGGGTGTGCGTGGAATCTCCGCCACCCGGGCTTCAGTTGGAACATCGATAAGCGCCCGCCGGTCCAGCTGCTCTTCGACGGCAGAAATCCGGTGCGGCGTTGATCGCCTCGAGGCTTCCTTCTCGACTTTGATTCGAGAGATCGCAGGCGTGGTACGCGATTGCAGCACACTATGCGGACTCGGAGACTCCGGGCGCGGCGGAGGCGGAGGAACGGCTGTAACAAGAGGAGAGGGCCCAACTCGAGGGAAAGACAGCGAAAGTAAGACGGCAGCGACGTCTTCATCGC
Source organism: Peniophora sp. CBMAI 1063 (assembly GCA_900536885.1). Lineage (NCBI taxonomy): Eukaryota > Fungi > Basidiomycota > Agaricomycetes > Russulales > Peniophoraceae > Peniophora > Peniophora sp. CBMAI 1063. The sequence continues at coordinate 367,650 of UWZB01000002.1, forward strand.
GAGGATCTGGTTTTGTGATCGGCGTAGTAGGACGAGCATAAGATCGCAGAAAAGATTCTCTTTGAGGTGAAGATGTGACAACATCTATGTATGCATTTTCGTCGACAGGCGAGAGTGAAGGGGAAGGAGCACGAGATGACGAAGGTGCCGTGGCATCGTCACTAGTCAAAGCTGGCTCAGGCTCGTAGTCGTCCTCAAGTTCATCTTCCAGATCTAGATCGTCTGTATGTCCCACCGCGGTGGCCGGTTTGTGCGCTGCATAGGCAGGATGCACAGGTCGAACATGAGAGTCTTCTGACCCAGGAGAGCGGTGTAAACTGCCAATCCTCAACGCTTTCATTGTTGGCGAAGGTGGAGGCGAGTACGGCTCAGAAAGCCGTCGAATCCTGGCAGGTACAGTCGACATGGAAAGCAGGCGATGGCGGTTCGGGACTAAAGACTCTGTTGACGCGCGCTGCAATTTCGCGCCTCTCAACAAACTCCCACGGCAATCCAATCAACAAGAGTGACAGCACGTGAAATGACGCGTGTCACGCACTTTCAGTTCTATCGCTCATACGATTTACGGAGGACTGAGCTGCTTCTCACCTGACAATAACACAGTTGTTATGAGCTGTATAGTGCTTAAACGCTCATCAGAATGTTGCGGACGAAGGATAACTCTTGCAAGAGCAGCCAATAAATGTGACGCCAAACATGGTCGTAACGCGTTACCGACGCGTTCCGGCCGACTGTCCAGGACTGAGTCAGACTGTCCACGCGACATCGGCGTCCCGCGTCCGCTCCGAACTTCGATGTTGGTGACGTCGACCAGGAGGTCTTTTATCGCTCTTGCCTCTCGCTGTCAGCTCAAGAGCCAGCCGACCAGATCTTCTGTACTGTCGTTTACCGCCCATCGTAACCTATCGAGCTCGGCCGCCATCAAGATGCCGCGTACCGCTGAGACATCCTCGTTCAAGGTGAGGGTGTGATCTTGCTGGCCCGCTTCTCTGCACGCAACTAATCAACCGACCAGTTCAATCATACGATGCTGAGTGGGTCTAGCTAGGCTGTAACTGCTGTGAGCCTCCTCTGATCACCGAAGGGCAGGAGTGAAAGATCCCAAGGCATCTATCAAGTTCTATACCGAGGTCTTAGGTAATGCCACTGTCGCACGAAGTCGAGTTCGTAGGACTGACAAGAGTCAGGAATGACACTCGTTGACGAGCACCCGAGCGATGATTTTACGCTCTACTTCCTTGCCTTCGATCAGCACGATAACGTCGACGATGCCGAACGCAAGTCGACCCGTCTACAGCGCGAAGGTAACGCATAATCCCCATGCCTTCTTCGTCAACTCATGGTCCTGTTGCAAGGCATCTTGGAGTTGACTCATAACCATGGCACGGAGGATTTAGCCGAAACGCCGTACCACAACGGCAATTCCGACCCGAGAGGCTTCGGCCACATCGCTATTACAGTGGACGATGTTGAAGCTGCCTGCGATCGCTTCGAAAAACTCGGTGTGCAGTTTAAGAAACGCCCTCAGGACGGCAAGATGAGGCACATCGCCTTTATCCTTGACCCGTGAGTGTCTCTGCCATGATGTGGAGCGTCTGTCAGATATCTGAACTTGACCCCAAAGTGATAACTACTGGATTGAAGTAGTAAGTGTCAAAAACCTTGCATAGCGGCGAACAGCGCAATATTGACTATCCATGTAGCTTCCCAATCAGCCGAAGCAGTATTAACGCCATTTCTCTCTGCGTAAACGAAAACTTGTAAGGTAATAGGCCCGGAAGCAGTCGAATAAAGTCAATATTGAATTGCGATTCACCCATCTCTCTTGATCGCATAGTTGTACGGACCCGTACGTGGTGATCATGAGCCAGTTGCACGTATGATCAACTTCCACTTTCACCTTTTACATCCTGCCGGCGATCATCTGACACCGTCTTCTTATCTCAGACGCTTCGAAAGCCGCAATTGGCAATCCTTTCCACCGAAGTATGTTGCTTCTCTAGATCCTATGATCTCCACTGACCTTTCTCCACAGCTGCGCGTTCATCCAGCGCCTCGGAGCACGACGGGTCGTCCCGCGACTCAATTGCCGGCAGTGTCTTCTCAAGTCTTCCATACGCGCTGTCAAGCTACATTTCCATCCTGCTGTCGCCGAACCAATGCACACCTTGTTCTCTTACTGGTGATGTACGCGGCCACCATCAACGCCGGGACGTCTTCAATGACGGACGTTTTGCACACATATCCGAGTTCAGGTCTCGATAGGTGTATGTTGTGACGTTGATATGTTGGCTCTAGAGCGGTCTGGCTCAGTCTCTATACAACTGAGTTGTCGCTCTCGTATACCCTTTTCGCGCATGCCCGCCTTACCCACGGCTGCCTGACGCCACATCGAAACCAGCTAGAACCCCCGAAGCAAGTTGGAGGGCACATGCGGTTCCAAAGCCTGACAGACGTCTGTGGCGCACGGCCGAGTGTCACTGAGTGTTCTATCCACAGCTTCACGGGTATGTCGTACTCTATCTGCTGAACCGAATTAATTGACATACAAAAAACTTCAGGTCGACATTCGATCTTCTTTCTGAGACACCGGTGTTCTTCGCCACGGCTGTAAACAACATATCAGCGAGTGGCTCCACTCACTGCCCTGAACACAGCCAAAGCGCGAAAGCGTCTAAGCAGGTATTCTTCGCCCTTTCACGTGCTGGTTCATCTGCGCTGACTCGTCGTCGATCGCAGTACGCCTGGGTGATACAGTAGTCTTTGCCCAGACTTGTAGAGATGCTACAAAGGCACCAATGCGTTTCTCGCGGTCTCACACGGCACAAATAGCCAGCCGGATCATAACTTCTACGTAGTCCAACTCTCGGACTGGATCGACGTCTCGCGCGGATAGCTCATCTCTTGAACGAGATACGAGAGTACAACACTCAGCATGACTCGGCCTGTACCGGCGATCTTTGATCCTTTCGGAGGTAAGATATTTTACCGTGTTTCCAAGCTCAGATGTTGCCGAAAGCCGTCATGCGCTGTAACGTGCAATATGTGCATGCAATTCAGACTTTGTTCCCTTGCACAGCGTTCACATGTCCCCTTGGCGTCCGCGGCAGTCTCTACCTGGAGGTTGGACATCGTGCCATTATTGTAAGGCGTTCCAACTGCGGTAAGATCAGGGACGGTACAGGTGTAAGGGCTGAATGAGTAGTGGCACCGGCGCTTGGATGTTGTGGAATGCAATAAACTCGCAGCACGTATCCTTATCCGCAAACGGAGGCTTCGAGGCTTTGGGATCACAATTGTAGGACCCTGAACTCGACACGTCGACTCGCTTCAACATCTCGAAATGACCAACAGTGCTTATTTTCCCTTGCTGGTGCGGCGATCTCGGCGGGAGGCACGTCGATAGCCACGACGCGCACCAGTGCGGCCCCGACGACAAAACGTGATGGCGGCTATGCAGCGCACGCGTGGGTCGGGCACCCGACGCCCACTGTGGCTACAGCACACCGCCGGCGCTCATGACTGCGACGCGATCAAACTCGATTCCGCGCTAATTCCGAAACACCCATCTGCGCAAAACGATCCTAGTCCGCGTTGTAGGTATTGAGCGTGTGCGAGGCACTGCAAGTTAGAGATGTGTGAGTTTGTCGATGTTGTCCCGGACCGGTCACGAATTGCTGTGGTCGGGGAGCACCGGTCTTTGCACGTAGGAGATTGTCGATCATCTATAAAGACTGAACTCAATGCAAGTGACTCGCCATCCTCCCCTTCCGGTTTCACAGAGCAACAAGTCAGCATCTCTACCCGCACTCATCTGCAAAGTACTAATAGCACTCATCTGCAGGCTCCCCTTGTGTGTTTCCCCTCCGATCCTCTTCTCACTTCGCACTTCTCCCGTCTCTCTATCTATGCCTTCAGTTGCGGGTAAGCGCAGTCCTTCCAATATCGCGTTCTCGAACTCAAAACTCAATTGGATCTTAGAACTTCCCAAGCAGTCATCCACTCGTCGCAAGACCATCAGCAAGTCACTCACCGTCGGCATCGTCGGAGGCGGTATTGGCGGCCTTTACGCGGCCCGTCTTCTTCAACGTGCCGGACATAATGTGCATATCCTCGAGGGTAGCGACAGGATAGGTGGTCGCATTCGCACACACTACTTCACACACGAAGCCGACCAATATTACGAAGCTGGCGCGATGAGGGTATGTGACCTACCGCTCGTTCCGTCGCGCCATAGACTCACATTCCGATAGATACCGCGTTCCGACTTCCACGCACTCACCTTCGACCTTGTGGACTACCTTCAGTCAAGACTTCCTGCGTCTTCAGATAACGCTCTGGAATGGTTGCCTTACGTCCTCAACTCTCAGGGTAACGAGCTCTTAATCAACAACAAGCGCCGCCCCGGCCACTTGCCCTCGGAAACGACGCCTGATCAGCTTGGTTGGCCAGAGTCCGCTATCCCTGCGCCTCATCGCTTCCTGACGGCCAGCACTCTGATGCGTGAGGCCATCGGGCCGCTTGTTTCGAAGCTTGCCGCTGACTTCGATGCCGGTTTTGACGAGCTCCTTCGGTACGACAATCTGAGCTTCCGCCAATACCTGATGAAGTACCACGCATGGTCTTCTGAGCTCGTGGACTTCGTCGAGACGGTCTGCTCAGCCTCTAACCAGTTCCAGCTGAGCACGACGGAGCTTGTTATGCAAAACATCGATTTCGACACACATGAGTGGTCCACGCTCCGTGGAGGTATGAGCCGTCTACCGGCCGCGCTTGCACATCTCGTCGGTCTACGCAACATCACTTTTGGCGCGCGAGTGACCGGTCTGCACGACCTTTCCGACGGTCGCGTCGAACTTGTAGCGATGCGCTCGATCGGCCCCATCCGCAGGACGTTTGACAAAGTCATCCTCGCCATTCCTCCTGCCGCCGTCAAGATGATCTCGGACCGCCCGCGCTGGAGTCCGAAGAAGGTTCGTTCTCATCATCATACATCATAAGCTGCGCGGCTGAACTCCGAATCAGGAACTAGCACTGCGTTCCATGCACTTCGAACCCTTGTACAAGATGGGCCTGCGCTTCAAGACACGCTTCTGGGAACGGGTACAATCTGGCGCTTCGCTCGGCGGCCAGAGCGCTACGGACATGCCCGTCCGTTGGGTCGTGTTTCCCTCCAACGGTATCGGCTCTAAGGGACCTGGTGTACTACTCGTATACTCCTGGTACGTTCTTCTTCGAGTGTAACACCGATCCAAAGCTCATATCATGATGTAGGTTGAGCGATGCACAATCGTGGCTGCCACTTTCGGCGACTGAGCGTCGCAATTTGGCACTGGACTGCCTTGCGCGGATGTTTGATGGCCAAGTCGACGAGGACGGGTCAATCATCGATGTCCGCGACCTGTTCATTGAATCCGCTGACGCGGCTTGGTCCAACGAGACGGCGACGGGCGATGCGATGTTCCTCCCTGGGCACTTCCGCGCTCACTTCCAAGCTGCGTGCCAGCCGGAGGGCAACGTGTTCTTTGTCGGCGAGCACCTGAGCCGGCATCACACTTGGATCGCTGGAGCCCTCGAGTCATCGCTACATGCCGTGCGCGATATTCTCAAGCAGCCGACACTGCCACCGCTTTCCGGACCGAATCCCTTCACCGTATCCAACAAGCGGCGCGGTTCCCTCGAGATGACTCCACCGCCGCAGTACGAGTCCATGGAGGCCGAGTCGTCGATCTCGCTCGCGCCAATCAAAACTTCGTTCGATGCTCTCCAGCTCGGGTCTAGGAAGAAATCCATGCCTTGGGCTGAATCGCCTCTCACGGCCACCCCTCTCACCTTCACGAATGGCGGCGCTATCGACTTGCATAGCGGGCCCGTTAACTGGAACACGGTTAACTGGCAATCGACGGCTTGAACTCATATGGACTGAAAGTATGCGCATGCCTTGTTTCTGACCTCAACTATTTGCCACAACAATGCTTGTAGTCATACCCCCACACTGTCTCTTACCCCATGCAAACCATCACATCCTGTTTAACTTATCCATTTGTAGCCATTAGGACTCTTCATACATTAGGTTTTGTAATGGATCCGGACACACACACACACACATCGGTTGGGGCCTGTATACAACTTCATACATACTCATGTTCAATTAATGCACATTCATTCCACACTCATCTCGATGCGCTCGCCCGATCCGATCTAAGCTGTCGTCAGATAATGGTGAGGGAACCATTCCGGTACCTCCCATTCGCCGGAACCATCAAGCTCAGCGCCCACCATCCGGGCAATCACCTCAGCTCTGCAAGAACGGCGGTCAGATCTCAGGGTCTATACAAAGTCCGGGCACAGATAGAGACATACGCGCCGAACGCCCTTGGCATGCCATGTCCGGAAAACCCGGCTACAACGTACTGGCCTTCATACTTGATGTCCGCTGTGTCTTGAATGGGCCCGACCTGTACAAAGTCCGGTGAGTAAATTCATGGCAGTATCAGAACGGCGGTGAAGTGCCCACATATGGATCCTCCGTAGGAGTATAGCCCATGATACCGGTCTGTCTGGAAGGTTAGAGATTGTAAAGAAGCCGGCTGTTAGATCGGACCACGTACCCATTCGATCTCGGGTTCGCGACCAGCCGCGAACTTCTCCGGGAACTCCTCGGGTAAGAAGTCCCTGAGATACTTGCCGACCTTCGGGTTGACGACCGAATCATCCGTCGTGTACTGTTCGTATGGAGGGTCGGATACTTCACGGCCACCACCAATGATGATGAGAGGCGCCTCTGAAGGATCAGACACGGGACGCGGGAACCAGTACTGGTGTTTCAGCAGGATAGCAGTATCTGTGAGTTCCTCGACGCTCGCGTTTGCCTTGACCGCGATGATCTGGCCGCGAGTAGGGACGATCTCAAATTGCGGTAGAAGATGGCTCGTATACGCGTTGGTAGCGTGCACGACGTAAGAACAGTCGACAGACCCTCGAGGAGTCTCCAGTGACCATTTGCGGGAGGAGTGTTTTGACGCCGCCTTGAACGCGGTAACGGGCGTGCGAGTATGGAGGGTGAGGTTGTAGGCGGGAGAGGCTTCTTTTGCGACGTGGTAGAACTGAGTGACAAGTTTCAGAGGCCATACATTGCTCCCCGGTGTGAGTGCGGCAGGATAAGAGGCGCCATAATTCTGTGGGGCGGTACATACCACTGAGTTTTGCGCATACAGGACACGAATGGTGAGACGAACCTCTTTGGTCTGTTCCTTCGTGAACCATGCGTCTGCAGATACGTTGACGCCAGCGGCCACTGCTTCGTCATAGTCAAGTTTGCCCTCATCATAGAGATCTTGCGTGTAGAACATCGTGAGTCTTCCGCTAGGGTTGAAGTCGACCTTCTTTGCCACGTCGTGTTCAGTGATGAAGTTCCCAATCTCACTGAAGACATGGCGCTCAATGTCTACGGCGCGGATAGCCTCGTCTTTGCCCCAGAGCTCCGTGTTCTTATGGAAGTGGAAGAAGCTGTAGGGGGTGAGGTGTCCACCGTTCCTCCCTGAAGTTGACCAGGCGCGTAAGAGATGCGTCCAACGACATTGCAGGCCAGTATATGCGCACCCGTAGCACCGGAACCTGGAAGAACGAGAGATAAGAGAGTCAGTCAAGAGCTATCCGAGTCATCAATGACCGCTGTGCCTTACAAAAGTCTCTCGCCTCCAAGATAACAGCGCTGACGGGAGTGCCGATAGAATCCGCACCGACCCTCGCAGTTGCAGTCTTCACCAAGTTGGACAGATGATACGCGACAGACGTCCCAGCAATACCGCTCCCAATGATGCAGACATCAGCCTCAGCAGTCAGAGGTCCTTCGCTGCCTTCAGCGGCGAGAGGGTTAGCATCCGCCCTGCCATGAGTCCAGAACGACTTGGTCGGGCCGGAGACGGGAAGTGAGGCGCGCGCGTTGCTTTGGAAGACGATCTGCTCGGGTTCATTCTCCAGAGGCAGTGCAGAGCCGGAGATGGCGAGCGACAGTAGAGTCAGCAGAGACACAAACCTACGGCCAACCCTCGCCGCCATGGTCGTTCAAGAGAGGGTTCAACCAGGCCTATCGAAGGCGTGCTTGCCTTGCAGCCTGCGCATGATGTCAACATGATAGGCGCAAGTACGCCCGAAAGGTCCGATCATCGCATCAGCGCCGAAGCAGTTCATCTTGCACGCAGGGTCGACCAGATACAAAAGTAGTGCCACATCATGCTCAGTAGATAGCGACGCAACACAATGCCAGTGAATGTGAATGGTGAGTTACGTAGGGCTGGGAAAAAGGTGTGGGCACCTGAAGCACGTCCGTCGCATCGACATCTGCAGGATTTGAACCTACGCGGGGAAACCCCAACAGATAGAACGAGTCAAGGTTCGAATCTGTCGCCTTAACCACTTGGCTAAGATGCCTTACCAGTTTGAGAGATATAGAACCCTATGTGCTTTCCTGTCTATTAAGCCTTGCCGCCGTCTGGCTTCACATCGGAAAAGCAAGCAATAGCAATACATCCCAGCCAAACTATACAAACATCACAATTCATCCGCACATCGATGCGTACAATCCGCAACCGGACAAACCCCATGCGATCTCAAACTCACACTCTCCTCTCCCTCTCCGTCCTCGCCATAGAACCACTCCATAACATGCGACGCGTGTCCGCCATGCCTGCACGTCTGACAGAACACGATCGCGTCGTCGAGCGTATCTGTGCCGTTCCCGTATCAGCTCAGCGCCGCTCAAAGGAGTGTAAGAGGGGAGAGCGAATACCTTTGGCCGCGGCGTTGTGGTGCGCGTGTATACCGTCGCGCGTGGGGTCGGGGAGGATGCTGAGGTACATCAAGCAGACCGAGCAGCGCGGTAAGGGGCGCCCACAATGCGGGCACGCCGTATCCTGCAGAACACCCCGCAGGTCAGCTTTAATGACCGATACAGCTGTGAAATAGAGGAAAGGGCACGTACGCGTCCCGTAGCGTGCGCCCCCGGCGGCGCACTCATAGCTTTATTACAGTAATTGCATCTTAGCAAAACCTGCCTCGGCACATTCCCCTCCCTCTTCTCCCTCTTCCCCTCCACATAACCCTCGCCCTCCTCCCTCTGCCCGCTCCCATCGGCAACAGCCATCACCCCCCTATCCACGTCGAACTGTACCCGATGATAAAACAACCTCCACCCATCGAGCAGATCCCTATAACTCTCCACCCACCTCCCGACCCTCCCATCGACCCTCCCCCCAACGCTCGCCGCCAAAAGCGCAGCACTCTGCACGTCCCCCGTGCGGTCCACGTACGCCTGCAGCAGCTCCACGCCCCGCCCGCCCCCTCCGATCCCCGTAACCAGTATCCCGTCCGGATTGCCGCGCGTGCTGGCGGACTCTGCCAGCTGCCGCAGATACCGCGTCAGGGCGGCGTCGTCGAGGAACTGGAGCGCGATGGCGAGGCGCTCGCGCAGGGGCAGGGCCTCCTCCTCGAGCACGTCGCCCCAGTCGCCGAGCGCGAGGTGGCGGAGCATCACGCTGTAGTACGTATCTTCCAGCCGGAGAATCAGCTTGTCGTAGTACTGCTGCAGCGCCGGCGGCAGCCCGCCCCCGCCCGCACCTCCTCCCCCACCTCCACCGGTGACGGCAGACAACGCAGCGACGGTCCCCGCCATCGCCTTGCCCCCCTCGTCCTCGCAATGCAGCAGCATCTCAATAGCGCGCTCGTACCGCCCGCCAAAAACGAGCCACGTCGCGGCCCTGCTGATCTGCCCGTCCGCCTCCCACCGCCGGAGCGCAGCCTCGACGTCGTCGGGGTCCAAGGACCAGCCCAGCATGTCGAGCCCCGCGCGGCGCGATACGAGGTGCGCGGGCGACGTCATGATTTTCGCGGGGCGCCAGCCGGGCTCGAGAGAGAGCGGCGGGTGGCGGGAGAGGAGCGCGGCGGTGAATTCTGCGGGCGGGTCGTCTGTGGCGCGGTGCCGCCCGCGCTTGGAGCGGGAGCGCGTGGGCGACTGCGTATGTGAGGCGTCGAGATGATGCGGGAGAGCTGGGAGGGTCGAGGTCGAGGTTGATGTAGAAGGTACGGTAGGCGGGAAGCCCTCCCAGAGCGCGAGCAAGCCCGCGGAGCGGAAGTCGTACCCGCCGACGAGCGCGGGGCGGCGCCGGGCGTGCGCGGCCCATGTCCATGCCACTCGGAGCATCGTGCTGTCCGTGTCTGCGCCGACGGGGAACAGCGACGCGTTGTGCGTTGGCTGAGTCGCGTCGTCAGCATTGGAGTGGACAGGGAGGGGAGAGAGGAGAGAGGACGCACGTTTCCGAGGCCGTACCCGGCCAGCGCCCGGCTCCGCGCGACCATGCTCACGTCTTCGCACACGAGACTGTGCACCCTCTCGACGGCCCTCCTCCGAGCCCTCCTACCTCCCCTTACTCGACTCCCGCTCCCCTCCTTCCCTCTCCCCGCCCCAACCGACTCCTGACTCTGACTCGGGTCCGTAGAGTCCGCCGCTGTGACGAGCATCGGCGGAGGCTTGAGCAGCGTTGATGTTGATGTTGACGCTGCGGGCGGAAGAGGAAGATCGGGTTTGCCAGCTAACCGCGGTTGCTCGCTCGTCGCTCTGCTTTGAACGAGAGCATTGCGTTTGATATAGGGCGGCAGACCCGGGCTAGGCAGTCGTTTAGGCGAAACGAGCGCCGGAAAGCCGTCCTCGTCGCCCCTCCCAAAAAGTGCTTTACTCCCCTCCTCATCCCTCTCCCTCGTCGCGGCTCTTCGTCCGCTCCTCCCCCTTTCTCTCAGCTCCGCATCACGATGCACAGGCTCGTCGTTCTCCACCCCGTCTACGAAACTCCACGGATGATCGGGGACATCTTCGGTGGGCTGGACACCGCTGAAGACCCGCAGGCCGGTGCCGGTGCTCAGCGAGAAGTGGCCACGGGGCGAGAAGTGCGTGTGTGGTGGTATATGTGGAAGAGTGCTGAGCTCGAGATCGCCGTCTTTTGTCGTACCTAGGATCGTCGTGATCGTTGATATTGGGCGAGAGGAGGGCGATGTGGAAGAAGGAGGAGGAGGGGAAGGGACGAGCGCGAAAGAGGAGAGCGCGCCGCGGAAGCGTTTGCCTGTACATACACCGTTCGTCAGTCAAGTAGTCACCGAAAGCAGTCAAACGACCTCAATGATCGGAACGCTCACTCTTCCTCGTATCAGCCAAAACCAACGAGTACCCCACTCCGCCCGCCGGACTCCCCGGCTCCGTATGCGGCGGCGTCGTCCCCCCTCCACTCCCTCCACTTCCACCCCCTCCACCCCCTCCGCCTCCCGCAGCCCAGGGAAGCATACTGGCAGCACCAGACGTCCAGCTCACTTTCGGCTGTCTCGTCATGGGGTCCCTATCGCGCGTGGCGTTGTTGAGGGCGGAAGACGACGAGGAGGACGGCGAAGAGGAGGTGCGGACGATATCCCATAACCGCACGCACGGCGCGTCGCGCTCGAGCGTGGCGAGGAGCCCGCGTTTGGATGACGAGAACTCGAGGCTCGTGATCGGGCTTTGCGTCTGGCTCGCACCCTGCCCCATCGGCGACGCCGAGCCGCTCGTAAAGGTCGGCACACAGTCCCCCGCGGCGTCGCGCGCCGTAAACGCGACCACCACGCCGCCCATCCTCCGCACATCCCACACGCTCACCGCCCCATCAGCAGCCGCCGCCAGCCTCCACGGATCAAACACGTCCGTAGCGAGCGCGGTGATCCGCCCCACGGGATGCGCAGGCGCGGCGTCTTTCGGGGCGCGCACGTCGAAGAGGCGGAGCCAGCGCGAGGAGAGGGCGGCCGCGAGGATGTGCGGGGAGCCGGGGAGCCAGGCGAGGGCGTGCACGGTTTCGGTCGGGGCGTGGGTCTGGAGGATGCGCGTGTCGGCGCGGGTGGAGGGGGTGAAGGAGTCGTGGCGCGGGAGGGCGAAGGGCGCGCTGGGTGTGTTCGTGGAGGATGCGGCGGAGGGTTTGCGAGAGATCGGCGGGGGTAAGGGAGCGGAGGATCGGACGGGCGAGGGCGGCGGCGCGCTGATCCGCGTATCTCCACCAGTATTATTCGCGAACGACACGCCGAGCGCGGGCGTCGTGCTCGCGATGTCCCACAGCACGAGGCTCGCGTCGCTCCGGACTTTGTCGAGTCCCACGGCGAGCAGGTTGGGTGCTGCGGGACAGAAGGCGAGCGACGTGCACGCGCGGGAGGATTTGGGGGCGAGGTGCGCGTGCGGGCCGCGCGCGGCGATGTGGTCTGTGCCGCGCCGGGAGGATTCGAGGCGCAGGAGCTCGACGCGGCCGGAGGTGAGGCCGACGGCGAGGAGGTCGTCGATGTGTGCGTCGGGCGACCAGGCGAAGCACTGCACATGTTAGATGACGAGTATATAGGAGCAAAGGATGTGCGGGCACCTTCATTAAGGAGAGATCGTGCTGCGAGGCCAGCTGGACTATCGACGGCTCGTCCGACCATTCGTAGAGCGTCACTTGGGACCCGCCGCCGACGACAAACTTGTTCTCGCCGCGCGGGTGCCAGAGGATCTTTCTATCTGCCTGCCCAACCATATTGCGCACCAGTATACTCCGATAGGCAGATCAAAGCAGAAGTAGTAGATTGAGCATGGTATCTAGCGCAGATGGCGGCGCGATGTACGCTCGACCCAACGTCGCGTCTGGAGATAGGGGCCCAATAAACCCACGTGCCCCGCCTCCCACGACATCCATCCATCAAAACTTTTCGCTCCTCGCTCCTCCCTCCACCCTCCCCCCTCCCTCCCC
>UWZB01000003.1:0-31417 GCA_900536885.1 Peniophora sp. CBMAI 1063
CCCCCGCCCCCCCCGCCCCCGGGGGGTTGTAGCCGCAGCGAGCCGCAGGGTCGGGCCACATTTCTTGCACATTTCTATCTTTAACGTGAAAAGGAAGGGCGCATGTACCCATGGTTGTTTGATTGCCTTGTAGGATATCTTGCGACATAAATGCAGGCATTTTCATGTCACGAGGGAGAATTTAAGGAAGACGATGACCGTGCCAGACGGGGTGTCACGGGCACCGCGCTCAGCCCACGAGCGGTCAGAGAGAACCAAGAGAGAACATAACAGGACCGGTGTGGCGAGGTTTTATGTGAGTATGAGTACGATGCAAGGGTCAGCTGATGCATGCAGCTGCAGTTCGTTGGGAGCTCGGGACCGAACCTGGGGACGCGTCGGCTGTAGGAGTGCTGTAGGCCGTGCTTCCGAGGTGCGTCGACGCGATTCGCGTTTTCGCACTTCATTGAAAACGACTGTAATGGAGTTGGTTTCGAACAGGAGCTGGGTGGCGATTGTAGAGGGCGCACGGGGGCACGGTGAGCGTGAGAGAAAAGAGGGGACTGGAATGCGAGGAGGTGTGAAAGTGTCAGTGGGAATTGAAATGGGTAACAAATTCTCGTTCATAAGGACTACCCCCCCTCCCCCGACGCAACCGAGAAGCGCAAACACAATCAGCTTCGTTGCATTATCCTTCTCAGAGTTAATTTCATGCAGTAGAGAGCGTACTGAACGCCGTGGCACCAGAGAGAAGCAATCGCGCGGCGGCGATGCGCGCCGCCGCCGCTTTGCGGCGACCAACCCTAACCATACCGCAACCAGCAGAGGCGCGCCGCCGCCGCGCCACGCCGGACCATAACTTGCGATCTGCGTCCATCTTCTGCCCATTCGGGAACGTCGCCAGATCCACGGACCACACTACTGTCATACAACTCACAGCTACCGTACTCGGCGCCTCGCTGCCGGTATCTACCGGACGCGCTGGCTGTTCACTCCAGCGCGAGTTACGACGCTCCGCCCCAGAACTACGCGGGCCATTCTACACTGTTGCAATGAACTCGTGCCACGAAATATATTCCCACTACCCGACACTATCGCGATCCGATCCGATAGGCAATCTTGAAGGTGGAGAGGCTGTGAAGAAGCTCCGTGCTAGGCGGAGCGCTCAGGTGGACAGCGAAGCGCTGCAGAATGCTCTCACGCGGGAAGCTCGACAGCAACTCAGATATTGGGCCTGTCACAGACAGTATATATTCACTTGTTCTGCTCCTGGCGGTGATTTGCGTATGCGACCGCTTCCCGCCGGAGACCTGCAATAGGGCCATACGGCGGATGTACCTATCGGCTCATCACCCTATCCAAGTACAGTTGTAATAGAGACCTGAATGTCAGGTGTGCATGGCTACAGCATGTTTACACAGACTCAAGGTTGCCGCTCATCTCGTATGCCCCGCCTCTGCGCTCACGGGGGCATGTACGCCATTCTGTCGATCGGGAGGCAGTTCAGAATCTTCTCCATTCTGATACTCACAGCGGTGTTCCTCGGCTACCCGCGTGTCTTCCGGGGGCGTATAAGTAGACTGTCGATCAGTGGTCATACTCCATTCACTACGTCTCCCACCTCGTCGCCTCGCCACCTGAGATCGAAGACGGGGCGGCTTCGGTGGAAGACTGTTCTGGACGCCCTCTCCCGTCAGGGAGAGGCCCAGAGCGTAACCCTGTCCCCTCCATCGCCTGATGTAGCACAGAACCTGGCAAGCCATGGCCGCTTTCGCCGCTTCGCTCGTAAGGCGCTCAAGCCACTGCGTCCCGGCGCCCCCACGCGCACCCTTGCTGCAAACACGCTGCGAATCAGCCTGGAGACCTTGAAGGAGGCGTCTCCTGCGTTTCCGCCCCTACAAGGCGCCGTCGGCGGACTTCTAAAGCTGATGAGCCACTACGAGGTATGGACCACTCAGTCTAACACCTGACTCTCGATTTACTCACCCTGCGTTAGACCATGGCACAGAACACGCTGGACCGACAGAAGCTCTATGATCGTATCGGCGTGGTAAAAGGGAGCTTGGAAGCTGCCTGCAATATCTTGCAGAACTGCGCCGAAGACGCTGACGAGCGACGTCAAGTGCCATTGACTGCGAGCCTGAAGGCTCTTGCCGAGTAAGCACCGCTTCTTTGACCCGCTCATTAACATCTTCTAACTACGCGCCAGGTCTATACAGGCTATAATCGATGTGCTTCCTCCGGCTCATCGCCAAGGGCGACTGAAGCGCTTCCTTCTGGCGCGCGATCATAGGTCTCAGATAATGGATCTACTTGCGCGTCTGTCTGAGGTAGACGATGACTTTCGCGTACGTCCGGCCTGCTCCATATGCTTTACTAGACACTGATCATGCCTGTATAGAGATCGTTGGAGATTGATACCAATGGTCATGTCCAGGTAATCCACACCCTCGGAAACGATACAAATCGTCGTGTCAACGCCATCCAGTCCGTGACTCTTCGGACCGACAGTCACGTCAACGAGGTTCACTCCCTTGGACTTGAGGTTAGCCGCCGTATCGATCTCATCGGGTCTCTCGCTCTCGATATCAACCATCGTGTTGGCGAACTCGAGCTCACCCTTACCCGCCTTACGGTCAACGCCAATCGTCGCGCCTCTCTCAAGCCTGGTGCAGCGATCCGCTTCTCTGCTCTTACTCTTGTGCGTCACTCGTCCAGACTTTGTCAATCCATTGTGCTCACGAGCTGTTCGTAGCCCAGTCTCAACGGTTTATTTGCGGTGGCCCGCTCGTGATTTCTGTCAACTGACACCTAAACCCTGGAAGTGAAGCGCCACGACAAAACGATCAGGAGCCGTTGCGACCTACGCCTTTTCTTCACTTCAAGGTTGCGATACGCGGTTTGTGGCGCTTGGAGGTTCCATGGTGACCTGATCTATCCGCGGAATGCTTCGCTTCGGTTGGACGTCTTCCGCGAACTACATGATCTGAGGACGTCCAGTCCAGGTTTTCTGCGAGCATCTACCGGAATTATCAATTGCCAGCACAGGAACAAATAACGCTAACAGGACTTTATAAAAAGTAGAAAATCATTAAAGTCATCAGCGACAAGTCTCATCAGATCCGGCGAACCAGATGCCTATGCCTTTATTATTGTAAATTAATCACTTGATGGGGCGCAGAGATTGCGAACATCTTGTACTCCGAACGGGCCTTTCGCATTTCTCTATTCTGTGTTTGGATCATTCTGTTTCTTGACTCCGACTTCATGTCCTCTTGACCGATCTGGACTTTGACATTGACCGTCTCGAAGCCTGTATTTGTACAATTGCCATAGATTTGCCATAGATCACTCCATGCGTCAATATCGTGCACTCTGCGATCTTTTCCAAACGCGTAGGTGTACACATATAACCCAGTAGAGAGCAATCTCAGACTCACCGGAGAGGCAGACCCAACGTAATTTAGACCCAATGGCGATCTCAGTCCACTCAAAACAATGCTTTTTATCGTATCGCAGAAGCAACTTCTGGACGCCGGTACTGTATAGCACTCAACCTGCTTCACTTGCAGTCTCTGAGAGGTCCTCCGAGCCTCGATAGAGAGATTTTGCAGCCCGTTTTTGGTGGCGTTTCTCTAACGAGCAACGGACTCCAAGAGCTCCAACTCCGTCGAGCAAATAGCTCCAGTCTGTCGACGGGTCGGACACGGGTCTGGTGTTCGACCGGGCTCAATCAGGCTCAACCAGTACTTGACCCTCCGGCCGGTCATAAGCGCTCGAAGCAGGCGGCAAGTGGGCTCAACTGATTGGGCCGATCCGTCGCCGAACTCTCTCAACACTACCCACGGGGCTCCTCTCCGCGTATCCTGGCATCGAGCAACGGCTGCGCGTGAGGCGTTCAACGCGCCACAGCCCCGAGCAGCCCCAACTCTGTCTGCGTGGCGCCTTCGGAAACAGGCGTGCAAAATCTCTCTAATGTCTTCGAGGACGCCAGCGCTTCCTGAAGCTGTCCGTGCCCGCCACGCCGGGATGCGCGCAGGATTCCAAGGACCTCGGTTGACTGTAGAAATACAACTTCCATTCGCATCGCATAGACCAGTTAAGCGATAACGTAACGTACTAATTCTCGAAAAATATGCGTAGTGTATGTATGGTGTATGAGGCTTTGCTTGCAATGTAGGTATGAAACGCGGGAGGGGAAAGGGGTTGGCAATTGATGATGAGATTGCATGGTTCATATATGTAACAGTGTAATGGTGGGTAGGGGTAGGGGATAGAGGCACAAAAAGGGACCAAAAGGACCATGAGAAACGAGGACAAGCGACAGCGTCCAGTCCAGAAAAAGGCGGAGGAGCAAGGTTGCTTTTATGCGACGAAGAGCGTGGTGGTGGTATACAAAGCATGGTGGACAGCGACGACGGACAGACGGGTGCGGGACGTCTAGGGCTTGCGGAACTCGCAGAGCACAGTGTAGATCGTGTTGAACGCGGTGTAGATCTCTTCACGGACCTGTACAACGATGATCAATGAAGAGTTGATGAACGAGCAAGAAACGAATATACCTTTGCACCGGTCAAGACGATCTTGCCAGAGACGAAGATGAGGAGCACGACCTTGGGCTTGATCATGCGGTAGATCAGACCAGGGAACAGCTGCGAAAGAACGTCTATAAGCAAATGTACAACGACAACGGGGAAAGCATGAACTAACCTCAGGCTCGTAAGAGCTGAACTGTCCGTGGGAGTATGCAAGGCCCTCGAGACGGATCGGGAACTTGACGTCGCAAGAGCCGACAATGTTCTGGATCTTGAACTCGGAGAACTTGGCGTCGAACCCAAGCTTCTGCACAATACGCGCATACTTGCGGCTCGCCAGCCTCGAGTCGTCCTCGCTCTTCGCGCCCGTGACGACCATCTTGCCACTGGCGAAGATCAACGCCGTCGTCTTCGGATCACGGATACGCATGATCACGGCGGCGAAACGCTACAAATCAAGAAAAAAAGCACAGTAGCATCGCGTTCTATCGCGTATGCAAACTGTGAGTTAACCAACCTTGGGGTTGTACTCTGCATTGCGGGCGTGGAGGGCGATCGTCTTGAGGTCCAGTCGGCAGTCGAGGTTGACGGTAGCCACGATGTTCTGGAGCGTGGGCACGATACCCTCGACGGCGGTGATGTGCTGCTGCTCGAGCGTCAACGGCGCGGGCGTTGCCGGGACAGCGGTGGCGGCCGGCGTCGACGGGCCGGCGAGGGCGCCGGGCGTGGCGTACGACGCTGGCTGGGTGGTGGCCGCCTTTGACGCGGCGGCCTGGGTGGCCGGGCCGGGGCCCGGAAGCGCGAGCCCGCCGGTAGGCGCGGGCTGGCGGTAGTACTGGCTGGCGGCCTGTTGCTGCTGCTGCTGGGCCTGTTGGGCGGCCTGGGCCTGCTGTTGCGCCTGCTGGGCCTGCTGCTGCTGGTACTGCGAACGGCCGGCGCCGAACGTGACCTGGCGAGCGGGCAGCGCGAAGGAAGTCTGGGACATGATTGATTATTTTTTGAGTAGTGCGCGAAAATGTGAGAAAAATTGGGTCGGGCGGGAGCGCGGGGGGGAGGGGCGTGTGTGATTTCGGCGAGCGCTCTTTATAGTTTTCTGGCGGCCCTATCAGGTCCCGAACTTGATCTCGCATCTTTCTTTCTGACCATCACCATCGACGCAATGTCCTCGTTCTTGCCCTCCCGCCCTCTTTCTTGACCTTCAGCGGTACTCGACACCCCCTTGATACTTACCGACGACGTTTGAGGCGGCTTAAGGCTCGCTTTTGCGGCTCAGAACGTCGTAGATGTGCTCGGATGGGCCAAGCGGGGGTCGTAAGCGCGTTTTGATCCCGTTCCCATGGCCCCTTTCCATTCTTCCCTCCCTCCGTCCTTGACCGCTCCCTCTTCAAGCACGATCTTCGCTGCTGGGTGGCATACGTCTATGCTGGCCGCAACAGGCAGTAAAGCGAACATCCTGAAGCGGGAGACGTTGGAAGGCAAACGATGCGCAGTCCGAGTCGGAGAAGGTTGCATTGCATTCCGCATCCTTCCCGTCGGATCACCCGGAACTGTTCCGGCCTTCTAGAAGTGGTTCTATTTCTCCTGGACACGCATGTACTGTACAATGACACGTATAATCCATGAAATATATTGCCTTTACAATCTACGCTATAGGCGCATCCCTCGCGAATGAGAAGGCCTAAGACTAGCGAAGCACAAGAAGACGTCGAAGTGTGACGCGCTCAGCGCTACGCCGCGGCTTCGACGCGTCGCAACTGACTCCGCACATCCATCCGCTCTCATGGTCGTACACCGACAGGCGCCACTTCGAGCTTCTCCTGGGCTACGATGTGAACACTACATCATGAGTTGCATGATACATACATGATATCAAGATGCGGAGGTATACAGGAGGTTCACGATGATACAGTCCGATAGTGTCCATCAATAATAGGGTTCTTGTCCAGTTCGAGTCTCTTCAGGCTAGGAGCGCTACGCCAGCGCCGACCAGCGCCGCCAGCATAGCATGCCCATTCAGAAGTAAAGCTGGAGCTGAACCGCTTTCGCTGCGAGAGAAACTGTGTGAGTGGATGAGCTCGGGATGAGAAGTCGACCGCTTAGAGCCTGCATACGTGGATCCTGGGGCCGAGGAGCCCGAAGTTGTAGAGTTTGAGCTGGAGGAGTTCGTGCTGCTGCCGTTGCAGGATGCGAGGCCTTGTTTGACGAGCTCGTTGCCGGCGGTGATGAAGTAGTAGTCGCCTGCGCGGCGACAGTTGAGAATGGAAACCAGAAGATAGAGAAGGGGGAGACGCACCGTAGACGATCCCGGTGTCGTTGTTAGGCGGCTTCGCGGGATTGTTCACCGTCCCGTTCGAAAGCAAACTCTGGAAGTCAGGCTTCCAGAACTTGTTCACCGTGTTCGTGAGGATCTACGTTCACACCAGGACACATGAGTGTCTCGTTCGATGACCGGGAAGAACGGGGAGATTCACCTGCTGCGCGATACCTTGGTAGTAAGACGCGCCACTGGCGTTGTTCACCTTCGTTTCTTGTTGTGAGAGGAGAAGCAGGCCGTTGGTGGCGACCATTGCGGCGGAAGTGTCAGCGGGACGGCCTGCGGTTGGCGCGTTGAAGTCCCTACGACTGACATCAGCCCGAAGGATACAGGTGAGAGGGGGAAGAGACCTACCAAGGTACGACGCCATCCTCAGGGATGTTGTCGATGAAGTACTTGGCCATGCGGCGCGAAGTATCAAGATAGTGCGTGATGCCTGTCATGTTGTACACTAGACCGATATCAGCATCCAGATATACGTGTTGGATCCGTGAGGGAGGACGTACTTTGCGCGAAACCGTAGATCCCCCAAGCCTGCCCGCGCGACCAAGTACTGTTATCCGCATACCCCTGCGACGTCCTCCGCCCAATAACCTCGCCAGTCGTCGAATTATAATCAACAACATGGAAACTCGACCCGTCGTCCCTGACATGGTTAACCATAGTCTTGTTCGCATGGCTCGTGGCCATATCGATCAACGTCTGGTTCGGTTGCAGGTCGTTGGATGCGAAGAACAGCTCGAGGTTGATCATGTTGTCGATGATGACTTCGAAGTCGGTCTCGTCGGTCGTGTTGTCCCATGAGCGGGTGCAGCCTACTGTGGGATTGAAGCGGCCGGCGAGGGAGGAGGCGAAGGATTGGACGGCTGATTTGGCCGTGTCGTTGTTTGGGCTCCTACACACATGGTCCTTGTTAGACCGGTGGCGAATCGGACAGGAGACAAGAACGTACACAAGCAGCTCAGCTTGGAACGGGAAGCTCACAAAGCCCACATCATGCTCCAGCTGGCTCTGAGCAGTCGCGCTCAACGTCGACCCAGGGATCTCTCCACTACTACTTCCCCGTCCATACTCAATCCACTCGCTCGCGTTCAACCCTAGCTCAGGGCACAATCCCGCGCGCTCGGCCATCGCGTACATCGTAGCGGGGAAAAACCCAGTCGTCCATGTGTTGCCTCCGAAGTAGCGCCATGTTCCGTTCGGGAAGGTGTACTGTGGCCACTGGGACGGGACGGGTGGTTGGGCTTGATATGTCGCGCGAAGCTTGACGGCGATGGACGAGTCGAAGAGTTCAGACGGCAAGTCTGCGGCGAGGGTGGTGGTGGTGGCCGCCGCCAGGACGGCGAGCGTTCGGAGCGTCATGACTGTCAACGCGGAACGAGATGGCCGTGAATGTTCGTTAGAGTTAGGATGGGTATGAATGTGGCGACAAGGTGGCCCGGATGTAGATGCGGCGACGGCGTCGAGCGCGCGTGTTCTTATATACCGGACGGGCTACCCGGGCCACTGGGCCCAGAAAAAGGTAGTACATGTGACTGACACACGGCCGATGACGAATGACACAAAACACCAGCTGAACGGATTTTGTGCACCTCAAACTTCAAACGGAGCGGTAGCCCCGTAAGATGTGGGCATGTGATGGGCCCTCGGGATAGATGGCTGGGCAGATACGTATGGCGCGAGCGACGATGGAAGGAAGGAGATTACCGGATTGAGAAAGTAGACGCCGCGAGCGTGTTGTGAAGAAAGGCACGAACGCACACTGCATCGGGACGCTCGGGTTCGAGGAACGTCAAAGGGTTGCGGCGGAGGGTTCGGATGCGTCCATTGCGTATGGAACACATCAAAGTATCCGGCTATGCCCGTTCACCTATGCAATATCCGATCTCGCCGGTAATCACGACGAGAATTCACCGTACGCTGCAGACGATGAGGGTAGAAAGCAAAGTACGGCGCTTGCGAACGCCACCGCACGTGTAATGATGGCTACCTTCCTTTTCGGGCCCGAGGCGCGGCAGCAAGGGCACGACGCGTCGGCGCGCGGCGCAGCTTGACCACGAACCCCCAACCCTCCTCCTTCTTCCACCCATTAAATACCCAATTTAGACACACTTTCATCATGTCGACTGGGTTCGCGGCGGAGATCGTCGGCATCGTCAATAAACTTCAGGATGTCTTTGCCACTGTTGGGTCTACGAGCGCCAATATCGACTTGCCCCAGATATGTGTGCTGGGAAGTCAGAGTTCTGGAAAGAGTTCCGTGCTCGAGGTGTGTATACATTACATTGAAGATATGTTACAAGTACTGATATGCTGGTGTAGAACATCGTTGGACGCGACTTCTTGCCGCGAGGGTCCGGTATCGTCACACGACGGCCTTTGGTGAGTTCAAGTCTGATATGTCAATATCTCTGCATCTGCGCTATTACAACGGCCCGGAGTCGTACTATGTTGTGCTGGATATACCTGATGGGAATGAAATATGAAAACTGTGGTGTACGGATGCCGGACTGGAGGTCGAAAGGGTATTGCTGCGCCGCTGCTATCGCTGTATTGGGGTTGCGCAGGCTACTGAGCCACTCCGATATATATCTCTATGATATAATACTGACATCAACTCTTCAGGTTCTTCAATTGATCCACCGACCAGTACCTGGTGGCGCCCCCGTAACAAACGGTGAGACGAAGGGCGACAACAAGAACAACGAGAACGAGTGGGGCGAGTTCCTGCACCTGCCCGGCGAGAAGTTCTACGACTTTAACAAGATTCGTGAGGAGATCGTGCGCGACACTGAGGCGAAGACGGGCCGCAACGCCGGCATCTCTCCCTTGCCGATCAACTTGCGCGTCTACTCGCCCAACGTCCTCACTTTGACGCTCGTCGACTTGCCCGGTTTGACTAAGGTCCCTGTTGGAGACCAGCCGAAGGATATCGAGAAGCAGATCCGCGATATGCTTATGAAGTACATCTCCAAGCCGAGTTGTATCATCTTGGCTGTTACTGCTGCGAACCAGGATCTCGCCAACTCAGACGGTTTGAAGATGGCGCGTGAGGTCGACCCGGAGGGTTTGAGGACGATTGGTGTGCTCACCAAGATCGACTTGATGTTCGTATCATCACTCGGAATATTTGTGTCTAAAATTGACATACCGTGGCGCACAGGGACCAGGGAACCGATGTCGTCGACATTCTCGCCGGCCGCATCATTCCTCTGCGTTTGGGCTACGTGCCTGTTGTCAACCGTGGTCAGCGTGATATCGACACTTCCAAGTCCATTCAGGCAGCACTCGAGGCCGAGCGGGCGTTCTTCGAGAACCACCCGTCATACAAGGCCAAGGCCCAGTTCTGCGGTACACCTTTCCTCGCCCGCAAGCTCAACAACGTAAGCCATATCTCAACCGATCTCGTCAAACATACCTGATACTGAATACGCTCGTGTAGATCCTCATGCACCACATCCGCTCGACGCTACCCGACATCAAAGCGCGCATCAGCTCTCAACTGCAGAAGTACAATGCAGAGCTTATTACCCTTGGCGGCGCAATGGGTAACCAGAACTCGCAGTCCGTGGTATTGAACGTCATCACCGAGTTTACGAACGAGTTCCGGACCGTCATTGACGGTAACACGAACGATCTCAGCTTGAACGAGCTTTCGGGTGGTGCTCGTATCTCATTCGTCTACCACGAGCTGTTCAACAATGGTGTGAGGAGCATCGACCCGTTCGATCAGGTCAAGGACGGAGATATCAGGACGATCTTGTACAACTCCTCTGTGAGTCTTCTGCCCTGTTTTTCTTTGATCAGTCGCTGATGTCGGTAATCAGGGTTCGACCCCCGCACTCTTCGTTGGTACCGCCGCTTTCGAAGTCATCGTCAAGCAGCAGATCAAGCGCCTCGAAGATCCCTCGCTGAAATGTTGCCAACTGGTCTATGACGAGCTCATTCGCATCCTGGGTCAGCTTCTCGGCAAGATCCAAGCCTTCCGTCGCTACCCGCAGCTCCGCGATCGCTTCAACAGCACCGTCGTGAACTTCTTCAAGACGGCCATGTCACCCACGACGAAGCTCGTCACAGATCTCGTCTCGATGCAAGCATGCTACGTCAACACCACGCACCCGGACTTTATCAACGGCCACAAGGCCATGTCCATCGTCCAGGATCGCTTGAGCCAGGGCAAGCCGCAAACGCCTGAGCCTGGCGCGAAGGGCGGGAAGATGCCGATCAACGGTGCAAAGGACTTGGATGTCGACCCGAGGAAGGAGGAGCAAAGTTTCTTCTCTACCTTCTTCAGTGCGGGCGCTAAGGGCGCGCAGAAGAAGAAGGGTCCGCAGCCGATGGAGGCGCCGCCGCAGATCATCAGGCCGCAGGCGGCGTTGAATGAGAGGGAGACGATGGAGACGGAGGTCATCAGTGCGTCCTTATATTCGTGCATAACCTATTGCTGTGACTGACGATATCGCGCAGAGCTCCTCATCCACTCCTACTTCAACATCGTCAAGCGCGAGATGATCGACATGGTCCCCAAAGCTATCTCGCTCACGCTCGTCAACTTCTCGAAGGAGAACCTCCAGCGCGAGCTGTTGCAAGAGCTGTACAAGCCCGAGGTGTTGGATGAGCTGCTTAAGGAGAGCGACTACGTCGTCAGCAGGAGGAAGGAGGTCGTGTCCATGGTCCAGGCGCTGAATAAGGCGGAGGAGTGCGTACCCTTCTTTCATTTTATTGAGCGTATACTGATGCAAAGCGTAATGCAGGATCGTCGCGGGCGTTTAAGAGATTTGCTTATGACCACTGGCCTGATTAGATCGGATGGAGCCTGGTGGATTTCGATTCGTCGTCTGTTGTTTGTCTGTTGTTCTGGACTATAGCTTACGCCGCGGGTTGGGTTGGCTTACGCTTGCAATGCACTACTAATACCCCTATCATTCTCGCGAGCACGTTCCGCTGTGCGCGTGGGACGGCAAGTGGCGGAGCTCGAAGGTGCTTTGTTCTTGCAGACAAAAGACGGTGGGAGAAAATGATGCGCGGGCCGACTTCTCTCTTTATTCTTCTTCCGAACCTCGTGCTATTCTCTTCTTGAGATGATCGACGGCCACCTCTTGCTTTGTGCTGCCCGTTCCGCACATGAGATGCGGAGAGGTGTGGCCACCGCAATGACAGAAATTGCCCGATTGAGAAGGCCAAAGGTCTGCATCGCAGGTCAATGCGTCGTGCCGCTGGTGGTCAGTCCTTCCCAGTCTTTGTACTCCATTCGGACTCCTCTCGCGCTTTTGTTCTCGTCTTTGTTGTTCTTCGCTGTTATATAGGTTTCGAGGGTACGTGGGTGATGGTCCCATTGACTACCTCAGAACGAACAACGCTTGCCTTTTTGGGGCATACATCAGACTAACTTCGCCAGCACGCGATCTCATCTCATCTCATGGTACGAGGCTTGCGCTCTGTGTGTTGTTCATCCTCGCTGACGCTGGTGATGGTAGGTAAAGAAGTCAGAATCTATAGCCCGCTGGGTCATCGAGAATAGCGCGCGGCGCTTTCCCCACGTCTTCCCCCTCCCAGCCAGCCCCTCCTGTTCGCTTCAGCCCCCACCACCCGGCCTCCAATTCCGCAAACCCGCCATAGTCAAACCAAAAGGCATCCGCATCGTGCCCACGCCCCGACACATGAAAGGCCGTCGTTCTCCGCTATACCAGGAGATGAATGCCTACGAGCTCGCATGGCAAGTCGAGCAAGAGCAGATCCAGAGCGACTACTTCTGCGTCGATGAAGAGGATGATTTCTACGGACCGGATAGTTTCGACGTGGATGTCATGGACGTTGACGTGTATCACGGGTACCCGCCACCGCCAGATCTGGTCGTGGACGAGGGCTACGACGAGGCGATGGACTGCGATTACGACGAACAGGACGAGAAGAAGCTCCTAGCGAGTATATACGATACTATGTGGGGCCGTACGAGTGCCGCTGGGGCGCCGAGGACGAGTACCTCGTTTGCGTGTGCGACGTATGAGGAGGATAGTACGAGTACGGAGAGCGTACATTGCGCACGATGTCATACGACATACGCACCGCGGGATAACGGGCCAAGCGCATGTGTCATACCACACGTCTTCGAGTTCAACGGCGACGCGCTGAGCAATGGATGGTGTGCTAGCGCATGTTGTGGGCCGTCTGTTCGCGTACGGAGAGGGAAGGGCATTGCGCCGGATGAAGTGCGCGCTACGAGCTCTCTCGGTGAGCCGGGCTTGGACGTATGCTTTCGAGGAAGGCATACGCAGAATCCGCACGCTGTACAGTATACGAATGGGATCAATAGGACAGAGTGTCTGATTGGGCCGTACGGGTGCGCGTCAAGGAGATTGACGTATGGGATGGGGAAGGAGCTGTTTACAACTGATCTGTGTTTGCGTAGATGAAGGAGTCGCACGTCGCTTTGCTTTGTGTATGCTCTCAATGTATGTATTCAGTGCAGTTACACGAATATGCAAGTATGGATATGGATATGTAGTACAACATGTACGCTAGTAATACAGGTTATGCTAGACGAAAGCAGGCAGAATAAGCGAAGGAGCGTCGATTTGCAAAGGGCAATGAGTCCGTATTGTAAGTAATGTAGCAGGTCTGTCACAAGCACATGTCGAGGAGACGAATTGAAGGAGTGTTATATGTTAATCAGAACCAGTTGGCGGTTCGCAGACGGTCTGAGGGAGTATGCAAGGGGACTTCCTGATCCTCTGAGTGGGAAGAATGCGCGGACTTCAGGTAAGAGAGGGCTGAACGGCCGTCCCCGCGCACGCTACGCGGTGTGGTAGGAGCAGGGCTGGACGGACACGACGGCACACTGACTTCTTCCCAAAGCGGTGAAGGAGGCTGCTCGGAAGCCGAGGGTGTCCTTTCGCTCTCCGTGGAGTCCGTGAACCGAGCCGTAAGCACACGCCGTCCATGCGCTAAGAGGATGTCCCGCGCACTAGCCGACGCTCCGTCCAGCTCGTCAACGTCAAGCACGAACCGGTCCATCTTTTCCACCGCGGCGCGAATCTCCGGGAGCGTGATCCGGTCTCTGGGTGATGGTTCGAGGATCTCCGCGAGCAGTTCAGCAGCCGGTCTTGTGAACGGTAAGTGCGTGGAGAGGAAATTCGGGTCTCGTAGGTAGTCCGCATAGTGCCTGTCTGAGGGGTGCGCGCGGTCCCAGGGACAGATGCCGGTGAGGATGAAGCAGAAGACGATGCCGAAGGCCCATACATCCGCCGGGTAGGGATCGTATCCGTGAACTCCGTCTTGCTCCGGAGCGACACACTCTGCGCACAGCGTCAGCATTGTGTTTCTCGTAACTTGGTAGGGATGCAAACGAACCTGGAGACTGGAAGGGTTTGCTCCCCGCTCCGAAGCTCGAGCACGTTTGCGCATCCACGCTCGCGAGCCCGAAGTCAGCGAGCACAATGCGTTGATGGTCGATGGGTAGAAGAATGTTCTCCGGCTTGACATCTCGATGTGCGACGCCTTGCTCATGGCAATGGATCAACGCGTCGAGGATCTGCAATAGCGCCTCGCGAACGCGGTACGCGTCCGCCCAGAACACGCCCTGCGAGACCGCGTCAAAGAGTGAGCCGCCTTCGCAGTACTCCAGCACGATGCAGACGACGCCATAGGATGGTTCAATGAATGTCCGCAGGAGCTTCAGAATGCCGGGATGTCCGTGCTGTGCCGCGACGGTGTGTGCTGCGACTTCGAGAAGGGCGCCCAGTTGCGAGTCGCGCGATGCGCCGTCCGTGAGCTCCGCGGGGAAGATGACCTTCAACGCGTACTCTTCCTGGTCTTGGTAGTCCCATGCTCGGTACACCGCGCCGAAGGATCCTCGCGCGAGATGGTCGAGTACGAGGAGTCGCTCGCCGTCAACTTTGCATCCTTGCAAGTCGGGAAACGGCGCGCGCGACGGCGACGGCTTGTCCATGGCGCAAGATGGTGGGCGCACGCAAAGTCGTGTGCTGGGGCTGAGCGCTGAACAGTGGAACGAGAGGGAAGGCGCAGTTTATGAGCTGACAGAGGCTGTCATGCAATATATTGCGGCGCCCCAAGGAAAAACAGGGCGCCGCATGCAATCACACCGGCGGGCGACACCGCGTCGAGCGGCAAGTTGCTGAGACAGCTTCCGAGGTGGGTACCGGACAAACGAAATCCTCGTACAATAGTACTCAGCCACAGTCATCAGTGAGTACTAGCCGGTGGGGTAGGACCGGGTTTCGTAGCAACAGGCTAGCTTCAAGCGCTCGCATACTCGATATGTACGGCTTTGAGCGTAGACAGTATGCCTGTCCGAGGTCGGAGGTTGTGAGCGACATCCATTGCTATGCGCTCGAGGGTGACATCACAAAGCTTATATGGGCGGGAGGACCTGAACATGCCTGATCGAGGTACCTTTCTCATTGGCCGGGAGGCACGGTGTATGCCGACGTGCCCGCGGTGCAGATGATGGCGGAAGACAAGTGGGCCTGCCGGAGTCCTCGGCGCGAAAAGCCTATATCTCCATCATGATGAAGTTCATTGGATAAAGCAACAAAGGCGATATCTACAGTATCGTACTGCAAATGAGACAGGGTGTATAAGTACAATGCGCGAGAGCGAGATCCTATGTAAATGATGCTGTTGAGTAGTATGTGACAGTAATTGATGATGGTAATCCACGGTCGCGAGAAGTTCACAGAACCCGGCGAATCCTTCCAAATATGCGAGAGGCCCAGATGATACAAAGATATGGACAAAAGCAGGCTTATACAGGGATCCGAAGTTTGGGCAGCGCGCGTATGCGCGCCGCGTTGTTTGGCAACGTGGAATCCAGTTCGACGTTGAGGTAAGGCTGAACAGGACCGAGCGAGTCCTTCCGAGCCGGTGCGCCAGGCCGGATGCTGAACGCAGGCTCGGAGGGAGTGTAAAGCTCGGACTCGTCGGGGGTATCTGAGGCGCGGTATGTTGCGGTGGTCGGCGGCGAAGCGTCGCGCTCGCGGGAACTCGCGCGGGGCGGAAGAGCGTATGAGATGCCGAGCGCCTGCGCACGCTCGGCCATCATGGTTCGGACGAGGATGGGCGCATGTGCAAGTTCATCGTTGGTGGGGTGGAAGTGAGTGATCGTCTCAAGCTCCTTGCGGAACTGGGCAAGTGAAATGCGTGCGCGGGGATGCGGCTCGAGTACGCGCTTGAGGAGCGGTAGGAGCTCGTTCGATACACATAAATAACGGGAGATGGAGTTGCGGTCGTGAATGTATGCTGCGTAGTGCTCGTCGAAGGGGTGAGCCTGTGCCCATGGGACGGAGCCGGTAATCATGTTGATGAGGATAACGCCGAGAGCCCAGACGTCGCTGACTTGAGCGTCAAATTGCACGGCGCCTTCTTCGGGCACGGAGCACTCTGTAGGATATTGATGAGTTGTTGCTTTG
Organism: Peniophora sp. CBMAI 1063; assembly: GCA_900536885.1. NCBI lineage: Eukaryota > Fungi > Basidiomycota > Agaricomycetes > Russulales > Peniophoraceae > Peniophora > Peniophora sp. CBMAI 1063. The sequence continues at coordinate 16,257 of UWZB01000003.1, forward strand.
GCGTGCATACGTGTCGGTACTTACCCGGCGACTTGTAGTACTTGCTGCCAATACCGAAGCCAGAAGTCTCAATCTGGGCTGTCGCCAGACCGAAGTCTGAGATGACAAAGTGCTTGCCATCCTCGTCAAGAGCAATGATGTTCTCCGGCTGCAAGTCTTATCAGCACAAAAGGTCACGTTGAGTTGAGCGGAAGGATGCATACCTTTAGATCTCGGTGCGCCATGCCCTGTGCATGGATGTGTGCGACTCCATCGATGATCTGCAGGATTGCCCGCTTGACAATGTCGTCGCGGCGCCAGAAGAAAGGGCGACCGGAGATGTTTGAGAGGAGGTCGCCGCCCTCGCAGAGATCAAACACGAGGAAGTGCAGTCCTTGCTCGACGAAGGCCTTGTGAATCGTGAGGACGTTATCGTGGTCGGAAGCTGCAGCATGGAGCTTCGCCTCATGCTCAAAGAGCTTGGAAATGTTGAGGAGCTTGCCCTTGCGTGTACGGCGGTTGGGTAGCAAGCACTTGACGGCGTATAAGCCGCCATCGTGGACGCTCTGAGCGCAATAAACTGCGCCAAATGCGCCCTTGCCGATCTCAGACAGAATCTCGAGTCTTCCACAGTCGACAAGACTGCCGATAGCAATAGGAGAGGGTCGGTCGGAGGGCATGCTGAACGTAGAGTGGAGTGATGCGGTAGTACGTAGGCGAGACGTGTGAGTGGAGACGTTCTACGTCTGAAGGGCGCAAGGGTCGAGGGTATAAATACGAGATTAGATGGGTGAAGCCAGACAAAAAGTTGGGTGAAGATCCATCACGATACACGCATCCGTTCTTATAGTAATGAGCGGGCTAGAAGAGGCGTGGGGATCCGTGTCTAGCCGGGTCGCCGTCTGGCATGCTACATCCTCATTGCGGCCTCATGCATCGATACTGAGAAAATTGGCGGTAACCCTAATCCAATGCCGTGAGGCGCTTTGGATCTGCGGAACCCGAATGGGACTGTGGATAGTAGGTGGCCGTTAGCTTGTAGATCGAATCCAGAAGGCTTTAGCTGTATACAACCAGATAGCGGTCCTCACAAGGTCTGCACGAGATAGATAGGACGGAGAAGTTTAGCACAGCCGCCGCCTCATGACTGGGAGAATGGCAACACTAATTGCGCCGTCAAAACTCGTGGTGAACGCGCGAAGGAAGTCCGAGTCGAAGAGCTGATGCTGAGGTACAATATCCCGCCACGTGGAGAGCGTGGGCTGCTATCACCGGCTAGCCCCATGTGCGCGTTGCAGCTCGCCTCCAACCAGCTCCGCCTCGTCCTCGCCCAAACCGACCCTACTTCGTTCTTCATCTTTTCACGTATATAATGGCTGAGGGAAGCAACTTCGATTATCTCTTCAAGGTCAGAAGCCCAGAATATAATGCGAACGTGTATTGAAGTTGGTTTAGGTCGTCCTTATTGGAGACTCTGGTGTCGGAAAGTCGTACGTCCTTTTTGTCTTATCAACGTGTGGTACTTGTATCTGATTGATGTTATCTAGCAACTGTGAGCTTGGCGGTACCTCGCTACCTATATAAATAACTGAAGGGCGTTGCTGAGATAGTGCTCTCACGATTCACGCGTAACGAATTCAACTTGGAGACGAAGTCCACGATTGGTGTCGAGTTTGCGACGAGGAGTATCTCTGTAGATGGCAAGACGTTGAAGGCGCAAATCTGGGATACTGGTGAGCATTATTCCATTAAATTGGCTGCGTGTACGCTCGGCACTCGGGCGTCTGGAGTACCCGCAGTGAGAGATCATCTGTCGCTGTTGCCGAGGCGCGGCTCGTTGGGCGGTGCAATAGCCTTATTCATGCACCTCTAGCTGGGGGTCATCTGGGAGGACTCGTCGTACAACGCGGCAAGGCTGACTCGCTGATTGGTGGCGCTGTTCTCATTGCCGGAGGCTGACTGGTGCTTTCACAGCTGGCCAGGAGCGTTACCGTGCGATTACCGCTGCGTGAGTTCGAACCCTCTCTAGATCGCGCGGAGCACTCATAGACTTATCTTAGATATTACCGCGGGGCTGTCGGTGCCCTACTCGTGTATGATATCGCCAAACACGCGACCTACGTCAACGTCACACGCTGGCTGAAGGAGCTGCGCGACCATGCCGACTCCAACATTGTGATCATGCTCGTGGGCAACAAGAGCGATTTGAAGCACCTACGCGCCGTGCCTACTGACGAGGCAAAGGCGTTTGCGAGTACGTCGACAGTCACGCGCCTTTCTGTCTCACCGTTCCTGACAATTACTCCCCAGCCGAGAACGGTCTCTCGTTCATCGAGACGTCCGCCCTCGACGCCAGCAACGTCGAGTCGGCCTTCCAGACGATCTTGACCGATATCTACAAGATCGTGTCGCAGAAGCAGTTCGAGCCCAGCGCGGACCCGATCAAGCCTTCTGGTGGCGAGTCCGTCGTCATCCCACCCACGGACACGGCGACAACCAAGGCTTCGGGCGGATGCTGCTGAGTGGCCTTCCGTCGTACATGTGGATTTCGCGCTTCGATACTTACTCGACCTTCCTGTTTATAATATGGTTCATACATCGTGTTTGTGCATTCCAATGTTTCTGTTACACGCTTGATCCTCGTGAGAGCCGGCTGGGTGTATGTGGCTGCACTGCAATTGATTGACTGATCTGCGGACCTTCCGATGAAACTAGCCGATCTGAGAGACCTGTAGAAGACAAGATATACCAGTCTATAGAAGCTATGCTCCACCTATAGAACCGAAGACGTGTACACCTAAGACTGAGCCTCGTTCGAAGCAGCAGCGCAGTGCTGCGGCTTGCCTCTCACCACCATCACGCATGGAACGCAGCAGAGTCTTACCCTCCTACGCAGCCCGTTTGCTCGTCTGTGCCTCAGGATAGCCGCCAGCGTGCTGCGAGCGCTCGATCAAGTCCACTTTGAACACTTCCAAAGGGGTGCCTACCTCTAGATGAGCGACTAAGCTTCCGCGCTATATAGGACGGCCTCCCCACCTACGCCCACCCCATCTAGAATTCGAACTCCCTACCGACGCGACTACATGATAGGCGGACTATCCTCTAAAACGGTGACGAACTCGAAAGTACTCGATCCAGAGCTTTTCGAGTACATCGGAGCCATCTTTGCCAGTCATGGCATACCCGGTCTTTCTGTCGCAGTTATCCACGCAGACGCGCCAGCCGAGTATGCGAACTGGGGTATACGGAACGAAAACGGCGAAGGAATGACCTCTGATGTACGCTTACCTCCTCCCCACTACCATTTCTCGACCGACTGACGCGGTTACAAGACTCTTGTCACCATTGCCAGTTGCTCGAAAGCTTTCCTCACCGCGGCCATGGGCATCCTTCTGGATGACTTTGCGTGCGGCAGAAAGGCCATACCATCCGGCCTTATGCGTGTCGATTGGAATACGCCTGCGTCGAAGTTATTTCCTGGGGGCGAGTGGAAGTTGCACCCTGAGTTCGGTATCATGTCTGAGCGTATAACGCTGCGCGATATGCTCTCGCACAGAACTGGGCTTCATCGGTAAGATACTCTTGGTCTCTTGAGCTGCGCTCGCTGACGCTTGTACTTGTAGGCACCTCTTATCCTACGGCGAGCCAGGGGATACAGTAGCAGACGTTGTTCATCGCTTGCGTTACCAGTGCCCAGCCTTTGAGCCTCGTACACGTTGGCTCTATTGCAATCCCGTACGTTAACATCTGACGTGTCTATCGTATTCCTAACTGAACCATCAACGCAGATGTACATGGCAGCTCAGCACATCCTTGACGTTCAAACAAGCTCCTTCACCGACTTCGTCGAGGATCGCATCTTCAAACCCTTGGGCATGGGCTCAATGTACTCTCCGGAAGCAGCAATTGCAACAGGACGCGCCGCGTTCGGCTTCACGAACCACAACAAACGGGCATCGCCGTTCTTCTACGACAAGGACAACTATCAGTTGTCTGCCGGGCCGGGCGGTGTGGTTGCCAGCGCTGAAGACTTGGTATGCTTAAGCTATGAAGTCTGCACCACTGTATGACGCTAATGCGCCGCTTTTAGGCTAAGTGGGTACGAATGCTTCTTCACGCCGGCGTCAATCCTGCGACTGGAGAGACCGTCATACCGAAGCCCGCCTTCGAAGAGGCGACTACCGCTCACGGTATCGTCAACGGCAAAGGGACCGCTGACAAGTCCATCCGCGGATACGGTCTTGGCTGGGAACGCGCTTCGTATCACGGGCATGATATTGTGAGTGCACGTCCGTCAGTGGTGAGGAGTTCTGCAGCTGAGTAATGAAGGTTTCCCATCGCGGCGGCAACAACGATGTCACGACTCTAGTCATGTTTGCGCCTCACGATCGTGTCGGCTTGGTACTGCTCATCAACCAGGAGTCGCAGCTGGCCATCATGGGCATCGGCTGGGCCATCTTACGCAAAGCATTCGGCATACCTCTTGGTGACCCGCCCAGACCGGTTGATCCAGCGTCCTCTCAAGAGAAGGACGGTGATGGGCAAGGAGTGGAAGATCGAGAGCCCGCGCCTGCCGGTCTGGCCGGGACCTACCACTCTCCCGGGCAAGGCTCGCCCATCACGTTCTACAGCTCATCCAGCGGCGGACCCGAAAGAGAGAGCGTACTCTCTATCTTCCGCACGATATCTGGCGAGCTGGCACCTGACGACCTCTATGCCGCTTTACCTCGAGCATGGTGCACGCACATCCGTTTGGTCCATCTCGGTGGCGCGCGGTTCTCATTGCGGTACAACTGGTTCTTCCCTGAAGGGTACGGCAAGGATAGGTCGCCGTTCGCGTTGCATGCGCAGGATCAGGAGCATGGAGTTGCGGCTTTCGTTGTTGAAGGAGAACGTGTTGTGGGCTTTGGGCTCACGGGTACGGCAGGAGATGAGACGATCTTGGAGAGACGCGGAGGAAAGATTCAGGATATTGCAGATGCCTGGTTTGATAGGCTTTGAGCACATGTACGGATGCATATCTGATAAAATACGAGTGTCAAGATGCTTGATGGGAAGTGGCGAGGCTGCCGGATGGCAGTGATCACAGATGAGGCAGAGATTGAAATGCCGGTGGCGTGCTATGGCCCGGGCCTGTGATCATGAACAGATATGGTCGGCCTCTGAGGAGTCATCGTACACAGCAGTCAATCGATATTATTCAAGCGTGTATGGAATACCTTCATGCTATGGTACATTGGATACATGTGAAGTATCGTACGGAGTGAGCTCTCGAGCTACTGCTGAATCAATTAGATATTATAAGGCCCGATCGAGTACAGTAAGGAGTTAAGGTGCCAGTCCATTGTTATTACACGTTACGAGACCTAGAGATTATATGCTGGCTGTAGAATAAGTGGGATCAAGTCCAATTAGTAGGTGTTTTCTCTTTTCATACTTTTTTGGTCCCTGGTCGGGTATCATGCGGCGCTTTTGATATGAAGCGGAAGAGATTGGCGCGATGACGCATACTCGGCCCCGGCTTCGGTGGCGATACACTTTACACCAAGGGTTTCGAGGTTAGTCAACAAGTGTATCACGAGCGGGCCACCGCAAATAAACCGAAGATCTTCACCATCCATGTGAAGATATCAGCATACTATCTCGATACGCGAAGCCTATAAGTCAACGTACGAGGAAGAGAATGATACTGTCGTTCTTGGCGACCACGGCGCTGGTGGGACCGGACTCGAGACGGGCAACAACCTTCTTGAGGTCGTGGAGACTCTCTTCGACGACAACGTGGTGTGCGGCATTTGACGCCCGGATGATACTGACAGCGCGGTGGGTGTCGAGTTCGAGAGACCTCTGCGAGAATGTAGTGAGTGAAGGTGGATCCACTCGGCACGCGTGGGTAGACGTACGCGGAAATTATTGTCCGCATCGGACAGTCTCATCAGAAGCTCCGCGATCTGGGACTTCTGTTTGCGCGCTAGGATGAAGCGCCGCCAACGGCTGTCGCCTTCCATGGCGAGGGTTTCTAGATCTTGAAGAATGCACTGCACGGCCCTGCATCACAGTGCATTAGCTCACAGAACTATATGTACGCTCTCGATCTCACCTATTCAAGCGCGCTAGCGCTTTCAGAAACACCTCGGAATGGCCATGGCTGTGAGCGTCTCTAGATTCCCAAGCATCGACAAGACTATCCTGTATCACATCGATGCGGTGGTAGAGGGTCTGCCTGTCGCTCTTGTTCTGTAACATGGTCTATCCGACGTGAGTGCGATCAGCATGGGCTCTTATCACAAGGCGAATGGTGAGTGTCGCGTACCTCGAAGGTGTACATAAGCTTGAGCACACCGCCCAACGTACTCTCCAAGGGTGGGAAGACGGCGCTAGACTCCTTCAGCGACTCCAAGCTGAGGATCACAAGCTCTCGCGTGATCGCACGCGTGTTGGTTCTCAAGAACTGGGGAATGTGCTTCCTGGTCGTCTTACTGAAGACGAGGCGCACAGACCTTTCTGTCTTTGTAGGGTTGGCCTTTGGGGGCATATCCTGAACAAAAGTGGTAGACCGGCGCACACTCCGGACATCTCCCAGACGGGAGTCGGCCCCCAGAGCTCGCTTCCGCAGAGTAGGCGCCGTCTTGCTTCGAGAAACAGGATGCGTTGAGATGGCAGGAACGAAGGGTCACGGACAACCCGTACAGACGCGAGGTACTTACTTATATGATCCAACACGAGCAATTGACGATGGGGCGCCTGTTCGGAAGTCCAACTGAATAGGCTTCCATTCGGAAGTTGCTGTACAGGCCCTTGTGACTAGAGGCAGTTCCGATTGATGAGTAGTCAGAAGCTCGATTCGGAAGCGGGATAGTGAGTAGGATTTTAACAGCGTTCATCAGGCATGATGCATCATGGGCAGAACTAAACCGCGCAACAGGCTGGTACGACCAAGCTGCAACGCGGCGTTGTCGGAAATCGGGCCGGGCGTCGAAACGTCAATTTGAGCGCTCACACTCGCGCTCGCGGTCGAACTTGAACTTCGCTGCGGGTCCCCTGTAGAGCGGACCTGCTACAGACATTGAAAGTACGAGTGTATACAGATGCATATGCGAAACCTTCCCTCGACTCTCAATAGCCCTGTCGAGTGTTGCTTGGTAGTCCGCCTCGCCTCCGATCCTCTATCGCACCATCTCCCCATCTCCCTCTTCCTCTCGGTTTCGCCGAGTGCTCGCGCCCCGTTTCTCCACGGTCGCTAGCCAACTCCCCTTCCTCTTCCCTCAAACCAGAGAACCCACTGTCGCATGTCCTGAAGGAACACGGACGATGATCGAAACAGCTCGTACAAATGATGTACCTTACATAAGTAGCGGCTGTAGGTATAGGTATTAAATATCCGTACATACTTGGTTGGAGAAGCTCGGAGCCACAGTATGGGAAGGTGGGGTTAACGATGATAGCACCGGGAACAGTAAGCATGTGGCCCGTCCGAGTACGAGAAGGCAAGAAAGAGTCGAGTGTTTTCTATATTCGTTGTTTTGTCTGTTTTTTTGTCCTGGCAGTGGTTTTGTCCTCGTAAGATTGGAACTCATCGTCTGACTCAGTGGAATAACCCGAGTGAGGTGGAGTCTTCTCGTGAACCATCGAGCTCGACATCCGCAGACGAGGTTAGGGTATCGGGGGTACAGTGATCATGCCTGGTTATGGTGTCATTTTGACGAGTTTTATCACGAGCGGGCCACCGCAAATAAACCGATTGAATCGGGCTATCGCCAGACGTCAGTATCGACGTCAAAGGAGAGGATGTGAATGCCCGACATACTAGAGAAAGGTATATGCCGTTGACGCGCCGATCTGGACTTGACTCAAAATGAGCGAGTGTCGTCTTGACAGCGTGAAGGTGTTCTTCAACGACAGAATGATGAGCTTCGACAAGGGAGTGATGAGCAGCGGCCATCAATCCTATCTTGTGAACTCCATGATGAATGTCGAGCTCGAGGGATCTCTGTGTACAAGACTCGGTACCCGTATGGGGGATGGATCAGGTGCAGGACGTACACGGAAGTCGTTATCCGCATCGGACAGCCTTGCCAGGAGCTCCAAAAATTGGGACCGATGTCTACGCGCAAGGACGAAGCGCCGAAACCGGCCTTCACCAGTCGAGGCAAGGTCGTCAAGGTCCTGTACGATGCGCTGTATAGATCTGAGGGACATGAGTGCGGGTAGATAGGCAGGTTGCGTGCGGTAGCGAACCTATCAAACGCCTCCAATGCTTGGTGTTGCGTCGTCGTGAGGTGGCGGACATACGACTCGTCAGAGCCGAACACCTTGACCAAGCTGTCCTGGATGGTGTCGACGCGGACTCGGAAGTTCCGTATATCGTCCTGATTCTGCGTCATGGTCTATCGCGACCCAACAGGAGTCAGTACCGAGCATAACCACGATCGAAAATCAAGCGTACCTCGTAGGTATTGACGAGCTTGAGGACGCCGCCGACAGCACTCTCGAGAGGCGGAAAGGCGGAACTGGATTCCTTGAGAGACTCCAGACTGAGCAGAAGAGCCTCGCGGGTGATCATGCGGGTGGATGGGCCAGGAAGCAAGCGCTTCGGGCTTATCTTTCCCAAAATGTGGCGGATGGATCGAGCATTATTTGAGGGTTTGAGAACATTGGACGATGAGAGCGGGTTCAGCGGGTTCCGGGCCTGTCCCGGAGGAAGGACGGCACCCAGAACTCGCTTTCGCAAGAAAGGCGCCGTCTTTGAGCGGAAGATGTGCGAACGATAAGAATTGTGAAGATGGGCGCCGCAAGGAGGGTGACGAGTATCGTCGACCGTGGCTCGAGGCACTTATATCTGGACAGCTCGCTCAGATTTGACCGGGAATATGGGCGCAAGCTTCACAACATCCACCTAAGAGTGTACTTGTCCTCGTGAGCAGTGCGGCAACACGATTGATGAGCGATAACACTCCAAGTAGGCATGAAGGGTCCGGACTCGGACAAACACCATCCTGTTCATCGTATCATATAGCTTCTAGGCAAGCTACATACACTCTGTGGCGATGCGGCGTCTTCGTGAGTGTCTTGAACCGGATGAAACCACCTTACAGCGCACCGCCTCCGAAGTGCACTGATGACATGCTCGTCCTCGTCAGCGAGAAAGACCTGCTCATGAATGCGGGAAGTGGGACGGCGTCGGTATGGCATGTTGAAGACTAAAGTACCGTCCATTCCTTCTTTCGGAGTGGCTTGAGGATAAGAGTGAGGCATCATGGGCCTGCTAGGCGCTCCGATGAGGGCGGATAGAACGTATCGCAGAAGACGGCCGCCCTCTGAGGCGATGTAGTCCAGAATCCGGAGTCGCTTCTGAGCGGCACCCGCATTTCTCTCATGCTGCGTGCATCAAGAAGATTCATTGACGCTGGGAAGGGGGACGAGTATGTGTGGGACATGATGGTCAGGGAGAAGCTTGCCGGCGCTCGCTGGCCGCTCGCGGCGAACGTGAGAAAGACTCTGAGCTGTAGCTTCAACGTGAACTTTAGCGACGCACGTCTCTGCCTGTATGAGGACCACTTCCAAAAGCTTGCAAACAAAGAATGACATAAGAATCTATCATGAAACATCCGCTATCATAGTCCGAGAATCTTCGTTTAGGCATATAGACACAGAATCATTTCCGAATGCGCTGCAGTTCATAATGGTACAAGACGTCTTCGCGCCCATCAAACACGGTCCTTCAGCTCCTCCCCGAACTTCCTCTCCCAAAACCTAACCATCGTCCTCGCCAACCCAACAGCCTTGAACATCTCCTCCGCGGCGCTCAGCCCCGCCAACCTCTTCAAAGCCGCGTACAGCCTCGAGTCCACAAGCACCCGCGCCGACAAGCCCGCACCGCTCGCGTCGTGCAGAGAGTCCAGCAACGCGTCGTGGTTGAGAGCGCGGGTGGCTTTGTCGGATATAAAGCCGCGAGTGATCGCGGCCCAGAGCTTGGCTTGGTGGATGAGCTTTCGCTCCTCCTCGAGGGAGAGAGGGTCGGCGGTTATCGGTTCTTCAACAGGTGCGGGGGCTTCGACGGCCGGAGGGGGTCCGACGATCATTGGCGGTGGAACAACCGTAGGGGTGGCGACAGTCGTAGGCGGCTGGAGAACCGTAGATGGTTCGGCGGCAGCAGACGGCTTGCCGTAGCTAGGCGGTTTGGCGGAGGCGGGATAAGTGACGACCGGAGGAGGCTTCAACACCGAAGTCGACGGCCCAGCCGAAGGGGTTCTGCCGGCCACGGGCGATTTCGCAGCCGTAGGTGGCTCGGCGACTTCTTCCTCGGACGCGAAACGCACGGTCTTCGTTTTGCTGGAAGATGGCGTCGAGCTGAAGTTCGCAGACGACTTCTTCATGGACGATTTCGGCTGCGAATGAGATGATCAAGTTAGTCACGAGAAAATAGTATCACAACTAGACAAACTGACCTTTGCCGCATCGCGCGACTCGTCCGTCCAGTCATCGGCGCTCGACGTGTGCGGCACGATCTTGCTCGCGCGAGCAGTCGACGCGGGTACACGTAGCTTGCGGAGAGCGCGTTCGCTCTCCCTCAATACGCGCAAGAACATCTTGCTCCGCCTAAAATTGTACGCGGGGTCGTCACGTTCATTCTCAACAATGGTGGAAGATACGTCGCCCATCAACGCATCATTGTCGAGCGTTTCGCCCGCGTCGGGACCCGGGCCGCCCACTTCGGTGTCGTCGTCGACGTCCATCGCGTTACCACCATCGTTACCGTCACCAGAGTCGGCGCGGTTGTTGGCGTTGAGAACGGTGAGCGCTTCCTCGATCAATGCCGCGGCCTTGTCCAGCGTCTCTCGGTCAACGAGTTCGAACCGTGACCGAACATCCGAAGCACGTGAGGTCGACGTGCCGGGGCGGGGCGTGACCGGAGCAGTTACCCGCGACGACGAGCTCGCAAGCGGAGACGCATGTGGGCGCGGGGGACGTCTCGAGCCCGTGGGCGACTGGGGGGATGGGACCGAAGGGGGCGACGGTGCGCGAGACCGCGGCTGCTTCACAGGCCGAGGCTGATGGCGATCCTCCGAATCAGAAGTGTTCGCAGGGCGACGGCGCTTCTGGTTCTTGCGCGAGAAAGTCGTGGATGAGTGCGCGTGCGCATCGTTTGCGGACGCGGTGCGGGTGTTGTTGGTAGGAGTTGAAGTACGAACGGCCGCGCGCGGCGAGTTGAGCTGTGGCGCGACCGGCGCTTGCGCGCGTGACGGTGTCACATCTATGCACGTGTGTGTCACTGGTCACTGATAAACATCAGGGGGGTTAATTTGAGGCTCACCTTCTTCTCCCACCACCGCCAGGGCATTGACTGCACCCCTGGAGGGTGGCGGTCCCTAAGAATATTGATCAGCCACCATTGTGCATTTTCAGGAGGGTTAGGAGCACATACATCCAAAATAATAATCTCATCATCTGATTCTTCAGTCTTGAGCTGGTCTATCTCTTCCCCCTCCTCCTCCCCCTCAGAGTCTGAGAGCACCTCAATGGTGGGTCTGTCCCTATGGGAGGTAAAGCTTGCTGTATGACCAGTGGCAGTTGCTGTTGCTGTGAGATGAATGTTGAAGGTAGCCATTGCAGAATCTATAAAAATAATCAGATAATATACCCCAAAATAGTGCCATATACAACATACCTCAAAGAGCAAGTGCTATAACAACTAATGAGTCTGAGCAAGTTGGGCCCCTGTCAAACTTGTGAGAATGCGGAAATAAGGCATTGGAAAGATATTGAAAGGTGAAAAAGTTAAGCCTACAGTCAAATTATGACTGCCATAAGTACTCCACTTCCATCTAACAGCCCATCTACCAGTGGCAACTGCCAACTCCCCCTCCTCCTCTATCAATGCCACTCCTACTACCAGTGCAGGCCGCCCCCCTGCCAGTGCAGACCACCCTCCTGCCAGCGCAGAACACTCCCCTGCAAGCGCAGACTGCCCCCCCCCTGCAAGCGCAGACTATCTTTGCTGCTAGCGCAGACCCCTTCCACCGCTAGCGCAGACCACCAAAGCTAGCACAAACCTCCACTGCTACTGCAGACTGCCAATGCTAATGCAGACCACTATTGCCAACGCAGACCGCCAATACTAACTGCCACCCCCTATACTGCCACTGCCACCACCCCCGGCAGTAGTACCAGCACCATCTGTGCGACTTCCATCTACACCACCCAAGATTGCCATCTGAATATCATGACTTCAATACTACAACCCCATCACTAGAGCACAATTCTCAACTACAAGCCTGCAGCCTCAACAGCGCACACTAGAAGTCCAGGCCAAGACACAAGCACACAGTTCGCAGACTGCACATCCGCAGATGCCAATACCAATACTATACAAGAGAAAAGTACTCACTTAGGACTGTGCTTGAGGATAATGGCTGTATTGGCTCTAGCACAGATCGGCTGTAGCTAGAAAATGTTGGAGGAAAAAAATAATTGGTGGTAGCGTGCGGTGGTGGTGGTTGGATTGAGAAGAAGGAGCTCTCATAGAGACACTTCTGTGCTATATATACCTGCTAAGACCAAATAGGTGTAAATAACAATGTGAGCGAGCGGACCTTATTTGAAAACCTTCTGTAGTGTATTCACTCACGGCCTTACAGCTAGCTAAACCCCCAGAAGTAGTTCGATCGGACACAAAAGTCTGCTTGTCAATTCAGTTTTTCACTGCTTGTGAATGCCAGTCAAATGGACTGTCAGCAATATTAGTTGGATTAAGAGAGGAAATTTTCACCCCGGAGTTGATGTGGGTCAGAAGATGTGGGTCGGGCGCAGCATGTCATCTCAATTGCGTCATCCGCGGAAATTCCGTGCGCGTGCGTGATCTCGATTGATAAGCAGATCAGCCTTCCCAATCGCGAGGTCGAGACGAGGAATACGAGGCGGATATCGCACAGTACGAGACGTACAGTTTAATACACATTCTTCACAAATCCCTCAACCCGATCTGAAAAGCTCGTACCATCTGCGATACCCAGCACCCATGTCCACCCGAATTTATCCTACTTTTACAAACCAAGCATCCGATGTCTCCTGCACACTCCCGCCCTCCATCTCGAGCATCGTCGTTTCGTCCCCTAACAACCCCCGCAGCCCAAAGCCGAGCACCTTTCCATCCTCGACAACGAAATCCGCCCATGGCGCGTCGCCGTCCTGACCGCACCGAATCTCGCAAGTCTCGAACGGCGTGCGGTCAAGTCCGTGGCCGCGTGGGTAAAGCGAGCTAGGCCGGACAGTGAACCGTTCGTCGTGGACGTGCACGAGTCGGAGATGGCTTGACCAGAGGCGCGGCCAGATGGCGTATAGATTGTTCTCGCGGAGGTGCTCATCTACCGCGGTAAAGTCGGCGAGTGCCTCGCGGCACCGGTCTGATGTGCTTGAGCTGGTGCAGAGGTCGAAGCCTGCACCATAGCCCGCCGCGGCATAGGTACCCTCCAGCGACGTGATGTTGATGCGCGCGAACGATTCGCTTAGACCTGGGTTCCCACTCTCGAGCGAGCCTGACGAGGTGGGAAGGCGGCGCTCGTCATCATTCAACCAGTCAAACTGCATCCCGCGATCGCTCCCCAGAGGCTCGAGCCCAAAAGCGGCCTCGAAAAGCCTCCACGCAATTCGCGTATTGACGTCGGCCTTCTGGTCGCCGTTATTCAAAATCACAATCCCGACGTTGTCGTGCGGTGCGAACAAAATGAGCGACGAGAACCCGTTCGCGGAGCCGGAGTGCAGCACGATGTCGTGTCCGCGGTACGAGTGGCGACGCCAGCCGAGCGCGTATCCCGAAAGGGACTGAGTAGGTTTGCCGGCGCCGTTTTCGATAACGCGAGCCGTCGTCAAGGTCTTGACGAGTTCGGCCGGAAGGACTTCGCGCTGTGTGGTGGAGGTTGTGTGAGTCCCATTATTGAGAAACATTGCCACCCAGCGCGACTGGGGTAAACGCCGCATAAGTCAGCTTCGTGCTATAACCGACGGGAGGACGTAGAGTGGACGTACCAAGCCTTCGACATCCGCGATCAGGCCCGCAGGTCCAGCAGCAACTTTATAGTCATCCTCCGTGAAGCACCACGGCAAGGCGCGGCCGGCACTCGACCACGTCTGTGTCGCGCGTCCGCTCTCCAGCGCTCGAGCAGGAGAGAACGTGAAGGTGACGTTCAACGGGACGAAGATCCTCTCGTGGAGGTAGTCCTCCATGCTAGTGTTGGTGTATTTATCGAGAATGTGTTTGCCGATCATGTACATCTGCAGCGCGTATATCAATTGACCGCCCAACATCGAGAGAAAGAAAGCTGCGTACAATGTTGTTGTAAGAGTACCGTTCACGCAGCTCGAAAGCCGGGCGCAGATCGCGTAGACGCGACAGTACGCTCGCTGGCGTATCATTCCGAGAGTAGGCGTAGTCATGGCGGGGTAGACCGCTAACATGCGAGAAGATATCCTTCAGCTTCGCGCCGTGCGTCGCCCACTCGTCCATAAGTACCCATTCGCCCGGGAGCAGGGCGGCGAGTTTCGTGTCCCAGTCGAAGCGTTTCACCTTGGCCGGGAGTGCGGTGAGGTTCTTGTTCTGCGCGAAGTCCTCCATAAGAAGGCCAAGACCGGCCGTCACGAAGGCCTTTGTGTTTGACGCTATCGTGAAATACGTCTGTGGAACCAACCTCAGCGTCTGAGCCGCAATGCTGGATGAAAACTGCATACATCACTCGTCATTCGATCCCCGTCCTCCGACCGTATCCCAAAATTCCCGTACTCCGTCGTGTCCGCATCGTTCGGCTCCCCTCCTTTCGGCCGCCAGTCCGTATGCACAACAGCAACGGACATTCCTCGAACGCCATCTTTGGCCAGCTCCTTCTCGATGTACGACTTGACACCATCCGAAAGCGCCCGTTCTGAGGTGCGGCTCGGCGTCGGCGCGTGGAAAGGCGCCTGCAAGCGCGCGTTGATAGGCGCGCCCAACTGCGCCGAAGCAGGCGCTGTAAGCGCCCAGACGAGCAGAAGGCTCCAGCGAGATACCATGAGACACCAAAGAAAAAGTCGTTGCGCGGGTCAAAGAGGATGGAAGAGCCCAAGTTCGGTCCAAGGTACCGCGTTCACGTTCAGGTCCTGCAGAGATAACGATAGCCGCCTTATTTTGCTTTGCCGGAGCAGACGAGCGA